>JACEVL010000435.1:181838-314604 GCA_020284085.1 Aporrectodea caliginosa | reverse complement strand
TCAACCTTCTGATGACGCTTGCGGCTACTTCACGAACTTTCCATTTTACTTTACATGCATGAATCAATTCGCTCATCAGTTTAATGCGAAAAATCAAGGCGAAATATCAAATCTTTTCAAGGTCGTTACACAGCGAACATCTAACGGGAAGGGAAAACCGGTCCTACACTTTCAAGGCGAAATCTCAAATCAATCGGCCATCGTGTTACACCATGTACTTAATTATATGGACCTAAAAGTTAGTATTTTTGTATAGATGTGTGGTGTAGCCTATATGCTCGTATGTGTGCGCGTTTTAATGTAGCCTGTACGCAGATTTCCAGAAGCAGCCAACGAACTCCAATGTAGGTCTTCCACAGAGTCGGATTGAGCGCTTGGAGCGAGTTTTGCTCGCGGCTGCGCAACTGATTGGTGGCATCTCTAAGGCGGATCATGTATCCGACTATTATACGCGGGATGTCCTGCACTGGTTCCACTACACTACTGTTTTATATTACCATAGCTAATCCAATCATTGACTGGCGACCTAAAGCTGTGTAGGCCTAAAAAGAAACCCTTCTTTCAATCCGCCTACGACGGACTGCTGGACGCCCCAGCCATGACGTCTTTTCCTCCCTGTCTGCGGCTGGTTTACTCCATTACAGAGGCTCTCGCGCTGGCCGACGTAAAACCCGTTCTTCTCCATTCAACTAAACTTTACTAAAGCGACTTATTTGCTGTCATGCAAGTATGCCGATTCCTGTCCTCCTAGGAATTGGAAGAAGAATTAACAACTTTGTCAGGAGTTCTAACCGATGCAGAACATTAGCACGCCGAGCCAGAGGCTATGATCCAGACGAAGGACCGAGCCCTCTTGTACAGGATCGGTCCTGGACCCATCCGTCAATCTTTCGTCTCAACCCTACGAGTATTGCCAAACCGCATGCTATTGAACAACTTACTTCTGATCTGCTCACCATTAACCCTGATGTTGCAATTATCAAGGGCCACCATTCTTATGCGTCCGTTAACATCATTAGCTACACTCTGTTCCGACGCGATCGTTCAGCGCGCCGTGGAGGTGGAATATTAATATATTGCAAATCCAGCCTTGACCCTCAGTTATTCCAACCAATAACACATTAATTATGCATATGCTTGATATAGAACTATTATGGATCAGGGTGATAGTCATGGGTCGTGAATGCTATGTCGGAGGCCTATATCACCCTCCTAAAGCTTTTTACATCGTTTCTAGTCTAATGTCGAATCTTGAGGAAACCTTAGAAGAGATTACCAGTAACCCTAGGGTTGCCAGATACATGGATAGCCTAAGGAGGACACAGAAAGCCGGAAAGGAGGACAATGGAGGACAAAATGATTGTTTCACTCGGCTTTCGGAGTCAGGGAGCCTTCTAAGTATCCAAGAAACGAAGTCACATTGGAAAGCTGTAGGAAATCAATCGAGGCGTTTAATCATAATGTTGCATGGTATTTATTTAAGCAATCAAGTGTACCTTCTTGATAGCGCACAGAATTTCTTTAGGTGCCAGCTCTCCGCGGCAAATCCTCGTTACCAATACCGCCCCATCATTAATTTCATTTGACTTACCTTGTAACCGTGTTGCGGCTTGTCAACCTGATTTACATTAAACGAATATATATATATATAATAACACACGCATAGAACTTAATGCAAGAACCATTCTTCATATTGTACTTTGTAAGAATGATTCCATTCACAGAGTCATCAGACAGTTTGTTTCTTTCTTTGTCCACATTACAGTGTAGTATCTACTGACCAGCATTGCGTTCTATCCGAGGCCAAATCAACAGTTGCTCCTGATAATGTTATTGAATTTAAAGACTATCATATCTACTATGCCCTTGCCGCCATTCGAGATTCTTCGGTGGGGCCTGACGGGATCCCGTCCTGGCTCTCATCTAGCATGGTCCATCTTCTTGAAGTTCCAAAAGCTGCTCTTTTTCAGAAGTCATTAACCGACTCAATCTAAAATTGATAGCGGCCCCACTCTGCGACATAATGAACTGCTCTCTAGCTACTGGCATAGTACCAAACGATATGAAACATACTATGATTATCTCTATATTTAAACAGGAAAGCAGGGAAGAACTTTCTAAATATAGACCTATATTTATTCTACCATTCTTCTCTAAACTTTTTGAAAAGTTATAAATCAACGTCTCTATAGTTATGAATCCAAAATGAATATTCTTCACCCCTACCAACATGGATTTAGATCATGGCACTCTATAGACTGCAATGGCTATTCTAAATATTATGCAGGACAACATAACCCAAGCCATAGGTAACATGAATACTCAGTAGGAATGTTCTTGGATTTAACAAAAGCACCTGATAGGCCTACTGTGAATCACAACATACTCATAACTAAACTAGAAAGGTACGGATTAAGGGGAATTGCCCTATCTTGGTTTAAGGACTACCTAGCCCTTCGAAACCACCAGGTCAAATGTAACAACAAATTGCCGAAATTTAAACTTATTATATGGTATATGGGGCTCCACAAGGCTCTATCTTGGAGCCTCTTCTATTTCTGCTCTTCATCAACGACCTGCCTAACGCATCTCCAATTCTTCACTTCGTACTAATTGCTGACCACTCAAACATCTTCTTTACTCATAGTCCCTATGAAAAACTATTTACTGAGCTAAACAGTGAACTCATAAAACTGTCCGAATGGTTTAAAGTTAATAAGCTACCCTTTAACTTGACTAAAGCGAACTAAATCTTATTTAGATCTCACAGGAAACGAAAGACACCTCAGATTGCAGGGAAAATTCTTATAGACACTACTGAAATACCTCAAGTTTCAACCGTTAAGTTGTTGGGCTTGCATGTAGACCAATACTTCACTTGGAACAACCACATAGAAATAATAGCATCTAAAATAGCTAAAAACATAGGAGTAATATCTCGTATATCGTATCTCATACCTATTAATACTAGACTAACTCTTTACTATTCTTTAATATACCTTTATATAGCTTACTGCAATATGATTTGGGCTTCTAACTGCACCCACCGCCTTCAAAGAATAATACTACTTAAAAAAAGAATACTACGAATCATAACCGGATCCTCTTGGAACGCACATAGGCCCCTACTGACCCCTTATTTAAACATTATCGAATTCTAAAACTAACCCAGATTAAACAAAAACAACTTAATGAATTTATGCATCTTTATATAATTATTTAATACGCTACCAACTAACTTTTCCTACCTCTTCACCTTCTTGTCAGACTCACACTCCTATAATAATTAATAATTAGAAATTCATCCCCTGTCAGAACAATATTTGCCCGTACGAACTCCCGCAGATTATCGATCAGAGTGGCTGGTCCAGCAGCATGGAATACCTTACCAAAAGATCTCCAGTCCATACCCAACTTAAACTTATTTTAAAAAGGTGCACTCATGGTTAGTTGATCACTAAGCTGATTCAAAGTGCCCTGGTCTCTTTAAGGCTCACTATCAAGATATTACCCTTGCATAACCTATCTATGTCTGTACCTCCTCTGTTTTTTTATAAGCTAGTTACATTATGCAAAGGTTCATTAGTCACTCTAGGCTTGCCTAGCTTGATTAGAGTAAAACAGGGAGGAGATCCGGTCGACGTATCCTCGGATCGTAGACCCGGAACCGACCTGGGCTGATGAATCAAAGTCCTCCGTGCACACCTTCACGTGGTGCAGACTGTTAGTATCCTCCCATATTTTGGTAGGAGAACGAAAGGGCACGGCAGGCAAAACCAGAGGAAGGCAATGGCAAACCACCTTTGCTAATATGCCAAGAAAACCGTTATGGATCAAGTTAATTCAAACAAAGAAGTAGTCGCAGATGGTGAGACTCCCAGGCTGGAGTGCGACTCAATAGCTACTGGGAAAGAGCGAGATGGAGAGTTGAAAGCAATCTGGTCTAATGAAGCAACAGGAACAAAGCCGAAACGATGTCCTGAGGTGTATCGTACTGGAGAGCAAAGACTCAATCTGAGCTGCTAAAAGAGGATGAAGATAGGCACATGGAATGTTCGTAGTATGCAGAGCGGAAAGATGGATGTCATTCAAAGAGAGATGGAACGTCTTGAAATAACAGTAATGGGGTTAAGTGAAACAAGATGGAAAGGGCAGGGTCATTTCAACTGGAATGGTTATAGGATAATAATGTCAGGTCAAAAAGAAAAAAAGAAGAAATGGGGTGGCAATTATGTGTGATAGGACAAGCGCAAATGCAATAATGGGTTATGACACAGTAAGTGACAGAATCTTGAGCGTAAGATTTCGAGGAAAGAGAGTTAATATAACAATCATACAAGTATATGCACCAACGTCAATAGCGACTGAGGAAGAGCATGAAAGCTTTTACAACGAGCTGCAAAGTATAATTGACAAAACACCTAAAGGAGAATGGTCATGGGTGACTTCAATGCGAAGGTGGGAAAATATAGTGGGTGGAGGAGGGGGAGACGCAATAGGCGGTCATGGTCTGGGTAAGCAAAACGAAGCAGGAGAGAGATTGGTGGAGTTTTGTGAAGGAAACAACATGAAAATAATGAATACATGGTTTGAACAGCCAAAAAGAAGGTTATACACGTGGATGTCACCGGACGGAAACATAGGAATCAGATTGATTATATACTGATAAATAAAAGATAGTATAGCACGATAAGAGATGTGAAAACAAAACCAGGTGCGGATTGTGTAATCGATCATGAATTACTAGTGGCAACAGTCCAAACGAAATTAAAAAACGTAAAAAGGAGAAAGATTGATCACATACGAATGTAAGTAAATAATACAGGAATACAGAGTAGAAACAAGGAATAGATTTGAAATATTGGAGAGGGATAAAGCGGAGACAGAAGAGGTTGAGAACATTTTATGGGAAAAGACGAAGAAAGTGATTTTAGAAATTGCAGAGAAATACATTCCGAGGAAAAGAAAAACCACAACAACACCATGGTTATCGAAAGAAGCTATTAACATAGTCATGTAGAGAAGGGGTGCAAAAAAGAAGAAGACAAGGATAAAGTAAGAAAACTTAACAGCGCATTCCAAAAGCAAGCGCGCATGAATAAAGAAAACATCTAAATGAAATGTGCAAGGAAATGGAGGATGAGGGAAGAAAAGGAAGAACTAAAGCAATGTTCTCAAAAGTGAAGGAAATAACGAAGAAAAAAAACACACCAAGAATGGGGTCGCTGAAAGCAAGTGATGGACACATAATTGCAGATGTAGAAGGAATGAAGAACAGATGGAAGGAATACACAGAAGAGTTGTACAACGAGGACAAAAGAGTAAAGGTAGAAAAATAGATGTAACAGATTATGAAAATGAACATGAAGTCATGGAAGCAGAGGTAGAATGGGCTATCAAAGATAATAAGGCACCGGATCGAGATGGGATACCAATAGAAATGGTAAAAGCTGGTATGGCGCGATGACAAAGACAATAACAAAAATTTGTAATAACCATATGGACAACTGGAAAATGGCCAGAAGATTCGAAAAGTTATGTTTTTATTCCTCTATTTAAAAAAGGAGACGCTAAAGAATGTGAAAATAGCAATGATATCACACATAAGCAAAAGTTTACTTAAAATAATACATAATAATAATACATAATATAATAATACAGCTTGTCGATTGGGGTGCCTGAACCGGGTCCTGCGCTCTGCCGCACGCCTTTGCGGACGTATCCCCAAATTTGGCCACGTCTCAGGTTATATGCTGGATGTGCTTCATTGGCTCCCTCTACTGCAGCGGATCTCGTATCGGATGATCGCTTTGGTCTGGCGGTCCTTGCTGGGTCTAGCCCCTGCCTATCTACGCGACCTCTGCTGCCCTACCTTGGGTGTGGCGGGTCGTCGCTCTCTCCGCTCTACTGAGCGGGGCGTGCTCATGGTCCCTTTTGCCCGCACAGCTACTAAGCAGAATCGGGCCTTCTCAGTGGTTGGCCCCTCCCTCTGGAACGGGCTTCCTTTGACGCTGCGCTTGCATCCCAGAATCCACTCTGAATCTTTCTATACTTGCCTCAAAACTGTCCTTTTCAGCCGTGCTGGGGTCGGGAGCGCTCCTGAGTAGTAACCTTGAAGGGGCGCTATATAAAACTTTGTAATGAATGAATGAATGAATAAAATAATGGAATGTACAGTTATAGAGAGAGCTTCCTGACAGTCAAGCAGGGTTTAGGAAATCTCGTGTAACAGGTGATCATATTGCCAACATGAGGTGGATAATGGAGAGATAAAGGGAGTATCATGAACAGAAAGTATACATATGCTTCATCGATTATAGCAAAGCGTTTGACTGCATTAACCATGAATTGATGTGGAAAACCTTGGTAGAAATGGGAATACCGAAACACTTGGTACAATTTCTTAAGGGATTATACGAAGATCAGATAACGGTGATAAGGACAGATTATGGAGATACTGACGGATTCAGAATAAAGAAGGGAGTGTGGCAAGGATGCATTTTGTCTCCTTTCCGATTTAACATGTACGCAGAAAGGATAATGCGGCAGGCAGGAATGGATGAGGCTGAGGAAGGAATAAAGATAGCGGAAAGAACAGTGAACAATCTGAGATACGCTGATGACACAGCACTATTGGCGGGGGAAAAATGATTTGATAGAACTGATAAGAAGGCTCAAGAGAGAAAGTGAGAAAGAAGGACTCTACTTCAATATAAGGAAAACAAAGATCATGACAACAGAGGAGGAGGAGGACAGTTTCGAAGTAGACGGATAGGAAATAGAAGCGGTAACAAGCTTTACATTTTTGGGATCAGTAATAGAAAAAGAGGTAAAATGTGATATGGAAATAAATCGTAAGGTGTCGATAGGAAAAGCTGCAATGAACGGTCTGGAAAAAATATGGAAGGACAAACATGTGAGTATAGACACGAAAAAGAGAAGGTAGTTGTCAGAATGTAACTTGGTGAATGTAACTTGGTGAAGGCTCTGATCATACCAACAGTAACATACGGCAGTGAGACATGGACAATGACCAAGAAAATGAAAAAAAGATTAACGCATGTGAAATGTGGATATATGGAGGAAGATGCAAAGAATATTATGGATGGAGAAAAGGACTAACGATTGGGTACGCATGGATATCGGAATTGAGAAGGAAGAGACATAACAACAAACAGTGCTAAGAGCAAAGTTGAGGTTCTTTGGACATGTCATGCGATCAGATGGATTGGAAAAGGAAATGATGTTAGCATATGGAGACGGAGAGAGAAAACAAGGATGATCAAGGAAAAAGTGGATGGATGAAATACATGAAATAACTAGAATGAATTTGGCAGAACTGAGAGATGCGACGGCGGACAGAAGAAAATGGAGGAACTTGATCAGGACGGTCGCTAGGGTTCAATGAACTGACAGCACAAGGTGACAGGGTGAGTTACATTCTGACAACTACCTAAGATTGTTGCTAAAATATGTTGTTTGTTAGAAATATGTCATCACTGTTACATTGTCAGTTTGTCTGGGTCGAGGTCGGTCACCATAGACTGCTGCCTATGTTGTAAATATATACATAATGTCAAATTGTAAAACTGCAGATAACATGCAACTGTTATTGTTAAGCCATCTGCCATCCAATGCTGCATCTGGTATTTAGGGCCCTACTTAGTGGGATCAAGGTCCCTTCTGGTTCCCCTATTGTAACCACTCGAAATACTTGTATGAAATTGAAATATCATCTGTGTAATACCTGTTTGGCTGGTACAATAAAATGATGGTTATGGTTATGGTTATTTATTCCCCCGCAATGGAAGGAGAGCAAGATCATCCCGTTCCGAAGATTGCGAGCCCAAGATCGGAAATTGATTATCACCCTATATCTATTGCACCTGTACCGTGAAAAAATATTGCAAACATTATTGGTACAAAATTATTACTACCCAGTATGCACTAACCCAATTGAGAATAGTATGTTTACCGACCAATTTGCTTTCAGGCCTTCGGGTTTTACTTCTGCAGCGCTCATAGCTTTGACTCATCATTTGTTAGAAACTGTTGAACATGAGCCTTTCGTTCATTTGATATCACTTGATTATTCTTCTACACAACAAGGCACAATAGAATTGCTGTGCAGCTGGTCTCACTTCCAGTTCCTGACTTTGTGTATAATTGGGTAATTGCATTACTGTATCGTCGAGTGCATTGTACCAAATTCTGTGGTATTATCTCTTCCTACAAGAGTAGCAATGCCAGTTTTGTGCATGGTTTGGGACTTGGTCCCTCCAATTTTCTTATAGTCAGGTCAATTTATGGTTTAACCCTCAACAAATTGACACAAAAGCTTTTTCAGTTGATTTCGTTACTATTTGAAATGCTTATTAACATAGCAAATGTCTACTCTGTTCTGACCATTGAAAAGGGTCATTTCCTGGAGCTAAAATTGTCTGAATTCCAACCTACAAAATTGATACAAAAGGTATCTTAACTGAATCTGTTACCATTTGGCATGCTTGTGAACATAGTAAAAGTCTACTCTGTTGATACAGTGAGGACCCTGGCAGAGATGGACACGATTAATGAATTGCCAATCGTTAGGAATTAGAATTTGCTACTGAAATTTGCTAATCAATTAGAATTAGTAACATCTTGTAGCTAAATCGCTTAGAATAAGCTGTTTGTCTAATCGATTAGCTAACCGATTAGAACCTAAACGATTAGTTACTCATCTACGGACCCTGGATCTGTCTACCTGGCATAAATCACACAAAAAGCTGTATGAGAAAATATTAATATTTAGGGCTTGCACAACGCCATTAAGTTTTATCAAATCTACGAACACTAGGCCTAAGCATAATAGTTGTAATCAACCACGAATCTTTAAACCCGAAATAAATTCAACTATTTCTTAAAGCAGGTCCAGATTACAATACAAGGACAAACAATCTGGCGCAGAAAGGTTCGAGTTGCTACCATGCAGTCCATCAATAAAGCCCTGGTCCGAAATGAGTACGAGAACAATTCGTTCTGCAAATGGTCGAGTAGGCCTACAATCGAAACTTATCCCCAAAGCTGTAATACATAAATGACAAATAACTGACGGTTCTCCCTCTGCTTTTGCGCTACATTTATGTTTCAGTGTTGAAACTTGTTTGGATTCAGGGCCGTAAATCCTGGAGAAGGAAGGGTGGGAATTCTATCCCCATTGTTAAGCTTGGGGAGGGAACGTGAAGGAATTTCACAAGTGAAAGTTTAGAATGTTGTTTTGCTAAATGCATTAATTAATAATTACGATTCCTACACAATGCTGCTTTGTGGGTTTCTTAATTAAGGGAAATATATACACATTTAGAAGAGCAGTTTTCCCTCCCCACATGTCGAAAGAGATTTCCGTCAATATAATCGGATCTTTGAAAATTGCAATGGTTTGCAATTGCATTGTTTTCTAAGTGATGATTCTTCCGGGGAATTGAGCAACTTCTAAATCTCTTCCGATTTTCATCTAATTTGGCAAATGACAATTTTTCACAAGGTGGAACACAAAATCAATATTAATTCTGAAAATTCTAATTTTTAGACACACCCTAATGTATCCGTTCTGGAATAATAGAATTAATTTGAAAATTGTGGGAAAACCCGAACATCAGAGTTAAAATGTATTTCCTATTAATGCAACACAATATCGTGTTGTTATATAAGCTAGACATCTGCGGGTAGAGCACTTCTGCTGCCCTACCCATACCCGTAATACAGGACCGTTACCCGCATCCTTTTGATGCTTAATTGCAGCCTTATGTTTAGGGGTCTCGCGCACTGAGAGCGCCTCTGATTGATGTAGCACTGTGAGTTGCGCAATATATAAATTTACAGTTACAATACAATACCATACGACGACGAAGAAAGAGGAGGAGAAGAAGGAGAATGAGAAGGAGGAGAAGAACAGTCCCATAAGTTAGTCTGGGTATGGGTATGCATGAAGTGTTAGCGACTTCATGTTCTAAGCCTCGGCATTTGAGGTCGGGTGGCCAGTCCTCTCCCTCGCCATTTAAAGCCATGTTAAACGACTACGATTAAAAGCTCTATAGTATGGATTCGATAACAGTGAACCTGTTTGTGGACAATAGTGCTGCCCAGCTGTTTTCGTTACTGTTTTCTGTGTGTCGTTTTGATATTTATAGCTAGCAATCAAACGATTCAAAAATCTTATTGTAATGTGTGAATACTTCATTACCTACAGTCCTACACCTCACGTAGTTTAGACATCCGCCATTTTATAACGACTTCTAAATTAGTTATAAGAACAAGAAGACGTCGACTTCCGCCAGGTCTAATGTTTGATAGCGACATCTAGCGGAGAAGAGTGTTATCAAGGAAAGGCTCACTCTATCGACCGACCGAGGTATGGAGCGCCAGCTGGTCACCGATGAATAATAGAAGAAGATAGTGGATATGATATAGTTCGCCTGTAAAACTCAAAGACCTTACATATAAATGAACACTGGACAACAAATTTTCGTGAAAGTCATGCCACTGATATTAAATTTGTAATTTCTGATAGGTTTCAGTGTGCCTGACACGAATATGACAATGAAATCAAGGAATTGGGTACAGTTTCTAAGAAATCAGCAATAGTTTCTATTGTCATAAAACAATACTTACATATATGACATGAAGCAGTAAAGGTCCGCTTACTTCCGACGCTGCTTTGCCTATCTCTTGTATAGCTGCTCAGGATTATCTCTGGCTAGCGTCCAACAGTAGTCATCCAACATGGAAGTGGATCAGTTTCCCTGACAGCGTGTTTCCATAATTGCAATGTCTTAGTGAAAACGTTCACTAACCATTCCGCATTTGGCGTAGATAAATTCCAAGTGGGAATGGAGAAAGTGAATATTTAAGGACATATTGCAGCCAAGTTTGTGATACATAAACAACATGTCCTCAACCAATTCCTTGTAGTTTTCTGCCCTGACATTCCCGAGGTAGTTAGTTGACACCAGAAGAAATGCGTCCCAAGCTTTCTTCTCGTCACCCTGAAGCGGGTTGTCGAACATCTCATCTCTGAATAGCTGACGGATCTGAGGACCAGCGAAAACTCCCTCTTTAATGTTTGCTTCATTGAGTCGAGGAAATTTGACAGACAAGAAATTGAAAGCTGATCCAGCCCGGTCCATGGATTTTACGAAGTTTTTCATCACACCAAGTATGATGTGTAGCGATGGTATCAGGATTTTGTGGGTTTCTACTAGTGTTAGGCGTTGCACATTCTTCTCTCCGACGTTCAGAGATTTCCTCTCAGGCCAGTCTCTCCTCACATAGTGCAAAGTCATCCATACTTGATGTATTTAGGTAATCGTGTTTTAGGTAATCGTAGGTTTCCTTTCTGTGGACAGCGTGTCCGACAGGAATGGATGGAAGTTGGTTTCCATTATGCAGCAGCACCGCTTTGAGACTCAATTTCGCAGAGTCTATGAATAGTCGCCATTCTTGTGGGTCATGTTTAATTCCGAGGGCAAACACCAGGCCTTCTACATCGGAGCAGAAGACAAGGTCATCTTTCTTGCCGAAATAATCCTCAAACTGCTCATGACGAGTGCGAAACGAAGTCACTCGGACATTCTCCTGGAGAATATTCCATTTTTGAGGTCTGGATCCTTCATTACTAAATTTGGCCACATCTCTGCATTTATGCGTGATGTCCTCCACTGGCCCCCGGTCCAGCAGCGTATCCATTATAGGGTGTCCTCCATTGTCTGGCACTGTGTTCTGGGAAGAGCACCTGTCTATCTGCGGGAGCTCTTGACTTTAACCTCGGCCTGCTCTGGTCGCCGATCTCTGCGCTCGGCCTCTAGAGGTGACTTCATAGTTCCGCATGTTCGCTCTGCTACTAGACAGCGTCGGGCTTTCTCGATCGTTGGTCCTTCTTTTTGGAATAGTCTCCCCTCTGACCTTCGTTCTCTCCCGCGAGACCTATCAGGATCTTTCTATAAACTACTTAAGACTTTCCTCTATAAACGGGCCTGGGTCGGGAGCGCCTCTGAATAGTTATCTTGAAGGGGCGCTATATAAATTTCATAGATGGATAGATTACATCAGACAATGATACACTACCTCTGGAGGTGTGTGTGTGGCTGACTGATGCAATACGCCGCAATATGTTGCAATATGTATTATGTAGTTTGAAATACAGCGTTGCGAAATGGTTACCTATGTACTCAATCAGTCTCAAATGCGTACTGGGACATTTATACGTAATCATCTCTGTCTCTCCTAAACGAGAGCCAATCGACAAATTATTTTACTGTAATTTTCGTGTTCAGTACGATTAGTAAAGATTTGCTATTTTCATTTAAAAGACATTTTGTGTGATGTCCAATTGTGTAATTGACAATTTTCTCAGAATTGCAACGGAAAGTTTCAACAGTAGGCCTAAGCAATGACAAGCCGAGCGGGAGGAAGACGATATGCAGATACATTCGAGTATACCGACAAGGACATGACGGCGAACAGAGGTATTCAAAAGGAATAGCCGCCGACTGACAGTTGCCAACGTGAGGTTAGGCCCCACGAAGTCTAGGTGGCCGCCCAGGGTTCGACCACCTACGGAGTGAGAACCTCGAAGATATAAGGATGAGTCACACCAGGGCCACATAAGGACACCAATTTTTTTTATTAAGACAGCCAAATATCTTGAAGTAACCCAAAAACTTCACGTCGGTACGGGTATTCGCACCCATAACGTTCCTACCCGTTTCATACCCGACCCGTGAAATGCGTAACCGATCCGAACCCGACCCGCGGGTGAGTATCGGGTATGGTAAACCCGCGGATACGGATATACCCGCAGACCTCTACAGTAGGCGCAACAGACTCGCAGTATTAGCGAATCCAAAACTATTACCAACGTAGGAACTGTCAACTTCTTTGTCAATGCTTGACAGCGTAAAAAGTGTTCCTACTGTGATTGTGCAATTTTCCTCATTTCATTCGGATTTCCAACCATCTCGGCAGACTCTAAGACATACTAGAACTTTCAGCTCGTAAACTTCCGCAATAAAGAAAACGATTCGCATACGGGTAGCCATACCCGGACACAACTTATGACGATTCACTCTAGGCTCGCTAGAACCGCTTTTGTTTCTTTCATTTATTTAGCAGTCGGTGGCCATAATTATACGACTAAGTAAACATTTGCACTAAATGGCTTGCCTAGAGGAAGGCTAGACAATTAAGAATAAATTAAACTAATGGACGAGCTCTGAAGGAATAAAGAAAATGTTGACATTGTGCGGTGAAAAAGAAAACCATTAACAGTCGGAATCAACACCATTAGGCCAAAATGCCTACCGACGAACAAATCAAAATTATTCATTTGAAGACCTTAGCCAAGACCAACGCTCTTGATTTTATGAATTTAAGACCTTGCCGTCATCAAATAGCATTTGCCGAGCTTACAGGATATCTTATTGTACTGTTAGGCTTAAAGTTGAGATTTACTATGTAAGTGCCAAATGTCTATTGTCTATACAAACTGAGACGGTGAAAGTTTTGAGCCGGAATTAACAGCCATCGCACTTAGTATCCATAGACGACTGTAATGAAGTTTTGTTGTATAATAATTATAATAGGTCAGTTTGTTCTTACTGTTAAATGCGTTGAGTTGTCCTTATCTAAGTCACACTTGCGTTTCAGTCTAACTCGCGATGTTCCGAATCAAATACAACAATCCTTTCTAAAAATTTGTTGCTACGTATGAAATTACGATATCCTCTATACTCCGCTTCAGCCGAAGCGGCCGTTGGTCGTTATGCGGGTGGGAAAATCCAGAAAACAAATCTATACCACTATATTTAGATTTTAGATGCACCAAATCCTAGTGTTTATATGTATTACTATGCATCGCTACCATTAACGATACTAGTCGGCTTCCACTGGCTAACCCACAGTAACCTGACTTCTGGGTTTATTGATGACGAATAGATTAATTAGTCCGAAAGTATAAACTGTCGACTAGGGTGCTCCAAAATGTAATGTATTTCCCGAAAGTTCCAGAAAGTATTGCTCCACGGCGATTTTCCCATTCTATTTATCACTTTGTTCAAGTGTACCAATTTTCAGACCAATTGAAAAAGGTTAAGCCTTGCCCCCGGCACAAAAATGTTAGAATATGTGAAAATATGGGAATTTGCTTAAAAATCGTCAATATCATGCAGAAAAAAAGCGTAATTTTTTTCATGATGATTAACTTCTTTTGTGAACTACTGTGTGCAGAGGTGTAGTATTGGTACTTGTACTCGTGCTCGAGTGCAACTTGAGTACAGTCAGTACTTGAACTTGTACTGGAGACTTAAGTACTTGTACTAAGTACTTAGACACAAGTGACATTTCTACAGGCACTCGGATACTTTACCAGTAAGTTTTGTCTTTCCTTTAAGTCATTAATTCTTACGTTCTGGATATTGAATATTCTGGCAGTTATGTATTTACCGCATCTTGATCAGAATTTCTTCCGGTTGTCTTGCTAAAATAGCGGCCACGGACGGTGATAATGCTAACAATTAAAATACTAATATTCCTAGAGCTGTTAAGTTTGGTTATGAATTATGATAATTTAACTCTCAAGGGAAATGCTACTTCTGCTAAGTGCAAGTTTTGTAGTGAGAAAACTATCATTTCAGAAAACAACTGGCACAACATCAAACTTTGTTAAACACTTGCAAAGACTCCATACGGAGAGGTGAGCAGTGAGTAACAAATCATTTGAACTCTATCGAGTAATGTAAATGTAAGTCGTCGAACTTTCTCAGCACCATACGAAAGCCGCGATAAGGAAACGAGCTTATTAACCGAAATAATGCATTTTATGAATTGTATTATAGGACTTCTAGTAATAAACCACTGAACCAATGGCTTATACATGGAATTCATGTGTGAATGGGGCTCACTTGTGAAAATTGTGAGTTTTCTATGTCCCTCTGTGTTCTATGTTCCTCTCGAAAGAGTCTTCCTTTGCGTGTGCGAGATGTTAAGGAAACATTGTAATCTGCATCAAACGCGCTTAGTTAGGCCACTTTTTGCGAATCACTTTTCTGTTTTACGTAAAACGCTAATTAAGGCATTTTCTTTGTGTTGCTCCAATTCTCAAAGACTGCCTACTAGTATGTTCTTATTTAATGTGTGCAGATATGATTATATCTTATGTGAATGAGACACATGCTTTGTTGGGGACCACATCAAGTTTCTTTGGCAGTGGTGGAGCAGGTGCTACACAAACGTCTCAGTTTGACACGATAATCACAGATACGGTTGCAGCAACGGAAACTCCAGACCTCATGTATCAAAAAAGTCTAAGCTATTTGGTCACTACTGTATACGATCTTCTGTGAAACCGAGCACCTTATCATCACAAGTGACAATCTGGTTGAATATCAGAGGCCATGATGACTTTGATGAAATTGATTGTTTGGACATTTGGAATGCAGCAAAACTGTTCTTGACAAACCAGCGTTTAGAGTTGTGAGTGTGCCTCCGATTGTAAGTGTGTTTAGTTTAATATTAAAACAGTTTCGATCGAATCTGAGTGACAAGATGCTTACATCCATTATATTTCTCAATAAAAGCAAAATTATAAATGTGTGCATGTGTGTAGCGAAATATAACTTATCAAATCTATTGTTAGTTTACTTAATTAATTAATTAATTTCTAAGGTTAGAATAAGATAGTCAATTACGCGTGGCATTTAGTTAATTCATGGGTGGCTTTCATTAATACGTATTTAACTGCCTAGCGAACCGTTAAAACAGCGTTAACGGCTCCATGACGTAATACGATTTATCCAAGCGTTACCGTGACGACGTAAGGAAGGAACGAATAGAAATGCGAGGAGAAAGGACTTGAAATTTGGAGTTCAAGCGAGTTGGACGATTGAAGACGTTCCTGCGATTGGAAGGACGTTTTCGGTGAATGAATCGTCAGTTTCGAGGTTCTAGATGACTAGGGGAGACTTGGCACCCTTGATCCATAGGCACCCTTGATCCATCAGTCATTCTGCCTTAATTACTGATGTATTGAAGAAAAGCAGTGAACCATTCTATTATGTTTATTGCCTTGACCTTCTTTCTTGTCTTTTAGTCCCAGGTTAGAGTGAATAAAAAAAATTATCATAAAAATTAAATTTTGAAGGTAAAAAGTAATTTTTTCAACGTCACAACGAACTCTGTAAACCAAGATTTTAAAGTAAATATCAAATTTGTTTATTACATTTATGAAGTTAATTGATTTGTTTACTTGTTGCATCTATTTTGAGACACTTAGTGCGTGCATTAAAAATTATATTATTCAAAAAGTGGAAACTGAATGGTTTGGCACCCTTGATCCCAGCATGTATGGGCACCCTTGATCCTGGCATGTATGGGCACCCTTGATCCCAGGATCAAGGGTGCCTACATAAAATGTTGAATATATACCACATATTAACAAGACGTTTGTTTTGAATTTTATTTATGTATAATTGAGAATAATGTTTGTATTGATATATTTTATGTTTTCATACTTACCATAATCACTTGTCATACTTATTATAAAAAGAGAAAGACAAACAGCCTAGGCCACCAAGAGATCACATTTCTGAATTTGAAATGAAGGCAGTGGTGTTAACACAGTTGGTAAAGAAACTGGCATTAATCGGATGACATTAAAACATAGCGTTTTAATGTCATCCGATTAATGCCAGTTTCTTTTGTAAGACAAACAAAAGTCAACCCGGATAGTTTGTTAAGCCAATTTTGTGGGAAATCATATTTTTATCAGTGAAAAAGAAAAGTTTTGTGACAAAGCAAATTTTTACCAGTGAAGAAGAAAAGTGTTTTTCAGAATATCTTCTTCGTGCTTCAAAGCTGTTCTGTCAACAACTATGTACTTCCCGAATACTCTATTAGGCTACTATTGGCCTACACTTTCTGACTGTAGGCCTAATTAGATGAAAAAAATTCATTTATATAAATATTATATATATATATAAGTTTAGGCTGTCAAAATTTTGCGAATTGCATTGTCTTTGTTGTATCCAAAGTAACGTTTGCACTTTTTCATTTCAAATAATCGTTTCCAACATTTCCTTCCTGTTGCAGACAAATAGATTAAGGGCGCCCATTGGGGATCAAGGGTGCACATGGGTGGGATCAAGGGTGCCAACGAGTTGGCACCCTTGATCCCTTATGGGTGCCTTGTGTTTTTTGCCTGTAGATTTTCGTAGTTCGTATTTGTGAAAACCACTTTATGCAACTTAGATAGAAAAAAGAAATTGTCATTAAATGGAATCTAATAAAACTTGATAGCGATTTTATTTTTTTTTAAATTTGAAAAATTCAAAAAAAAGGATCAAGGGTGCCAAGTCTCCCCTATGTATCTTGTAATAGATGATAGCATCGTTGTGGCGGACTTTTAATCGAATTTGGGAGTAACCGTTGAGCATAAAAGGGCCGACGAGTGATCCTTTCGATAAGTCTACTTGGAAGCGTAGAACGTTGAGTTGTCGTCGTTTCTACGTGTGGATGATTTGAACTGCGGATGTTTACGAAGGATTGAATAGTCTTCGTACAGCAACTTTAATGCAAACGATACGGATTTATCCAATTCCGGTTTGTCTGTTGTTGTGACGATCCTTTTCAACAACTACTTCGACGTTGGAAGAACTGGTTGGCAGACGAAGCATCGCTACGATTACATTGTCTTCACCGCGACGCTTCAGAGAAAGATCCACCTCCGTTGGAATACATATCTTTCGACGAAACCTACTCCTTCATTGAAACCAGTTTCTCCGGACTCTACTGTGGTGTCATCGAAGCGAGACTAAAGTTGTCTGAAGGATCAGATAAGCTCATAAACATAATAATATTATTTTAATAAATAATGCCACTCATAGGTAGATAGGTATTTATTTGAATTGTATGTCAATTGATTGTTTTTCTAATTAACACAATACAAGACTTTTCTACAAAAATGCCTAGTGTTTCCTATAACCTTACTTGAAGTAATGTAATGTTCTACTCTGCCATTACGGACGCAAAGCAAAAAGGCGACTATTATAAATGAGTGCGACAATGTGGCAATACACCATTGCTTTGTCAAGGAAGTAAATCCTTGTTCTTGCAGTAGCCATGTGTACTTGTACTCGTATTTGTACTTGATACTTAAGTATTTGTACAGGTACTTAAGACCTCAGTACTTGCAACCTTTCATGTTCTGGTCAATAAATATGAAACATATTAGTTTTTTCATATATACTTAAATACCGGTAATTTGTGTTTTCAACCGAAAAATTGCGAATATTGCTAAAGCTTCATCGTGCTGGGGCAAGGCTTAGCCTTAATGTAAAAGCCTAAAATTTGGATTTTTAGACTCATCTGTATGAGACGCATGGGAAAATGTCCGTGGAGCAAAGATATTTCAACTTTTATTTTTCTGGAGCACCCTATTGGATATGCTATTTTCTCTAAGATAATGCAATTTGATGACAATCTTATTACATTATACACCTACAATTTTATTTTTTAAGGTTGATCGACTTTCTGGATTGGTCACTTTTCACTACATTTTTAATTAGCCGTTTCAGCTATAGCCTAACCCTCATTTTCAACCTACTGACAGCTCTATATATTATTGGATAATAAAACAGTTTATTGCATGAGTTGTGACTGTCGCTGAATCGCCGCCTCTGTTTCAGATGCGAAAGAATAGCTCCTGTACAGCACCATCTACGTTTGTTTTTTTGCGATTTTCTCTGCACTTCCTATATTCGGCCCCATTTAGTTCAGCCTCTTACGCATTGTTATTCGTAATGAAAGAAGTTTGCGACTATTTATGTATGAGCACTTGTTATAGCGCCTCTTCAAGATTTCTACTCAGAGGCGCTCCAGACTACAGCGCGGACATTGAATCGGATTTTGCCACCAACTTATGGACTCTGTTTTCCGCAGGTTCAACTGTAAGCATAAGTAGCCTAGACATTTCGCAGATCACTCATTGAGCAATTATATTAGGACCCTATGTAGTTATATTATTTACTCTTGTTAATATAAAATTTTAAATATTACTAGCATGTGATAATTATTTAATGCAGCAGCTCGTTACATTCAATTTATTTAGATGTCTTCAGCAGGGAAGTGACGATTAACATAACTATGGATGACGAAGTCAGTTGCTCCGCAAACGCCAGTCAATCATGCGATTACAAATGGAAATGGTTCAGTGGTGATGATTCCACCACAGAGTCTGATAATCAGATTTTAAAACCAAAGAAAGTTGGATGGCATCGGTGCGAAGCTACTTGTTCATTTGGGACCCAGTCATGCACTGTAGACTCTATGCGTGCTGAGGTACATTCATCTACAGGTAAGAGCATTCTAATTGTATCATTACTGTTTTGATCTTTGAGGGCTACTTTCATATATTCATTCATTCATTCATTCATTCATTACGAAAATTTATATAGCGCCCTTTCAAGGTTACTACTCAGGAGCGCTCCCGACCCCGGCACGGCTGAAAATGACAGTTTTGAAGCAAGAATAGAGGATTCAGAGTGAATTCTGGGATGCAATCGCAGTCCCAAAGGGAGCCCATTCCAGAGGAGGGGCCAACCACTGAGAAGGCCCGATTCTGCTTAGTAGCTGTGCGGGCAAAAGGGACCACGAGCACGCCCCGCTCAGTAGAGCGGAGAGAGCGACGACCCGGAGCACCTAAGGTAGGGCAGCAGAGGTCGCGTAGATAGGCAGGGGCTAGGCCCAGCAAGGACCGCCAGACCAAAGCGATGATCCGATACGAGATCCGCTGCAGTAGAGGGAGCCAATGAAGCACATCCAGCATATAACCTGAGACGTGGCCAAATTTGGGAATACGTCCGCAAAGGCGTGCGGCAGAGCGCAGGACCCGGTTCAGGCACACCCAACCCGACCAGCTGGGAGACCAGCATAGAGTGAGCAACAGTAATCAAGTCACTGTGATAAAAGAGTGGATGAGTGTAGCGATGGAGGCCGAAGTAAGTGAGCGAGCAACAATGCGCAACTGGCGTAACTGATAGTAAGAATCACGGCAGAGGCGGTTTATATGAGGGGCAAAGGTTAACTCTTGGTCCAGTGTAACTCCAAGGTCACGGACAACAGAGGAAAAGACAAATTGAGGGAAGTCTGCAGCAATGGTGGATAGGTCTAGCTTCGCAAGCTGCTGCCGAGTGCCCATGGCAGCCAGATAAATTGGGTTTTTGATGGATTAAGGCGCAGGCGGTTCGTTGACATCCAGGCCTGCAGGGCACCTAAAGCCAGGCTCATTGCTCGAACAGCAGCAGTGGCGTTAGTAGCAAGGCAGTGCAGGTAGGCCTGAACGTCATCAGCGTACAGGTGACCTAACACAGCAGAAGCAGTAAGTAGGGAACCAATTTCAGAGGTGTAAATGATGTAAAGAAAGGGACCCAGCACCGAACCCTGCGGAAGGCCGTAAGGGGCAGGGACCCAAGAGGACCTGGAGGGCCCATGGACCACACAGAAAGAGCGTTCACTGAGGAATGAACCCAGCCAACTAAGAAAGTTACCAGACAGGCCAAATGAAATATGTATACATATGTATTTCTTACTATTGCTATTTGAAACTGCGGTCCTGCAGTCTGTACCCTAAAAATGCTTCTACATAATTGTGGTCCTGGTTAATTTTTAATTCTTAAACTACTGCCCACGGATTTCATTGTGTTTCGAAATACATGGAAACCAAGCGATTTTCCGAAACTTATTATACAGGTGCTTTTAGATTTGGAGTGTATTTAGCAGTGACCCGAGCGAAAATATAGTTGAAACTTTCTATTAATTCCTAATGCAATTCATTAATGGTATCTATGTTTTCCTAATACAAACGAAAGCAAATTTTTCATTTTAGCTACCGGCAAACGACATCCATTACCATTGTTGCTCCTTCTCCTTATACCACTAGTCGCAGTTGCAGTAATCAGTGCGATCGTATATTGAAGGAAGAAGAAAGGTAGGCGTGTAAAGCTCAATTTGTTAATACAAGAGTCTATATGAGCTGTATATATATATATATATATATATATATATATATATATATATATATATATATATATATATATATATATATAATTATATTCCTTCTGTATAATGTTTCACATATCTACAGACGGAATACGACAACAGCATAAATTGAAACCTCGGCAATAGCTTAAAGAACCTTATCATCTTCACTACTACTAGCACCGCTTATACCTGCTCGACTTTCACCACCACTATCTTTTATTACCGTCGTCACAGCCAAGACATCGACCACCAACAAGAAAAATAAAACCATCGCGTCTTAGCCACCTTTCATTTATAGTCTATTCTCGAATGCGTGTGTTTTAATGTGTAATTGAAATTATAATAACAGATAATTATGGTTCCCGTGCAGGAGAGACTTAATCAGAAGCGTTCCGGTGTAGGAGGCAGGGTTGACTCTAGGCACGCTTTGTACTCTAGAGTCCATGATACCTGTAGGCAGTAGGCACTGTGAACTCTAGATTGCAATTAAATTAAATTAAACAAAACAGTAGTTTTGACAACATTTTATAAACTTTTTATGGCACGAGCGGGATCCATGACGCTTATTTATCGAACGTACCATTGAACAAGTAGAGTCTCCTTAGCAACCATCCTCAAAATCAGCTTCAGCCTCCTTAGCTACCTGCCTACTTAGCAACCAACTTCATAGCATTTAACCTTCTTAATAACCATGCCTCTTAGCAACCAACCTTTGTAGCAAGCAGCTTCGACGTCATTTTCGACCTCTTTAGCACCCAGTTTCAAAGTCAGACTCAGACTCTTTAGGAACCAACCCATTAGCAATCAACCTCCTTAGCAACAGTCTTTTTCAGCAACCAGCCTTCTTGACAGCCAACCATCTTAACATCCAGTCTCAAGGTCAGCCTCAACCTCTTTAGCAAATAACTTCAGTGTAAGTCTAGACATTATTAGCAACCAGCCTCAGTCTCGTTAGCAACCAGTCTTTTTAGCGACCACTTAGAGTTTTCTGTGGCCCGCAAGCCTCCAAGCCACTTAAACTTAGAAGTCAAACAGCGTCCATTTTGATACATTACAATATCGTATATATAAGACTTTTGCCTGGTGTTGGTAAATGTCCTCGTAGGTTCTCTGTGATAACGATTTAGATTAAACGCGAAGTTGGGACAAGAAAGGACTTAGCTCAGCCTTTACAAATCAATCTTATCCACAGACAAAACATGCTTTTTCATTTTCAATTGAATAAACTGATAATCTAAGCTCCTATGTTTCAAAGTGGATGATTTCAGTTACTGCCTTTTCACACTGCCTCTGCCAATAGACTAATTCCAATACAAGGCCCTGAAGCAGTTCTAACTGAGACAAGTGTGCTTAAACAACTTCTGCAGGGTCGTTACACGAAGTTAGTCGAATTGAACTTTGAGCAGTGTAATTATATAGTCGATTCGTACTGACGATGTTTAAAATTGGTTTCATATGTGTTTAAAGATAAACGAAATAGATCTATTTGAAATGTTGAATGGTGTCAATGTGAGTTAATGGCCACGTTCTACCAGAAATTAGTTATTTATTAGTAGAAGTAGAGAATGAAAGTTTGAGTTAGGTCACATAGAATAAGGGACGTGACGCAAATATTTTAAAAGAATAATTATTATTTTTGCAAAAACAATTTAACGCGCGCAGTCACAGAAATGCGAATCTGAGGTGCGATAAGTTACAATTTTGAACTGGATGCGCTGGCGGTGGCGGCGCCAGGATTTCAGGTTTACGGCTACAGCCCTAAGCCCTTCCCCTTTCTCCACTACCCTTCCCTCTTCCCCATTCCTTTCCTTACTGTACCGTTCTCCCATCCCCTCACACTCTTTCATACTACTCATTTTCTCTGCTGTCCTTTCCTTTCCCTTCCCTCCGCTCCTTCCTAGTCCGGCAGCTTTTCCTCCTACAACACCCCTACCTCTGTCGCGAAGCGGCACCCCTTTGAAGCGGAGTTCGGGAAGTTCTTCTATGGAAAATGTCAGGTTCCAGATGCCTGTGGGTGCAATACGAACACATATCTTAGTGAAAAAACGGTACTTGCATGAGGCTGGCATGATACTAGTAACTTTACTAGCCGTAGTCAGTTTTAATCGAACTGCGTTCAAGTTCAATAACGAAAGTTCAGAGGCAGTCTTCTATCACCATAGCTGAATTTGTCAATTACATTGGACAACTGTATGTTCGTGAAAGTCATGCTTCTGATATTAAATTTGTAATTTCTCATAGGTTTCAGTGTGCTTGACACGAATATGACAATAAAATCAAAGAACTGGGTACAAATTTATAAGAAATCAGCAATAGTCTCTATTATCATAGAACAATACGTACATAATTATGACATGTCTCAGTAAAGGTCCGCTTCTGCTTCCGACGCTGCTTTGCATGTAGGCCTATCGCGTATAGCCGCTCCGCATTATCTCTGGCGAGCGTTTAACAGTAGTCAGCCAAGGGCTGAAAGTGGACCAGTTTCTCTGATATCGTGTCTTCATAATTGTAATAAAACTTGGTGAACCTACGTTAACCGTGCTCATCACTAACCATGCCGCAGCTGTCAGAGGAAAATCTAAGTGGGAATGTAGAGAGTGTATCTTTAAGGACATATTGCAGCTAGTCTAGTTTATGATACATACACAAAATGTCCTCAAATCTATTCTAGTCTGGTTTTCTCCCCATGACATTCCCGAGGAAGTAAGTTGACACAAGACGAAATGCGTCGCAACGATGTTGGCCCTAACCTTGTGACATCGTTGATCTCCCTTGTCATCATTCTCGAAATCAGTTCACAAGGTACTGCAACTCAGCCAACACCTGTCATCCCACTACTCTGCAGATGCGGATACGTACTTGGTGACTTCTGGATGCCTCACTTAGAGGAACGATGTCCATGTACTATACAATTATATAATTATTATTATATTTATGTGTTTATCTCAGCCTTCATTCCCTAGGTGGCAGCAAAAGTACAATGAGCTAAGCTTGCCTCTTGCATGGCTGCAACTTTGTTGATTTATGTCTCTGTAATAATCTGTATCCTCACATAGTGTTTAATCATCCATACTTGATGACTGTAGGTAATCGTGTACATGTACAGCGCAGAGCGTTTGTCAGGCGCTTCATTAAAGAATAAATATTATTACCATTATTATTACTACTAAAAACAAGTTAAGAAGAATTAAGTACCTGCAACGACCAATAGGTCAACATCTGTTTATTTAATATTACATTAATTGCGTGCAAGTGTATACATTGTGTGTGTATTATGTATGTAATGTATCTCTATCTGTATATGCATTTATGCTTGTATACGTAAGTTATGTAAGTGCACATGTACACTAGGAACCTATAGGGCCAACTCTTGGGAGAGGAGCTACGTAAACAAATGCTCATAAATGAATGATCGTTTGTATAGCGCTTTTACGCAACATCCAAGAAGATCCGCGAAAGAGCTCTTACTGATTGGTTGTTCGCAAGGGATCGTCCAGTTTGCAGCTGTTGCGGTGTTGTAACTGACTGCAACTGTGGATAGATTGGCGATCAGAGATGTATCTGGATATGTCATCAAGTAGTTCTGTCCTGGAATGCTTCCCCTTCCAATGTTCAGCACAAGAAACCCACAGCCAAACAGCTGTTGCCGATCATCATCATCATCATCAGAATCCATGGGCCGAAGGCCCGTAGGTGTCCAACGCTTGCATCAGATCCGAGGCCCGTTGGAGTCCAATGCTTGCATTGGATTTCATACGATATTTTTCTTAGTTTCTGAACGGAGTATCTGCACCCATCCGTTCGACCTTCGCGCTTCTCCCTGAAAGAGAGTTCCAGGCTTAGGACTGGCTCTGACATCCACTATCTTGTGGTATCAGAGGCGGCGATGCCTCCCACGTTTGCCAGATTTTTCAGGGTTCCTGCTGAGCCTGTCCACCTCGCGTAGCGCCCTAGGTGGTACTTCAGCCAAGACCTTCACCACTGATGGCATAGCCTCAGCAGGCACTCCCCTACTGACTGTTGCCACCCCCTCACCACGTTGAGGTGTGAGTCGGACACCATCGAATAGCGATTCATCCGTCGGATACCTGTTCGCGAACTCTTGTACGCGTGTCGCGTTTCTGCAATTAAAAACAAAACAGGATGTGATGAGTTAACCCCAGGATTTGTGATTTTATTACTATTACCTCGGCATATTATTATTATTATTATTATTATTATTATTATTATTATTATTATTATTATTATTATTATTATTATTATTATTATTATTATTATTATTATTATTATTATTATTATTATTATTATTATTATTATTATTATTATTATTAGGTATAGGCCTTATATAAATGGACTGGTGTTAGGTGGTAGAGCCTAACACGTGTGTGGGACATAGGATGGGTTTCCCGCGTAAACTAGTGATGCCTATATAAGCTGGTGGTAGGAGTCGTTGGTAGGCCAGTTGTGGTTCTCGTTGTGGTGTTGATGACCCCTGTTGTGTATTCTTCGGTCGACCACCGTTTGGTCCTTTGTGCTTGTCGCAGCACAGGTTTCTCGATGCTCTTTGGTGGTGTGAACTTCGTCGTGTTCTAGACTGACAGTTTTGGTGTCTACACGTTCTCGGCATTAGAGGTCTTCGTTAGACCTGCTGACGTGGGTTTGGTGGTTTTGCAGAGTCGTGCTGCGTTGCTGCCGTGCGGTAAAGGTATCATTTTGCTTGTAAATATGCTTTGTACATAGTTTTTCATTAAATTGTTCTATTTTGAATCCGGGGCATTTCAGTTCCTCTAGACAGCGTCGAAACATATGGGGGCCCGGGTCCGGTCTTTTTCTCGCTAAATTTTGAAAGTGGGATAGAATTTTATTTTTCGTTCAAAATTTAACTGCGTAATTATTATAACCATTATTGTTAATCTTGTTGTTGTTTTTGTCATTATCATTATCATTATCATCATCATCATCATCATCATCATCATCATCACCACCACCACCACCACCACCACCACCATCATCATCATCGTCATCATCATTATGAGACAAATTTATTTCTTCATAAAGCCAACAAACTTATGTAGGCCCTACAGACTGATTAAAAGTAACTGTTTTCAATATTTTTATAAGCCGTCGTTACTGTTGTTGCAATCTGAGGTGCCTAAAACAGATAGAGAGTTTCCAATTTGTAGGGCGACTGATAAGCGTTTGTAGAAGATGACTAGTCTCACGCTGGTCGCCTGACTGATGAGCGTTGTAGAAGATGACT
The DNA here is from genome assembly GCA_020284085.1 of Aporrectodea caliginosa. Classification (NCBI taxonomy): domain Eukaryota; kingdom Metazoa; phylum Annelida; class Clitellata; order Crassiclitellata; family Lumbricidae; genus Aporrectodea; species Aporrectodea caliginosa. The sequence continues at coordinate 288,272 of JACEVL010000435.1, read as the reverse complement.
GCTGAGATCTTGAGATCGTCCTAGTTCTTGAACAAACTGTAGTGAATCTGTGTGTCAGCTTCCTGCAGTTCGACTGCAACAGGGACGAAATGATGTGATTTTAAGATAGCAGCATAATTAGTAGTATTATTATTATTATTATTATTATTATTATTATTTCCAAAACCGTTTTAATCCTGACATAATTAGCTAACGCAAGTTAAAATATACAAGTTCATGTTATACAAAAATGACTTCATAATGACGTCATTTCTATCCAAATTCAAGATTAAGGATGACAAAAAAATTGGTACATCGGCTCTTGGTAAAAAAGGAAATCCATTTCACAGAGCCAGATGCGAAACTAAATGGAGCTCATTACCGCGATGGTTTGCTGTCGGAAATATAATTTCCTGATATCCAGGAATATTCGTGTTATTACACATTTCAAGATGACGTTCCAGCTCGCCGAGCTCTTGAAACTGTTGATCTGCCGACAAAGGAGACGCTGGATTTCATACCTCTTAACGGTAGGGGTTCCTTTTTCCCGGACACAGTGTATGGACTAAGCGCGCTCAGCTGAGAAGTCCACAAAAATCGATATAAGCGGCAAGTAGGGTGCTCCAAAATGTAATGTATTTCCAGAAAGTTCCAAAAAGTATTGCTCCACGGCGATTTTCCCATTCCACTTATCACTTTGTTCAACTGTACCAATTTTCAGACCAATTGAAAAAGGTTAAGCCTTGCCCCCGCACAAAAATGTTAGATTATGTGAAAATATGGGAATTTGCTTAAAAATTGGCAATATCATGGAGGAAAAACGTAATTATTTTCATGATGATTAACTTCTTTTGTGAACTATTGTGTGCAGAGGTGTAGTAGTGTGGTACTTGTACTTGTACTCAAGTGCAACTTGAGTACAGTCAGTACTTGAACTTGTACTGGAGACCTAAGTACTGTACTCGTACTTGAGACCTAAGTACTTAGACACAAATGACATTTCTACAAGCACTCGGATACTTTACCAGTAAGCTTTGTCTTTCCTTTAAGTTTAAGTCATTAATTCTTACGTTCTGGATATTGAATATTCTGGCAGTTATGTATTGACCGCATCTTGATCATAATTTTTCCGGTTGTCTTGCTAAAACAAGCGGCCACGGACGGTGATAATGCTAACAATAATAATACTAATATTCCTAGAGCTGTTAAGTTTGGTTATGAATTATGATAATTTCACTCTCAAGGGAAATGCTACTTCTGCTAAGTGCAAGTTTTGTAGTGAGAAAACTATCATTTCAGAAAACAACTGGCACAACATCAAACTTTGTTAAACACTTGCAAATGACTCCATACGGAGAGGTGAGCTTTGTGTAACAAATCATTTGAGACTCTATCAAGTAGTATGTAAATGTAAGTCGTCGTGCATGTGTATGCACCATACGAAAGCCGCGATAAGACACATGCTTATTAACCGAAATAATGCATTTTATGAATTGTATTATAGGACTTCTAGTAATAAACCACTGAACTACATGGCTGTTTACTTTAAATTCATGTTTGAATGGGTTTCACTTTGAAAATTGTATCTTAGCTAAGTCAGGGTTCAGAGTTCTATGTTCCTCTCGAAAGTTTCTTCCTTTGCGTGTGCGAGATATTAAGGAAACATTGAAATCTTCATCAAACGCGATTAGTTATTCCGACTTTGAGCGAATCACTTTTCTGCTTTACGTAAAACGCTAATTAAGGCATTTTCTTTGTATTGCTCCAATTCTCAAAGACTGCCTCACTAGTATGTTCTTATTTAATGTGTGCAGATATGATTATATCTTATGTGAATGAGACACATGCTTTGTTGGGGACCACATCAAGTTTCTTTGGCAGTGGTGGAGCAGGTGCTACACAAACGTCTCAGTTTGACACGATAATCACAGATACGGTTGCAGCAACGGAAACTCCAGACCTCATGTATCAAAAAAGTCTAAGCTATTTGGTCACTACTGTATACGATCTTCTGTGAAACCGAGTACCTTATCATCACAAGTGACAATCTGGTTGAATATCAGAGGCCATGATGACTTTGATGAAATTGATTGTTTAGACATTTGGAATGCAGCAAAACTGTTCTTGACAAACCAGCGTTTAGAGTTGTGAGTGTGCCTCCGATTGTAAGTGTGTTTAGTTTAATATTAAAACAGTTTCGATCGAATCTGAGTGACAAGATGCTTACATCCATTATATTTCTCAATAAAAGCAAAATTATAAATGTGTGCATGTGTGTAGCGAAATATAACTTATCAAATCTATTGTTAGTTTACTTAATTAATTAATTAATTTCTAAGGTTAGAATAAGATAGTCAATTACGCGTGGCATTTAGTTAATTCATGGGTGGCTTTCATTAATACGTATTTAACTGCCTAGCGAACCGTTAAAACAGCGTTAACGGCTCCATGACGTAATACGATTTATCCAAGCGTTACCGTGACGACGTAAGGAAGGAACGAATAGAAATGCGAGGAGAAAGGACTTGAAATTTGGAGTTCAAGCGAGTTGGACGATTGAAGATGTTCCTGCGATTGGAAGGACGTTTTCGGTGAATGAATCGTCAGTTTCGAGGTTCTAGATGACTAGGGGAGACTTGGCACCCTTGATCCATAGGCACCCTTGATCCATCAGTCATTCTGCCTTAATTACTGATGTATTGAAGAAAAGCAGTGAACCATTCTATTATGTTTATTGCCTTGACCTTCTTTCTTGTCTTTTAGTCCCAGGTTAGAGTGAATAAAAAAAATTATCATAAAAATTAAATTTTGAAGGTAAAAAGTAATTTTTTCAACGTCACAACGAACTCTGTAAACCAAGATTTTAAAGTAAATATCAAATTTGTTTATTACATTTATGAAGTTAATTGATTTGTTTACTTGTTGCATCTATTTTGAGACACTTAGTGCGTGCATTAAAAATTATATTATTCAAAAAGTGGAAACTGAATGGTTTGGCACCCTTGATCCCAGCATGTATGGGCACCCTTGATCCTGGGTATGGGCACCCTTGATCCCAGGATCAAGGGTGCCTACATAAAATGTTGAATATATACCACATATTAACAAGACGTTTGTTTTGAATTTTATTTATGTATAATTGAGAATAATGTTTGTATTGATATATTTTATGTTTTCATACTTACCATAATCACTTGTCATACTTATTATAAAAAGAGAAAGACAAACAGCCTAGGCCACCAAGAGATCACATTTCTGAATTTGAAATGAAGGCAGTGGTGTTAACACAGTTGGTAAAGAAACTGGCATTAATCGGATGACATTAAAACATAGCGTTTTAATGTCATCCGATTAATGCCAGTTTCTTTTGTAAGACAAACAAAAGTCAACCCGGATAGTTTGTTAAGCCAATTTTGTGGGAAATCATATTTTTATCAGTGAAAAAGAAAAGTTTTGTGACAAAGCAAATTTTTACCAGTGAAGAAGAAAAGTGTTTTTCAGAATATCTTCTTCGTGCTTCAAAGCTGTTCTGTCAACAACTATGTACTTCCCGAATACTCTATTAGGCTACTATTGGCCTACACTTTCTGACTGTAGGCCTAATTAGATGAAAAAAATTCATTTATATAAATATTATATATATATATAAGTTTAGGCTGTCAAAATTTTGCGAATTGCATTGTCTTTGTTGTATCCAAAGTAACGTTTGCACTTTTTCATTTCAAATAATCGTTTCCAACATTTCCTTCCTGTTGCAGACAAATAGATTAAGGGCGCCCATTGGGGATCAAGGGTGCACATGGGTGGGATCAAGGGTGCCAACGAGTTGGCACCCTTGATCCCTTATGGGTGCCTTGTGTTTTTTGCCTGTAGATTTTCGTAGTTCGTATTTGTGAAAACCACTTTATGCAACTTAGATAGAAAAAAATAATTGTCATTAAATGGAATCTAATAAAACTTGATAGCGATTTTATTTTTTTTTAAATTTGAAAAATTCAAAAAAAAGGATCAAGGGTGCCAAGTCTCCCCTATGTATCTTGTAATAGATGATAGCATCGTTGTGGCGGACTTTTAATCGAATTTGGGAGTAACCGTTGAGCATAAAAGGGCCGACGAGTGATCCTTTCGATAAGTCTACTTGGAAGCGTAGAACGTTGAGTTGTCGTCGTTTCTACGTGTGGATGATTTGAACTGCGGATGTTTACGAAGGATTGAATAGTCTTCGTACAGCAACTTTAATGCAAACGATACGGATTTATCCAATTCCGGTTTGTCTGTTGTTGTGACGATCCTTTTCAACAACTACTTCGACGTTGGAAGAACTGGTTGGCAGACGAAGCATCGCTACGATTACATTGTCTTCACCGCGACGCTTCAGAGAAAGATCCACCTCCGTTGGAATACATATCTTTCGACGAAACCTACTCCTTCATTGAAACCAGTTTCTCCGGACTCTACTGTGGTGTCATCGAAGCGAGACTAAAGTTGTCTGAAGGATCAGATAAGCTCATAAACATAATAATATTATTTAATAAATAATGCCACTCATAGGTAGATAGGTATTTATTTGAATTGTATGTCAATTGATTGTTTTTCTAATTAACACAATACAAGACTTTTCTACAAAAATGCCTAGTGTTTCCTATAACCTTACTTGAAGTAATGTAATGTTCTACTCTGCCATTACGGACGCAGCAAAAAGGCGACTAATCCAATTTAGGGCGACAATGTGGCAATACACCATTGCTTTGTCAAGGAAGTAAATCCTTGTTCTGGCAGTAGCCACGTGTACTTGTACTTGTACTTGTACTTGATACTTAAGTATTTGTACAGATACTTAAGACCTCAGTACTTGTATTTGTACTTGCAACCTTTCATGTTCTGGTCAATAAATATGAAACATATTATTTTTTTCAAATATACTTAAATACCGGTAATTTGTGTTTTCAACCGAAAAATTGCGAATATTGCTAAAACTTCATCGTGCTGGGGGCAAGGCTTAGCCTTAATGTAAAAGCCTAAAATTTGGATTTTTAGACTCATCTCTATGAGACGCATGGGAAAATGTCCGTGAAGCAAAGATATTTCAACTTTTATTTTTCTGGAGCACCCTACTGTCGACTGGCAAAGGTGAATGCATGGCAGGTGAAGTATAATTAAAACGCTATGACCTTTAACATTCGTCACCTTAGGAGAACTAGAGTGAAGATTTCGATTTATTCAGCAATTTACGATTTTGACTACGGTTTCACTTGGGCTTTATTGGAAGGGCGCTATAGAAATTATGAGATTACAGTGAATCAGAATATTTAGATTGTTTACAACAATTAATACATACTACTTGAGCACATAGGCCTAGTGGTTGTGTGACGATGCTATAATAATAATAATTAGACTACAATTTAACTGTCACATCGACTTGCGCATCATCGTTAAGGCGCTAAAAAACCATATAGATTAAATCAGATTTATTTTAGACTTGATTATAATAAAAGAGTGTGTGAAATCCAATCAACGACTGTACGTCTCCATCAAAACAAGAGTCAAGGGGTGGAAACAACAAAATATTCGCAAATGCAAACTCCTTCAAATCGCTCTGTAGATCAGGCTCATGAAGAATTCGTTCACATACATTTAACAATTCATCGTATTGGCGACATTTGTAAAGGTACAAAGCACGATAGCAATCAACTGTGCTGCATTGGATACTAAAGTCTTTGTAAATCACACTGTAGAGTGTAGAATGATCTCATATTTTCTAAAGCACATTCCGTTATATGATCAATTACTGCTTCTTTAACCATCATATAACTCACAGCTGAAGCCTGAGTTTCTATCATAGAAACTGGTCTGCAATACACGATCTGTCTGGCACCATTGACATGAGTACATGACTTCACTGGAGAAATAAATTTCGGTTTTATTAAAGCCTTCACAAGTATATCCATAAGAAATACTGAATCAGATAAATGTTTGGATATTCTTTCGGCAGGTAATGCAGTCAAATAATGAGCAAACACATCTGGCGAAATACGCAGATCAAGATAAAGTCGCTTGTCGATGTAATGAAGATTATTTTCAGTAATCTTCTTTTGAAGCAAACAAAATCCAACGATTCTTGCGATATCGTCAATAAACAACAAACAACCTGCATTCAGTGTTTCCTTATCCTTTTTAAGATTCTGTTCTGCGAGTACTGCCAAGCAGAAATGTATTGCCTGTTGGTATTCTGACGTGGCAAAATGGAGAGCAGCCAGATAGGCCAAAGCTGCAGGAGCAATTCCTCTGGATTGTGAATCTTTACATTCTAAAGCATTTCTAAACTAAAGAAACTGTTTTGTCAAGATAGACAGTAGTTGAAATGCTGAACGGCTATTTGATCCAGTTAAATTTTCCATGAGACTCTGAGCACGTAGGAATTGAAACCGACTACTTTGTTCAGTGTACGTTTTCGGAAAGTTATAATACTGAGACCTAATAGTTTTAGGTTGCATCGAAATTGCATTGACCAATTCAAGAAAGATACTGCTATCCCATGAAATCTCTCGGTGTCGTAAGCCATTTGCGATATGCAAAATATACAGTAGGTTGCTGTAGTACGTGAAACACAGGGCTTTGTCTGTTGTTGGAAGAACACTCACTTTACAATGTATTTTCGTACTCAAACTTATAGATTGTCTTGATTTTAAATTCTGACGCAATCCTGAACTTAACCCGTTTTTAATTATAAAACGACAAACTCTATTAGAGTCTAAGAATTTACTAGTAAACAGCAAATTCAAGGATTGTGACTCAACCGCTTTCCGATATTCGAGAACAGGCTGCAAATAATCCATAAATTCTGGCATTGCTTTCCCTGAGTTCAAAAATTGGAATTGTGTCCGAATGATTGGCAATATGTAAATTTCTACGAACCAATGAGAAACAATGTCATAATTTTGAAATGCGTCTAGTCGTCTTATGGTCCTGTTAAGTACTCTGGAATTCAATGACGAATGAAATAAATTTGCTTCAGGAATGAAATTGTTTGGACAGTGTCTCCTGTCTAGCCATTCTGACAGGCTTTTTAATAACTGACAGCAGATCGCAGTTACAGACAAGGAATTCCACCATTCAGGCGACATCTCTTCACAAGTCCATAACATCAGCGTCTTTAAGTGATACGGACGCAGAACCTCATCCTCCTTTGGACAATCCTTTTGTATCAATTCTCGCTTTGCAAAGAATCTCATCAAATGATAGACAATCTGCTGAGTTTGAGTCCAACTCTGAAGTAAAATTAACTCCGCGACTGAGAATGACAATCTCCACTGGAACTTATCGTCTCTGCAAGAACGATGCTGGACATAAACAACATTACAACCATTTGCAACTACCTCGGAGATTGTATCAGTCGTCGGCCATCCATATTTTCTTGGTCGAGTGGACCATTTTTGGGCTTCTCTTGGCCACTGAGGGCAAAATATGCTTTTGACGGAATCATATCCAAAACAAAAGTTCGAATCTGATTGAGATTTAATTGCTGGACCACTAACAATGTCTGGCAACGTGCTGTTGTTCCAAATACGAACGAGTTGCTCCAAATTTGAAGTTGCATGATTATCTACACGTATGCTCAACGCCATGTACACAGCCGTTTGAGCTGTTTGGTAAAATTCGTACTTTTTGTTTTTCCAATTATAGTTCATTTCACCAAACACTCGTAATCGAACAAAACCTGGATACTTATAGCTGGGTTCAATCTTGAAGAACATAATCGTTTCTGCCAGGCCACTCATATCACTTGGCAACACTGGAAAGTCCTCACTGAAAGCCAGTTCGTCAGCTGTGGCGATTAAGACATCTATGTCGTCAATGCATGTATTTAGCGGTCGGATATAGAACTCCGCAAAGCTCCCACACAAAATCGAATACTGTCTTGGTGCAGGACTCGTTGACATGAGTAAGTCATGCATGCGATCAGAAACAATAGAAAACGACTTTGGAAGTAATTGGCATGTGCTAGTGATGAACCACGAAGTCATTTCCTCATTCGATTTAACAGCAGAGTTCATCATCTTACATATAAAGGAAAAACATTTATATACTGAGTCAACATCATCATAATTATCATCACCATAATCGTTATTATGATCTTCATCATCATCGTTGTCATCAGTATTGTAGCCAGCAGACGAAGCGTTTGTTTCAAATTCTAGTCTTAAAGTCTAGTCTTGAAAATACTTCTCCTAGTCCACAAAAGTACTCATTGGTATCATTAGTTAGGCCTACATTTCGACCGATCGTGTTAAAAGACAACTACTTTCAAGTGACCATCTTTCCGATGGTAGAGTCAAGCTATTGACTCTAACCCACGAGTCGCACACACCATTATTGATAAGTAGTGCAATTAAAAGTGCAGTTACATACTCAGGTAATTCGAATTTAATTATTCATATTCTGCGAAGAAATCTCTACTGGCTAACGCCTGTCACTCAACAAAGCTAGAAGACTATGACTGCGCAATGCACTGGCTTCCTTTTGAACAAAACATCCATTTAAAGACACGTAGCCTATCATAGTCCTCTTAGTCCTCAAAAGTAAACATTGGTCAGCAAACTTATATTTCGTCTTTTCTTGCACTTGGACTCATTATTATTAGTTTCTCCAACGGGTTATAGCCTTGGCTCAGGTTTCGCTCGAAGCGCCCATCAATCGATGCCTTGTGCTTTATTATAAGGGCGCTATAATAGAAGTAGATTAGATTCGTGCATTGGAAGTCATTGACGGAACCTAAGGGTAGGCCCCTACTGTGCTTTTCCTGTTCTGTTCGCTCTGGAAATTCTGTGATGTCGTTTTGGTCAAAGATAGAGTCCAATCTTTTCGGAATACATTTTCGAATCAATTCTTCTGACTTCAAAGGCTCACGAAGCAACAAACTCCTATCCGCAACTAACAGTTGACTTGCAATAATATAGAATATAGCGCTGGAGACAAACGCCTACAGTAACCGTCCCATCATTCAAAGGTTAACTAAGCAATAGCCTACATCCGAAAGTTGAACGTTTCAGTTTCACACTTTTCATTGTACAAACCTACGTTGCAGTGTAAGTAAGTGTAAGTAAACACTGTCAATAGTGCAAACAATGACACAGCTTCACAGGAGCTGCATACAAGTTAAACGCTTAGGCCTACACTACAACAACCTATTTATTTATATAATAATTGTATCAATGCAGGTCTATATAATTTTGGGTATCATTAGAAAACTGACATAAGTGGTCTAATGATAAGTAACCATTTTCTATGTCGATGCAAGGCAAGAATAACTGTAGCTCTAGCTTCATTCACTCTTAATGCACGGCTTTGTTGTATAGCCAATCTGAAAAAGCAATTTCAACCGAAAGCAATGTCAAGCTAGTGTTTCATCATAACTGAAGCCTTTATGTTAGGCTGATCAGATATTGGAAACTAAAAACCGGGACACTTCAATCACAAAATAAATTTGTGATGTTGTCAATAATTAATATAATATAACTTGCACAAATATCTATTTTATGCTTATTATATTGGTATAAGACTATAAGACTAAGTGAAAGTTTTTTTCAAATCATGCTTTTAAATTTAAAATTAAATTCTAAATTTCTCAAATCAGTTAGCCTACTCAAAGTTGGCACCTGAATGTATGATTCTTAAAAACAATTTTGTCTGCTAACATTCTATCATAACAAATCTTGCTTTCAAATTTAAATTTAATTATTCTAAATTGATTAAATCAGTCACTCATATTTGGCGCTTGAATGTATGCTTCTTAAAAGTTTTTTGTCTGCTAATATTCTGTCATAAAATTCAAAATTTTAGATTTTAAATTAAAAATTATTATTTATGAAAATGTGTTTTATCAGAATATTATCACTACGACAATATGACGTGTAGAACCGGAAGAGGTATTGAAGTATTATGCATGGTAATAAATAAAAGTGAGATTAAAAATGAATTTACTCGCCAGATGCCAGTAGTAAAATCAAGGAGACGTTGATAAAGTAAGTAAGTATATCCTTTATTTGATCACATGACAAACGCACATGAAATACATCATAAATAAGATCGGAAAGTCAGGTCAGTTTTCAAAAACCGGGACATATTTAGAGTTTGGCCTACCTTTCCCGGCAGCCGGGACAGCTAGCAGAAAATCGGGACTGTCCCGGGAAAACCGGGACGTCTGGTCAGCCTACTTTATGTACGAGTCTCTTGTTCGTAATTCGTCCCATTGTATTTTAAAATCGATTAAAGTAGGAATAACTTTTTAAAACGGTGTACTATCATAGCTTTCCCAAGTAGGCTACTGGACCTTACAATTGGAAATATTACACAACATGCACCATGTTGTCACAAAAAGCCGCCCAGTCATTTTAAACACAGTTGTTAATTTTAGCTACTCATTATGAAGGTCCAACAACTTCGTGCTATTCAAGAAAGACGAGAAGTCGTAGCTGCCTAATTTCTAACAACTGTTAGCCTATAGCAAGTTAAAATTGTTACTGAAAGTGAAAATATTCCAGCGCATAAGTGATTAGTGTACAGAAAGACTACTTCAAAACATTTAGCATATTTGACCATTTTAAACCACTTTTACAACGGAAAATGTTATACGAATGTTTTAATGGTTACCGGGAAAAAATCCTTTCATATCACTAGTAGTGTGGACGAAGTCTTTGCCAATGGGCAAGAAAGATCAACAAATGAACTCGCACCCGCGATTAATAGTTAACATGCAACAGTTGCACTGAGTGGAATACGTGAAGCAACTGGTTGCGCGCACCGACCGATCATTCAAAGGTTAACGGTTAAGATTATATTGCATCCAAATGTCCAGATACTGCCAGAAGAATTAGCTTAGCGCCGACCGAAGAAGGAAACATTATCCGATACCGAAAGACGATGTCTACCTGAAATTTGCCACAGCTTTAGGCGTAACATTGGTCTAGAAAATGAGTTGACAAATTCTTCTTCTGCTTCCTTTTTCTTTTAAGAAATATTGTTCGATTAACATTTTTAAAATTCACGAAAGTAAGCCTAGCTCATACTAAATTTAGTGGGCACTGTTTATTTACTGTGTCAGCAAGTGCAGGTGCGGTACCGCAATCAAAAACGTGGTGGTATTGGCACCTTTAAAAATTAGAATTGTGACGGCAGCTAACCGCATCCACGAAACGGGTGATTTCTGGTACAAGTTGACCAACGGGCGATAAATGAAGATGGCTAGAAACACTGTCCAAACCGTTTTAGATCAGCTATAGGCCTAAACTTAAGTACTAGATTCAAATACAGATACCAAATGTACGGAGATTCTGAAGCAAACATCCCAAATAATGAATCCATTTTAGAAACAATTAGAATTCGATATATCAATCTGTCACCTAGCAAAAACAGTCTGTAAAATTTAATTTTATGAGGAAAGAAAATTAATGGGTAAGGTAACTGTGCCGAATAAGGCCCACCTAAGGGACTTTACCAAAAAACGGCTATTGGTATGCAACTGTAACTCTGCAAAATAGCCATATGAAGAGTGTATTGAAGTAGGCCGAGTTACATAGTGGATTAATTATTTTTATGAAATAAAATTTCACATAGTAGCAACAATTTTTTTTGTAAAAGTCGTCATGTGGGCCTTATTACCCAGCACTGCGTATACTTAAAAAGTGTCTTTAGCCGTCGTTTAAATGTCCGCTTTACAGTGTCAAACATGACATTGACACTGTTTCTTATGAGATGGATAGCTATTGATTAATTATAGCCGTTCGGAATAAAATAAATCTGATGAAAATGTGTAATTACCAACATCCATAAATTCTAAAGTGCATAATTAAGTTTTTCAGTCTACATAGTCTTGCCAATATCCGCTGTTTACATATATTATCATAGCAACATGCATGCAATACGCAGACTGAGGATTAATTACGATATTAACACAACCGAAAATAAGAAAATTGCGAAATAAATTATCTAAAAACTCTTGCCATATTTTTAATTCACAGATGTCGCCGAAAAGAAAACACGTGATCAACTACAGTAGTTCACAGATGAAGGCCCGTCAACAATATAAAATTCTGGCGACATCTGGTGAATAGATTCGGAGATATTTCAAGTTTAAGTGGGTGGGCCTTATTGCCACCCCGGGTCTTATTCGGCACAGTTAAGGGTCATTGCATAATTACGTAACGCTGCACGTCCTTGAAAACGTTACGAAACGTTAGAGGGTGGGTGGGTGTATGGAGCTGAACGTTACGTAACGCTTTTATCAGAAGTTTAGTTATAAATGAATTTAAAATTAACATCGAATGACACTTTAGACGCGATGTGATCGAAGTTCAAACTTCGTGCCATTGATTTAAAACTTAACTAAAAACACGAAATAGCCTATAAATGATCACTAGGCCTAAGTTAATGGGAAGACAGAGGGAATTTGGACAAGAGGTCCACCTATGTTTTATAGACTACAGCAAGGCATTTGATTGTGTAAGCCACGATCTCGTGTGGAAGACTTTGAGAGAAATAGGAATACCTGTTCACCTGATAACTCTCCTCAGGAACTTATATTCCAACCAGATAGCAGTGGTGAGGACGGAACACGGAGAAACAGCAAGTTTCCAAATAAAGAAGGGAGTAAGACAGGGATGTATACTATCACCGTACCTGTTCATTCTATACGCAGAAAGGATCATGAGAGAGGCAGGATTTGATGATGAGGCGGAAGGAGTGAGGGTAGCTGGAAAGGTTGTCAACAACTTAAGGTATGCGGATGACACAACACTGTTGGCGGGGAAAAAGGAAGTAGGCCTACTGAAAAACAACATCAGGAAACTAAGGCTTGAAAGTGAGAAAGCAGGATTGTACTTCAACATATAAAGACTAAAATTATGACTACAGAGAGCTGGAGAAGCTTCGAAGTAGATGGAGAAGAGATTGAGGTGGTATCGAGCCTCTGTTTCCTGGGAGCTACAATAGATAGGGAGGGGGGATGCGAGAGAGAGATACGCCGAAGAATTACTCTGGGAAAAGGAGCAATGCAGGGATTGGAAAAGATATGGAAGGATAAATCGGTGAGCCTGGAAACGAAAACAAGAATTGTTAAAGCAATGATAATACCAGTGGTGCTGTACGGGTGCGAGGCATGGACAAAAACCAAAGCACTAGAGAAGAAAATCGAAGCATGCGAAATGTGGATTTGGAGGAAAATGCTGAGGGTCCCCTGGACTGAGAAGAGAACAAATGAACACATACTGGAAGAGACAGGACACTTAAGAGGAGAGATTACATTGAGACAAAGAGCGGCGAGACAAAAAGTGATGTATTTTGGCCAACCTGCAACTCGAACTTGCTTCTCAACATCCAAAACGATCTCAATTGACATTTTTTAGGACAATCTTAACTGATGTATTGACAAATAGCATTATACAATATCAGTATCGAATTTAAGATGTCATAATTAGCTGACATAATTAGCTTGACTTAATTTGTTGAATTACAGATATTACACATGTTTCTACTGCTACATTCGGTGAAGTTATAATCCAAATCGTTGATATAACAAAATGTCCTTGACCATGACCTTTCAAGCTAAAGATGACCCTAAATGTCGAAAACAGTATCAGAAATGAATTCTACATACCTAAATCAGTCAAATTAGACGTATAACATGTGCAGATACTGTAAAAAAAGACATGCAATTTTTTAAATAAATTTTCCAATATGGCCGATGGCGGCCATATTGGCGGCCATATTGGATTTTGACCCCCAAATGATGAAAACAATATCAGAAATGAATTCTACATACCAAAATCAGTAACATTAGAGGTATTATACGTGCAGATACTGTAAGAAACAAGCAACATGAATTTTCCAATATGGTCGACGGCGGCCATATTCGATTTTGACCCCGAATGACGAAAACAACATAAAAAATGAATTCTACATACCTAAATCAGTAATATTAGAGGTATTACACGTGCAGATACTGTAAGAAACAAGAAAGGTGAAAACGTCCTCACCACTGCTATCTGGTTGGAATATAAGTTCCTGAGGAGAGTTATCAGGTGAACAGGTATTCCTATTTCTCTCAAAGTCTTCCACACGAGATCGTGGTTTACACAATCAAATGCCTTGCTGTAGTCTATAAAACATAGGTGGACCTCTTGTCCAAATTCTCTCTGTCTTCCCATTAACTTAGGCCTAGTGATCATTTATAGGCTATTTCGTGTTTTTAGTTAAGTTTTAAATCAATGGCACGAAGTTTGAACTTCGATCACATCGCGTCTAAAGTGTCATTCGATGTTAATTTTAAATTCATTTATAACTAAACTTTTGATAAAAACGTTACGTAACGTTCAGCTCCATACACCCACCCACCCTCCTAACGTTTCGTAACGTTTTCACCTTTCTTGTTTCTTACAGTATCTGCACGTGTAATACCTCTAATATTACTGATTTAGGTATGTAGAATTCATTTTTTATGTTGTTTTCGTCATTCGGGGTCAATATCCAATATGGCCGCCGTCGACCATATTGGAAAATTCATGTTTCCTGTTTCTTACAGTATCTGCACTTATAATACCTCTAATGTTACTGATTTTGGTATGTAGAATTCATTTCTGATATTGTTTTCATCATTTGGGGGTCAAAATCCAATATGGCCGCCAATATGGCCGCCATCGGCCATATTGGAAAATTTATTTAAAAAATTGCATGTCTTTTTTTACAGTATCTGCACATGTTATACGTCTAATTTGACTGATTTAGGTATGTAGAATTCATTTCTGATACTGTTTTCGACATTTAGGGTCATCTTTAGCTTGAAAGGTCATGGTCAAGGACATTTTGTTATATCAACGATTTGGATTATAACTTCACCGAATGTAGCAGTAGAAACATGTGTAATATCTGTAATTCAACAAATTAAGTCAAGCTAATTATGTCAGCTAATTATGACATCTTAAATTCGATACTGATATTGTATAATGCTATTTGTCAATACATCAGTGAAGATTGTCCTGAAAAATGTCAATTGAGATCGTTTTGGATGTTGAGAAGCAAGTTCGAGTTGCAGGTTTTTACCGGACGAGTTTTCTGCCTTATCATGACAGAATATGACCCACAAATTGCAGCAGAACGGCAACCACAGCGTCGAGTGTTGTACTTGCCTGCACACTTGCATATTGTGTGCAGACTTCGTGGCAAGATATTCAGACATTTTGATGGAAGCACCGCCCCGAAGTGTTGTTCCCATCCATGCTGTAGTGGTTGTAGTCTTGCATCACGTTCCTTGGCTGTCGCAACTAGTTGGCACGCCCTGTGCACCAGGAAGGGTCCTCGTTGGATGTGGCCTCTGATCTCACTGCTTGTAGGAGGGAGAGCGTCAATTCAAACAGAGGATATGATATAGTTTTGTACTCTCAGCTTGTCGAACGTCTCACAGGTTGTAGTTGACCTGTCCCCTGCCAAGACATGTACCAAGTACTTCTCTGCGAATAGTACATCTTGCTCTAGCAGCGCATCTGTCTCTCCAAAGTTTGTCGGATACTGTACTGGGTCACAGGCCATAGCTGCGTGTTTGGATCCCACCTTGCTCATGCAATCAGTCTACTCTTGCAATCAGTCTACTCTTGCCAACTCCGCCACTGTTCGCTTTCTGGCAGTGCCAGTCCCAAGCCTGGATAAAGGAGTAGGGCGACGCTAATGGTTTTTGTTACCACACAGCTAGTCGTTAAACAGAAAAATCATCATCTACTCTTGCCACTCATGTTGTTGTAGATTTCATGTCTAAGATGCGTCAGATGCCACTTACACAGTTCCCCAATATGGGTGTGGTCATCGACGCCATCATAAAATCCGCTTCATCCCTTTGCAACAAATTTAAAGTTCGTCCATCTAGTACTTGACTCTTACATTGAGATGTCTCTTAAGAAAGGAGAGCGCATGAGGTGTACTGACTCAACATCAGGCATCACCATTATTGGCATGAACAGGTACACACCCATGCCTCACCAACTAGAAAAGTTCTGGGAATCGCAGGAAAACAAGCGGAATCTGCTGCTCCTGGTTAGAGATATTGTTTGCAGTCGAGCGTATACGGCGATGATACCATCATCGCCAGCTCTCTTGTTTCCAATGATGACGCACTTCCAGCAACAGCGACTGGTGGTGACGAGATCTCAGACCTGTTGAACTGGATCGAGGAGGCAGGTTGTACATGTAGACTGGGCTGTTTTTGTGCAAAGATGCAAGAGAGTTGTAGTCTCAAATGACACGGACACTTTCGCATTACTGCTACACTACACACCATACTTCGGTGGTTGGAGGAGATGTGGCAGTAGTATGGAACTGGTGAAAGCGGCACAAGCTTCCACTGCATGAAACGGTTTCTAAACTGGGAGCATCACTGGTCAAAGCAGTGATCAAGGTACATATTTTGACCGGAGATGATTGCATGGGCAAGTTGGGATCCAAACAAGCAGCTATGACCCAGTACAGTATCCGACAAACTTTGGAGAGACAGATGCGCTGCTAGAGCAAGATGTACTATTAGCAGAGAAGTACTTGGTACATGTCTGGGCAGGGGCCAGGTCAACTACAACCTGTGAGACGTTCGACCAGCTGAGAGTACAAAACTATATCATATCCTCTGTTGGAATTGACGCTCTCCCTCCTACAAGTAGTGAGATCAGAGGCCACATACAACGAGGACCCTTCCTGGTGCACAGGGCATGCCGACTAATTGACATTTTTTAGGACAATCTTAACTGATGTATTGACAAATAGCATTATACATTATCAGTATCAAATTTAAGATGTCATAATTAGCTGACATAATTAGCTTGACTTAATTTGTTGAATTACAGATATAACACATGTTTCTACTGCTACATTCTGTGAAGTTATAATCCAAATCGCTGATATAACAAAATGTCCTTGACCATGACCTTTCAAGCTAAAGATGACCCTGAATGTCGAAAACAGTATCAGAAATGAATTCTACATACTTAAATCAGTCAAATTAGACGCATAACATGTGCAGATACTGTAAAAAACAAGCAAAGTAAATTTTCCAATATGGCCGACGGCGGCCATATTGGATTTTGACCCACAAATGATGCAAACAAAATCAGAAATGAATTCTACATACCAAAATCAGTAACATTAGAGGTATTACACGTGCAGATACTGTAAGAAACAAGCAACTTGAATTTTCCAATATGTCCGACGGCGGCCATATTGGATTTTGACTCCCGAATGACAAAAACAACATCAAAAATGAATTCTACATACCTAAATCAGTAATATTAGAGGTATTACACGTGCAGATACTGTAAGAAACAAGAAAGGTGAATTTTCCCATTAGGCCGACGGCGGCCATATTGGATTTGGCGATTACGTCATTCGTGGCGTCATGGCAGACAAGCACCTCCGTGATTTTTCATGCCCATGGACCCACTGACTAAGTGGAAGTGAGAAACTCCCCCAACACTATTTTGCAAACGGGACCTCAGGCGAGGTACTGTATTATTGATAAGAACTCTTTTGCCGATCCAAATGAGCATTGGTCAGACTTATTCCATACAGAATTCTTCCAACAACAAAAGGATTTTATACAGCTGCGGAAGTTATAACTTGTTTTCGCTGTGTTTTTACAAAACATTTGTCTAACACATGACCAGAAACCTGATGAAAACTCCCAGTCAAAGTTATAAAGTTTCTTGGCATCGTTGATTTCGCATATACACAACATCCATGGGACAAAATCTATGACAGTCTTTCTATTATCTTCAAAATTAAACTCTCTCTTTAAAACTGGCCTTATGTAGTTTACCTCAAACCAACTGTTAAGAATATTAAAACGAGAGAATTCATTCAAACGTCTTATCGTCTCATTAGCTACTTTCTGGTTCATACAGTCATGAGGTAAATTTGCCTGAGGAATGAAATAGTTCGGACAATATCTTTTCTTTAACCATTCTGAGAGTTTTCGCAATAAAATGCAACACATTTCAACAACAGAAGACTTAGTCCACCGTTCTGGTGACATCTCTTCACAGGACCACAGCATAAGCGTTTTCAGGTGGTACGTAGAGAAAACCTCTTCTTCCTTTGGGCAATTCTTTTGTATTAATTCTCTCTTGGCAAAGAATCTCAGCATATGATAAACAATCTGCTGAACTTGAGTCCAGCTCTAAATTAAACATAACTCCGCTCCGGAGAATGACAACCTACACTGGCCATCTACATTTCTGCAGGCAGGATGTTTTGCAAATACAACATGGCAACCGCTTTCTACTATCTTGCGTATGTCGGCAGTCATCGGCCATCCGTAATTTCTGCGTCTGAATGTCCATTGTTTGGCTTCTTTTGGCCACTGTGGGCACCACATGCGTATCACGAAATCGGTTCTGTCGGACATGCGCCTAGTCGCTGGACCCATCTTTTGTGTTTCTCCAATTATTATAGGGCTATTATCAAGATTAAGAAACGTCACAATGAGAAAGTTGACCATCCAGTTGAATATATTGTCGGGAATGTCCATATGGGATAGTTTACTTGTTAGGGTGGAATACCGGACAGAATCGAAGGCTTTAGAAAAATCCACTGAAATAAGTGTTACGTAGGCATTGGTTCTGAGCATGTCGGTTATGTTGTGAAGGATTGATATCAACGCTGCTGTCGTGGACCCAGTCGGTCGAAAGGCGTATTGGTCTGCCAACTAAGTAGTAAAGTAAGTAAGTGTGTTCTTTATTAAACGCTGGCAAACGCACGGCGCTGTACATACAAAGTTATACAAAGTTATCAAATAGTAGCGGAACAGTTAGTTAATGGTAAAACTAAAAAACTGCTGTGCCATTGGAGGGTTAAGAAATTCCGGATATAGGTAGGAATGGATCACCTCTCTCTCAATCATTCTAGAAAACACCGGTGTTACGGAGATCGGTCTGAAGTCGGCGGGAGCTTTCGGCTGATCCACTTTAGCAACCGGAAGAATAATGGCCGTCTTCCATTGGGAGGGTACCTGTGACTCGGTTAAAGATTGGTTGATGAGAAAGGCAAGGACGTCCGAGAAGACAGGCGCCGCCAGCCGATGATACCACGCTGCCTGTGAATATTTTGCGCTGTGCACCATCTCAGAGCAAACCATGTTTTGAATTACTGTACTCAGTAATCACTGTTAAAGTAGCTAATAGTTAAAAAAAATTACTCCAAACTCTGATATAATGTTAAATTCAATGGATGCCGTTTTTGTCAATTTTCTACATTACTTAACTGTTGGTGAACCCTAAATAGCGTCTGAAAAAACTGAAAATTTCCCCCAAACATTATCATCTAGCAAAGAAACGTTTTTCCTGATGAGACCCAAGACTTTCAGAAAAAGGTTTTTTATAAAACGTTATACTCTGGCCAACTACAATACTTAAAATCAGTTCTTATTGCCAAGACTAATCATTATTCAATAAAATAATAATAATAATATTTATTCTTTAATTAAGCGCCTGACAAACGCACTGCGCTGTACATTTACATGTTATGCAATTGAAATCTTAACTAGTTAACTACTAACAGAACAGACAGCTTGCAATACAACGGCGCTAATAGCAGCCTACAAAGCATATCCGCCCAACGGGGGCTCGAACTCGGTACCTCTTGCTCTCTTGGCCAGATGTTATCCAAAGCGCCACGGGCTCCCCCAAGGTCATCTGATTATAATTATCATTGTCTGGTCATACCTAAATCGA
This sequence comes from Aporrectodea caliginosa, assembly GCA_020284085.1. Lineage (NCBI taxonomy): Eukaryota > Metazoa > Annelida > Clitellata > Crassiclitellata > Lumbricidae > Aporrectodea > Aporrectodea caliginosa. Next base: position 268,536 of record JACEVL010000435.1, on the reverse strand, counting down.
GAACTATTCTTGGTGAACAAGTTTTTTTCGGTTAATTGCTTGACTTACTTTTTGGAACCCCATGCCTGTGTCTGTGCACTCTCTTCGGTCACTTGTGTCATTTTGTTCTCTTACCTCCTTAAATTTGCTTATCCATCATAGGCTGCCTCTCTGTCTTAAGGACTGATCTTATGGATATTGACTTGATTTCGGTTTGTCATCGACGGATGCCTTGTGAGTAAAGAAGGCAACAAAACAGGATGCCTTGTGCATTAGGCCACGGCCCTTTAACAGCCCCGACAAATGCATCATACAAAAGGGCAAGGCCCCGACAAATGCGCTCGCTCCTGCCTGTTGAATAGACAAAACACAAGAAACAACGAAAGCGCCACAAGCACGATAGTTTAATACCTCTAAAAAGTTCATAAAATGTCGTCAAATCATCCATAACTAAACGTTCTTGACACATGTAAATAGTCTGGCTAGTCAAGACACCAGCCAACAGAATATCCAAAGAATGGACCATTTAGGCTAGTCAAAATCGCTAGATATAGCAACGGTCACCATCTACACGTTTAATTAATCCTAAGCTTAACATCAGAGCATAAACACAACCGTCACCAAAATAATACATATTGATATTGTCCAGCTCTTGACGGTTTACATAGATTTCTGCTATTTTTACATCTGTACTTGCGTCTGCCCAGCTACAAAGTTCTCCAAAACCCTGTCTCATTGTACCCTGCTGTATAGCGCCCTTCATAGCTAGGCATGACCAAAGAGTATTGAAATAATAGTAGAAAACAATGCTGTGACCAGCCTTGACGCCAATAACTTTATCTCTCGCTATTCCGACCATTTTATCGAAGTCCTCAATAGGTCTGTAACGGAACATATTTTGAATACTTTCAACTAGTCTGTCTTCATGTGAAGGTTCTTGAAGCTCTGCGTGAACTTGTACTACAACTGAATTTCAACCACACAGATCAAATTGGGCAACATCCAATGCGTATTGAATAATTCAATAAGTACTTAATTTAAATCGTTACCTAAACTCATTTGCCGTTTCTAGTCTTTAAACAAAATATTGTGGGTCTTCTCCAGTTGAAAATTTAGAGAGAGATAACTGATATAGTTCATAATGGACATAACAGATTGCATAAACGGTCGACATGAGAATAAACATAAATGCTGGTTATATTTATAAATACTTAACCATACAATGCAATACAATACAACTGTACTTTGATATTGCCCTCCTTGCAAAGTTAAAAAGTGCACAAACGACGAAATAGCAGATACAGTTATATTGCAGAGCAATTGTGAGTGAAAGACTTGCTCAAGGTCTTTACACAGTAACAACCTCGGACGAGGCTTGAACCCGTACTCTCCCGCGTTACAGGCTGAGCGCTCTAACCAATCGGCCCACAACTATATTTGGGTAGACATGGAGTTTTAACTAACTATACATAAGAAGGAAAAGAAGGATAAGAAAGGTAATAGTCAGTAGAAAACAAGGACTGATAGGAGGCAACGCCGTTTGAGTGGTTCATTGATCTAGCACCAAACAAGGCGACTCTATAGGACAAAGGTATAAATTAATTATTGAGAAACTGAATGAAAGTTTAGGGCAGAAATTCTTCAGTGCAAGAGTTGTGGACTTGTGGAATGGTTTGGATGACAGAACTCTCTCAGTGGATACTATCACAGCTTTCAAGAGGAAAATCGGATCGATCGGCAAAAAAGCATTGGAGGATGTCTTGCAGTGGTTCTAACACAGACTTCTAAACCACTTAAAACTCTTGTTTATATTATGTTTATAACTATATTTGTGAATTTGACTATTATTGTTACCTATTAGTAAAACTCTGCCGTGTTTTAGGGTGAATATACCCAGAGCAGTACACAGGTGTCATTGCTCGGACACCCTGTCATTGACTGTTGTAGCATCGCGCAGGCGGTGAGCGTATAATGTATGAATTAAATTATGAAATGAGAGGAAATTAGACCAAGGTTTCGTTGAGATATAGAGATACGACTAATATGAGATTGTGACTTCCTCCGGAAAGAGCAAATATTTCAAGCGACAGACCTCTGTTATAAAAAGCGATGGTGAGAATTCAGTTTGAAGCCACAAGATAAAGATACAGCAAACTGATGCGAAAAAGATAAATAAGCATAGGCTAATTAAAGCATAAGGCCTAACATTAAAAACGTTAATAATAGAAATAGATTAGATTAGATTCGACTAGATGAGACAACATCATATTAATATTGGATTGGGTTGCATTCTTTTGAGATTAGTTGAATTTTGTGGGATTGGGTTCGATTTGATTAGGTTATTAATAATTGGTTAACTTGATATAGCTACATCTACTTACCGCCACCTTTCTCTAGAATGTCTGCGATATGACCTTGATTAGAATAGCGAAGACACTGAATCGTTTCTTCATAGTCACCAATGCTTCCACGCCTCAAACAGCCTAAGAAGATTTCATTCTTTTCTGAATCGGTTGCTGGACTGGAGATAAGTTGTTGCTGGCGGTGGTTTATTACTCTTCTAGACAAAAGTCCGTCAATTAAACCTCCTCCCATATCGATAAGATCTTTGAGGGAGCCATTATTTGCATCGATTATCTCTATTTGCTTTTTTTCCAATGGCCAATGTAATCTGTATCCACCGCGTACTGTTCATAACAAAAACAACATTTAAACATTAAGTTACTAATAGCTCTATAAAACAAACAGACAACGTGACCCAAGAAAGAAGACTTCGTCTTAAGAAATATCTTATAGGCCTACTTCCTAATTAACATGTTTTCATACTACAAAGGCAATCGAACACTAAGCAATGTTGCAACATTAACTGAAGTATAGTGCACAAAATATATGATTATAATTCTATAGCTAAACATCAGTTGTATAATGATTTGTAGTGTACAAATCGCTGAACTTTCTCATCGTCTTGCAGTGCCAGAGTGACAACCATATTGTACGGTGCTAAGTCTAATGAATTTAGGCAGAACTTTGTCAAAATTCTTTATGGTGGATGATGGAATGATTGTGGAAAAATAAAATCCATTTTAGACAGTTTTATCGTTCAGTTTCGAAATGTCAATATTCTAGCAAATTGAAATAGGACAGGAAGTCCTCGGCGTTTCATACGTTAAAGGAGTGAGAACGGCAAACATGTATAATAGGTGAATGAATAAGTGTACATTAGGTTGGTCGCATCTCTAATGGAAAATTTTCGACTTCATTTGTTTACTTTCGCCAACCCGTCATTCCGTGCCATTTGGTTTAAAAGTAATGTAGCCCACCAATTATCAGGATTGAACAATATCTAGGACTGGCACAACGTCTTTGAAATTTTTATTTTTACAAATAATTTTCCTCATTTCGAGTATAAATAGGCCCTATTTGATTCGCATATTTGGACCAATGTTTAGTTTTCAGCAGAAAGGCTGGATGATTTTACTTAGGAACAACTAAATAATAATTTCTACAATGTTTGTGTTCTCGTTGATTGTTTATTATTTATTTTTATTGACATTTTAGTGGTATTTGATCCGTGAGTTCCAGAGACCGATAACCACAAGTCCATCGAAGCAAGCATACACAATGTTAGGTCTAACTTAAATCTTCAATGCACGACAGTAGGCCTACACACTAAGCACATACTGTCACATTATTATGTAATATATAATACTACACTGTGCCCCATAAAAAAACACACCAAAAAACTTTTCAAAAATCTTCTATAAAACTAAGCCAATTGTAATAAAAGTTTGTACGTTGTTTCTTAAATAATTTTGCCACAAAATATTTCACATTTTACTTACTCACAGAAGTGGTTGCTGTTAGAGGCAGTGACGCAGACTAGGCGACTAGGCGTGTTTGGAAACATATAAACAGAGATTAGTAACTTAGAGTTAAAATGGTTTTCAGCAGCGAAGATAAAATTTTTATTAAGAATTTAGTATTGTTGAAGGGTTACAGTAGTCGTCGGTTGATAAAAGAGTTCCCGCAGAAGGGTTGGAATAAAAATGGCCTCGATGTACTGCTGCGAAAGATTCGAAAAACGGCCAGCGTGGATCGTCAGCCCGGCAGCGGACGACCACGTTCGGTGCGCACACCAGAGAACATTGATGCAGTAAACGATCTTGTGCTAAGCCAGGAGGGCGCACCACAAACTCACAGAACAACTCGCCAGATTCAAAGAGAACTTGGAATGAGTAAGGGAACAGTGTATACTCTACGGAGACTGCTCTTCTCTCTCTTCTCTCTGAAATCTATTCTGCTGTTGACAGGTCTGAACTCACCCTCCTGGCTCTTTTTGATGTTTCTGCAGCTTTTGATATGGTTGATCACAATATTCTTCTTCAGCGTCTTGAAACTTCTTATGGGTTACAGGGCCTTCCTTTTTGTTGGTTTCGATCTTATTTGTCTTAGCGAACCCAAATGATTATCTCGGGTGATTCCAAAACTAATTGGATCCACATCAAATTGGGTGTTCCTCAAGGCTCTGTCCTGGGTCCCCTGCTCTTCATTCTATATACAGCTGACATTCCCTCTCTTTTCCCACTCTCTGGAGCTGCTGGTCATCTCTTTGCAGATGATGTGCAAGCATTTGTTCATGGGTCTCCTTCATCCCAGATGCACTTAGTTGAGCGTATTCAATCCCTCTCAAATTCTCTTCACTCCTGGATGGCATCAAACCGTCTCTGCCTTAACGCCTCTAAAACCCAGTTCATTTGGTTTGGCACCCCCCAACAGCTTCTGAAGATTGATTTTGTTCTCCTCTTGGAAAGTTTCCCGCACTATTCCTTTTCTTCAACTGTACGTGATCTGGGTGTTACGCTAGATAGCTCCCTTTCTTTTAAAGACCATATCTCTAACCTAACACGTTCTTCTTATTTTCATTTAAGGCGTCTTAGGGCTGTTCGGCGTTCTGTCTCATCTTCTGTTTTCACCACTCTGGTTCATGCTTTCATATGCTCCCGAATTGATTACTGTAATTCTCTTCTCATTGGTCTTCCTAAGGTTCGTCTTTCACCTCTTCAGTCGGTCCTAAATGCTGCCGCCAGATTAATAGCACGCCTACCACGGTACTCTCACATTTCTACTTTCATGTTTGAACAACTGCACTGGCTTCTCTCTCTCTGCTAGCATTAAATTCAAAATCATCATTCTACACTGTGTCCACGATAAAGTAGACCCCTAGACTTTGTTAAATATCTTGGTCAATTGTACTACTATAGGTACTAAATTTGGTGCACATGAACTTCAGTCTATTCTATCTAAACCCTGCAAACTTTATTACAATTGATGCAACGGTTACGATTATATACCCTTATGAAATTGGGTGGTTCAGGAACCAAGTTACCAACACGTAAAACGCATAGAATTACGTCATTTTTCTGGCTACCGCAGGGATAGGCTGTTGTTTATAAGCGTCATTTTCGGAAACAATTAGACTACGAGACCTGTTTTACGTAACAGTAACAGTAACAGTAGTTGGTTGTAAAGAAATGGTTTTCAGTGCAGAGGACAAGATTTTAATCAAGGAGTTGAGAGAGACGAAGTGGTATGGCGTAGGAGACTCATTACAGAATTTCCAATGAAAAATTGGTCCCTAGCTGGTGTCAGCAAGCTGTTAAAAAGATTGCCACAACCGGATCAGTTGCAAGGAAACCACGAGACGCAAACAAAACCATGGACGCAAACAAATATCAATGCTGTCGGAGAACTGGTGCTGAGTCAGGATGATCAGCCGCGCACGCATCTGTCGATGCGTTTTACGTGTTGGTAACTTGGTTCCTGAACCACCCAATTTCATAAGGGTATATCATCGTAACCGTTGCATCAATTGTAATAAAATTTGCAGGGTTTAGATAGAATAGACAGAAGTTCATGTGCACCAAATTTAGTACCTATAGTAGTACAATTGACCACGATATTTAACAAAGTTTAGGGGTCTACTTTATCGTGGACACAGTGTAGTGTCTTCAAGGCACAAAGGGGTCTTGCCCCAAAATATTTAGCTGATGTATTACACCGGCCTCTTTCAGCCTCCTCCCATCGACCACTACGCTCATCAAACAGACTTGAGCTCAGAACGATCGTCTCTACGTATCCACGACAACACTGAAGCGCAACGTTGACGCCAATCGCCTACTGCGGACCCGCCCGACTTTCAGCCGCTCACTGATGGTCTCCGTCGCCGTCTCGAAGCTCGGGTGCACGGAATTGTTCTTCGTGGAACCTGGGGTGAAGGTCAACGGCGAATATTACAGGAATATCCTGTTGATGGAGCAGATGTTGCCAGCGATCAGAGGGATGTCAAGCGACTTATTCATTCTCCAGCAGGACAGCGCCCCAGCACATCGCGCAAAGGACACCATTGCGTTGCTGCGACGTGAAACACCAAGCTTCATTGGACCGGAACTCTGGCCAGCAAACTCACCAGACCTCAATCCCGTTGACTACAGAATTTGGGGTCTAATACAGGAACGCGTCTACCAGACAGCAATACGGGACATCGACGAGTTGAAGGAGCGCCTCATCGTTGTGTGGGCACAGTTGAAGCAGAGTGTCATTGACAAAGCTATTGAACAGTGGCGGCCAAGGCTGAGAGCCTGCGTTCAAGCGAAGGGACATCACTTCGAACATCTTCTTAAATGAAACATTACTTTTTCTTATTTAACATTAGACTTACATGCGTTTCATGACAACGTTTTTTGATGTGTTTTTTATGGGGCACAGTGTATATAGTATATTATACATTTATACAATAACTATATATTATACAAGCACAAAGTTTCCATATAAAAGTTTGTGCTCTGAACTACAATCTCCTTTTAGTTCCAGTTGTGACTATGGCCCTACTGCTCTTCGTTCCTCTTGCACAAGCTACTTAACATGTGCTTTATCTTCACCATTATAACCTGCTGTATTCTTCATTGGTAAAATTGTAATCAACAGCACCTTACATAGTAGGGAGACCAGGGCAAGAGAGGCCCCTTTTAGAACACAGTTAATATTTTTGAAAATATATAACATAATGCCACAATTTTTCATAGGCATGTTGGAAACTCATAAAGCTAACAGAAATACCTTGAAAATTGACTATATGTGTGAAATATTTTGCAAAATACGCCAAAACACAAAGTGAAAATGCCACTCTTACCCCTACACCTTGGGCAAAAGTGGCATATAGCCTACTGCTGCTCATGCCCAAGTGGTTGGACAAGTTTGACATGAAGGCAGTGCTAATGGTAATTGAGCTATCTGAATTATTTGTTTCACATTTAACAACAGTAACGAGAAAATGAATTAAAACTGTCTTTTTTAACCTTACATAAGATAAATTGATAGTTAACGACAGTAATTACAGTAAAAATTGCTTGTCGCCGGGCTCAATAGGGTCGCAGCTTTCATGGCACCAGTACTTGCATGTTAACCTCAGGCTACCAAGCTTTTTGTAACACGGACTACCAAGGGGGGTGGTTACCACCCCCCCCTGGATTTTGGGTTTGGTTTCACATATCATATCTTGTAATACACCAATGGATTCAGCATTCAATTCTGCACAGAATGGTATATTTAGTTGTACATTATGTGAATGCACCTCGAAATTACATAATTTTAACATCTGAACTGATAATTAGCGATATTTTATATTATTGCGTATATTTTTTACTTGTTAGATAAACAAATATACGATTATGTGCTTTGAAACTGATCTACGTATCCAAGATACACACATATACATCCCTACACATGTTTATATATGCATAAATTTACATTCATACATATATTATCCATACATATATATTGGTTTACGTTGTGATGCTGCATACAGACATTTTCACACAGATTACGCGTATTATTATTTATTTTCATCACTTCCGGTTTTCAAAAGACAAACATTTAAGTATGCAAATGAAACCCTACATTCCCTCTAAAGAATGGTATATTTGCTTCTCTTCTGGGAAGAAAACTGAATACGCTACAGACAAAAACTAAGGGGGAGTCCTTCCATTCAGCCATTTTTCACGCATATTACGGGTTTTATTATTTATTTTGATCACTTCCGGTTTTCAAAAGACAAACATTTAAGTATGCAAATGAAGCCCCACATTCCCTCTATAGAATGGTATAATTTGTGTCTCTTAATATTAAATGACGGATAAGATATAGTCAAAAATCTAGGGGGGTGGTATCCACCCCCTGGTGCCTCGGGTATATTGGGTATAACTTTTGAATGGCGTGGGCTACCACCATAATGTTTACCTCAAAATGTGCGCCAATGAATCTGCTACAGCTACCTAATTTTCAAAATTTTTATTCCACACGGGAAAAATTTTTATGCATAAAAACCTAGGGGGGGGGTAGCCTGAGGGTTAAGCATTGAATCCACGTTTCTTCGTGTTGGTCGCTGTAAACTGTAAAGCTCTCTGCAGTAAGAACAGTGGAAGCTGATGTCACTCTCCACTTTATGACACTCTGCTGTTTGCTGGTTCTGTTTCTTCTGCTTGTAGTTCCTCTGCTTCTGTTTCTTCTGTTGTTGGTTCTACTTTTTTTCTTCTGCTTCTGGTTCTTCTGCTTCTAGTTCTTCTGCTGCTGGTTCTGCTTCTGGTTCTTCCGCTCCTAGCGCATCTGCTTCTGGTTCTTATGCTTCTGGTTCGTTTGCTTTTTTGCATCCAAGGCAACTCGTTCTCGGCACCAACAATTAAAGGAGCGTGCCGTCAAGCGATCAAGGCCCCATTGACATTGACTAAGTACCTCAGTAGCAATAACAATAACTGTAATAAATAATTGTAATCACTAATCAGTGTAATCACTAGTAATCAGGCATGCAATAATGTCATTGTATTGTAAACTACAAGTGGTTGAATTGCTTCCTGGTTTAAGTATTCATTGTTGATTACAACTAATATGCTTATTGTTCGAGTGTTCGCATATCTGTCATATGGTAAAACTTTGATGGTGTTGTGGCAGTCCTAAATATTAATATTTTTCATACAACTTTTTGTGTGATGTTTCTGGATGGAATGGAGCCAGATGGAACTTTGGAAAACAGTAGATTCAAACTTGTATTTTTAAGGACCACACTCTTGTACATACACTGCTGAATCAATAGCTACATCAATCCATTACACTGCCACTAAGACTCTACATTTATATTTGAATCATGTGTTGAACTTGCCTCCGTCGTTTATTAAGTAATTAACCAAATGTCGTTGGTTTGTGTCTTCGAGTGCGTCGATCAATCTGTACTCAGCGTCTTTTTCAATGATGTAGTCAAGAAGCTTTTCATTTTTTCTGAAGATCGTCGACTGACTTTTCACTTCATCTACTTCTCTTCTGGACAGAGTGGCTTTTTGCAGTAGGCAGTCTAAAATTGTATCTGGGTCTATGCGTTCCGTTAAAATGTCTCGGAACTTGACTAATCGACTCGTTGGAGGAGTATTTCCCATTCCACTGTTTTCACTCTTACTGTACACGTTTGCGGAATTGTTGTTCTGGAAGAGCAACTTCAACTGAAATCAATGCATAACAGAAGCCAGGTTTAATATAAGAATAATGTTGTTCATAATACACTGGACAACACATTTTCATGAAAGTCATGCCTCCGATATGAAATTTGTAATTTCTGTTAGGTTTCAGTGTGCTTGACACGAATATGACAATGAAGAAAAAGAATTGGGTACAATTTCTAAGAAATCAGCAATAGTTTCTATTGTCATAGAACAATACGTAGGCCTACATGTGACATGTACAGTAGCAGTAAAGGTCTGCCTCTACTTCCGACGCCGCTTTGCCTGTCTCTTGTATAGCTACTCAGGATTATCTCTGGCTAGCGTCCAACAGTAGTCAGCCCACATGGAAGTTGACTAGTTTCCCTGATATCGTGTATCCATAATTGCAGTGTCTTGGTGAAAACGTTCACCGTGTTCATCACAAACCATGCCGCAGTTGTCGGGGAAAAATTACAAGTTGGAATGGAGAAAGTGGATCTTTATAAGGACATATTGCAGCCAAGTTTGTGATACATAGACAACATGACTGTCCTCAACCAATTCCTTGTAGTTTTCTGCCCTGACATTCCCGAGGAAGTTGGTTGACACCAGACGAAATGCGTTCCAAGCTTTCTTCTCGTCACCCTGAAGCAGGTTGTCGAACATCTCATCTCTGAATAGCTGACGGATCTGAGGACCAACAATAACTCCCTCTGTAATGCTTGCTTCACTGAGTCGCGGAAATTTGACAGCCAAGTACTTGAAAGCCGATACAGTCCGGTTCATGGACTTCACGAAGTTTTTCATCCACCAAGTGTGATGGTTAGCGATGGCAGCAGGATTTTTTGCACGTTCTTCTCGCCGACGTTCAGAGATTTCCTCTCAGGCCAGTCTCTCGTCACGTAGTGCAAAGTCATCCATACTTGCTGTTTTGAGGACAGTGTTTTAGGTTGTCATAGGTTTCATTCATGTGGACAGCGTGTCCGACCGGAATGGATGAAAGTTGGTTTCCATTATGCAGCAGCACCGCTTTGAGACTCAATTTCGCGGAGTCTATGAATAGTCGCCATTCTCGAGGGTCCTGTTTAATTGCAAAGGCATGCAACAGGCCTTCTACATTGGGGCAGAAGACAAGGTCATCTTCCTTGCTGAAATAATCATCAAACTGCTCATGACGAGTGCGAAACGAAGTCATGAGCACATTTTCCTGGAGAAGATTCCATTCTTGAAGTCTGGATCATGTACTACTAAGTTTGGCCACATCTCTGCATTTATGCGTGATGTCCTCCACTGGCTCCCGGTCCAGCAGCGCATCGATTATAGGGTCTTCTGCATTGTCTGGCACCGTGTTCTGGGCAGAGCACCTGTCTATCTCCGGGAGCTCTTTACTGCTCTGGTCGCCGATCTCTGCGCTCGGCCTCCTAGAGGTGACTTCATAGTTCCGCATGCTCGCTCTGCTACTAAACAGCGTCGTGCTTTCTCGATCGTTGGTCCTTATTGGAATAGCCTCCTCTCTGACCTTCGTTCTCTCCCGCGAAACCTCTCTGGATCTTTCTATAAACTACTTAAGAACTTTCCTTTTTGACTGGACCTGGGTCGGGAGCGCCTCTGAGTAGTTATCTTGAAGGGGCCCTATATAAATTTCATAGATAGATTACATCAGACAATAGTGCACTGTGTTTGGCTGGTTGATGCAATACGACGCAATATGTTGCAATAATTATATAGTTTGAAATACAGCGTTGCGAAATGGTTACCTATGTACTCAATGCGTACTGAGACATTTATACGTAACCATCTCTGTCTTTCCTAAACGAGAGGAAATCGACAAATTTTACTGTCATTTTCGTGCTCAGCACCTCAAAATTAGTAAAGATTTGCTATTTTCATTTAAAAGGCATTTTGTGTTTTGTCCAGTGATATCGGCTCAGGTAACCCATACTATTTTTATATCGGTTTAAATGAGAATTGCCCGTTAAAACGTGTACCTTGTATAGCTGAACCATACAACTGCAAATAATTGCACAAGCGTATAGACTATAATAGCGTCATGAAATTTTGTCCAGTAATTCTCAATTGAGTTGGTGATCTTAGCTATATAGTGCAGACGGTACACGAATGTATACTGCACCTTTTGAACACGGATTGCCGCTTTGCACAGTAACTGTTGCAGTTGGAACCTAGGAGAACATTTTAGGAAAGGGAGGCATTCGAAATTTTCCATAGAATTCAAGATGGCGACTATTTTCAAAATGGCCGACCGAAATTGAGATTTTTCAATAGCTCGGCTTCTAGTTCACTTAGAATCATTATCTTGGTGTCTAAACATACACATAGAGAGGCAGTGATTCCAATAGGGCCATCGCAGGTTATCCCCGATCTCATCGGTCGGCCATTTTCCAAAATGGCCGACGAAAATTTAGATTTTCAATATCTCGGCTTCTAGTTCACTTAGAATCGTTATATTGGTGTCTAAACATACACATTTAGGGGCAATGTTTCGACTAGGGACATCGCAGATAATCCCATGCTCTCGTTGGTCGGCCATTTTGCAAAATGAAATTGAGTTTTCTATTTTTCCAAATAACACGAATCCAAGGTCAAAATTAACATAAGACATCAAAATGAAGCCAACGAAGTTGAATTTATTGTAAAACGGCGAAATTGTTAACAAGCGAAACAAATAAATACTTTTTGCATTGAGTGCTTGTTTTCCAATTTAGTCTAGAACCATGGTTATGCAAGACTGCCTGCAATGCCTATTGTTTAATTGTTTATCCTGTTGCTATAGCTTATAAGGCCGAAGAGTCTAGCACTCTGGCTAAGCAAGCGTGATTATCGCGTGCGCTTAACAGGCATTGTTTGCAATACAGTAAATCTTTGCATGCTAGAAGTGCCCTTGTAGCTGCTTCATTCCGAAGAAGTCGGACAACAACTTATATAAACCATAATTATTTAAAGAGAGAAGACTGAAGTGACCTTTCGTCTCAGTAAGACTTGTGACTGACAGTTTGAAACTGAAGGTTATCTACACGCCCTTCACACGGTCCTAACTCCAAGATAAACGAAGTATCCTGTTTGACTATCTCGGTGCAAAGGTTAAGCGGTGTTCTCGATTTGCAAATATTGATCTGTCAGTTGAGCAGGAGTCACTCATAAAATTCAGGCTATGGTCATTAAGACTATCTTGGTGCAAAGGTGAAGTGATGCGCTCTGATGGTGATGATGAATACGATAACACCGTTACAAGTGCGCTTTGACACAATCAACACTTAATAATTATATTAGCCAGAAAAGGACTGTCAGTAGAGCTGGAGACTGTCATATTATTCAGGTGACGTCCATTTAGGGCGCTAGAACGATCGGATTTCCAAACTGAAGAGACGACGATATGTGTCAATTACGAAACGATAGTTAACCCTCGGGCTACCAAGGGGGGGTGGTTGCCAACCCCCCTAGGTTCTTTTCATCTCAAACTTTTTCCGCATGGAATAAAAATTTGACCTTTTAGGTAGCTGTAGGGGTTCATTTACACACGTTTTGAGGTAAAATGTGAGATGATATCTCACACCGTTCAAAAGTTATACCCAATATACCAGAGGCACCGGGGGGTGGATACCACCCCCTAGATTTTCGACTATATCTTATCCGTCATTTAATATTAAGAGACACAAATTTTATCATTCTATAGAGGGAATGTGGGGCTACATTTCTATGGTCACTGAGTTGACCTGAGACAACCGGAAGTGCTCAAAATAAATAATAATACGCGTAATATGCGTGAAAAATGGCTGAATGGAAGGACTCCCCCCTCAGTTTTTTGTCTGTAGTGTATTCATTTGTCTTCCTGGAAGAGAAACAAAGATACCATTCTTTAGAGGGAATGAAGGGCTTCATTTGCATACCTATATCTTTGTCTTTTGAATACCGGAAGTGATCAAAATAAATAATAATACGCGTAATCTGTGTGAAAATGGCTGAATACGGCATTACAACGTAAACCGATATATATGTATGGATATTACGGTGGCCCAAAATAACAAAAGTTGGAAATGTTTAGCTCCACAAGGCTGCCCTTGTTACACATGAAAAGATAACCCTGTATGCAAAAATTTGGACAGATTGAACTATGTTTAGAGGTCGCGCCTTTTGCACACTTTTACATTATATAGTATGAAGCGTAAAAAGACATGTATCATTTTGAATAGCAAGGTAGTTACTATTTTGAACGTTGAACAGCCTAATAAAAATATATATCGCAGTGTTACTGCTTAGTCAGAGTGCATTAAATGCAAATAATTTGTAACGCAATATAATTTTTTACTATGAAAGTAGTTTTCCAGTCTGCATAAATAACCGTCATTGAAGTGCCGGAAAACGCGAAAACCGCGATTATTTCATTTTGCTCTTGTCGGAAAAGAAATCATTGTGTGATGACTGGAGGCAAGTTGCAGCAGGTATTGTGTCTGTGACTCATCCTTAGTTACGTGACAGAATTAACCAATTTCAACAATTATTGGCTGAGATCTGATCATTTTTCTTCGATTTTTGTTAGATTTTGTTTCTTATGACCTTGAAATGACCTTGAACGACCCTGAATTTAGTATTTATATTTTAATCAAAATATAGCTCTCATCGAGATAAATAAACAGTAAAAAGTTCATCTAAATTGGACTCCTCATTAATTTGTTGTGATAAAAAGAGTAAATCGACAATGGAACCAAGTTCCAAAACCCAAGCATGCGGTTTTTGCGATTTCTACAAAAAAGTGTCAAAATGGCGCGACCTCTAAACATGCTCAGATCTCTTCAATTTTTTCACCACATAGTCTTCTTGTCAAGTGGAACAAGGGCAGCCTTGTGGAGCAGCATGTTTCAACAAAAATTATTTCCCCGTGTAAGTTTGGGCCACACTAATGGATATAATGTATGGATGTACATTTATACTATATAAACATGTGTAGGGATGATTTTGTGTATCTTTTATACATAAATTAGTTTCAAAACACACATAATCTTATATTTGTTTATCCAAAAAGTACAAAATGTACGCAATAATATACAATATTGCTAATTAATGGGTTCCGTTGTTAAAAGTGATGTAATTTCGAGGTGCATTCACATAATGTACAACTAAATATACCATTCTGTGCATAAATGAATGCTGAATCCAATGCTATATTACAAGTTATGATATGTAAAACCAAACACGAAATCCAGGGGGGTGGTAGCCCTAGGGTTAAGCCAATTTTACAGACATATACACTGTAAGCGACGTTTTATTTATGCGTGGAAACATTGCAACTGTTAAGGTCCTTCTCCACATAAACATCTATCAACCGTTTATTGAATCAATCAATCAATCAATCAATCAATCAATCGTTTATTTGTAGCCAAACAACAATAAACAATAATATTACAAATCAGATTGCACATTTAAGTACGGATTGTTGAATGCCACAAGGTAAGGCCCTGAAGGGATCAAAGATCCCGCTAAGTAGGGACACCTCTATATAATTTCCACAGAATAATATGTGGCGACCGAAAGATGCTTTAATTAGCCTAGTACAACAGTTGTTGACTTGATTAACATAAAACAAATTTTAACTAACTTTAACTAATTTAAACTAAATATCGAAAGTAATAGGAATGAGTGGGTAGTGCAGTTAAACATATGGAAATAAAAGATCGATACATCAAAGCATTAATAATTACTTTCAACTAAATAAGTGCGAAGCTTATTCTTAAACAGTGTAAGTGAGGGAGATTTACTGATTTCTAGAGGAATTTTATTCCAGGTAGTGGCACCAATAGATTTTATTGAGAACTGATGAGTGTTAGAGCGGGCAAAGACACTTCTATAATTTACGGATAATTAACAATCAGTCATTTAAAAAAATGTTAATTTGCTGATGCCGTCAACGGGACAGCCCTAAAGGATAAAATAATCCGCTATTGTAGGGCTGCCCCTTTTCCATAATACATTTACTGATGGCAAGACGATTTTCATATGATCATATAGTTATAGAAAATTCAACTTAAATAACAATGTTAGGGCTAAATCATAGCCAAACAACTAAATAACAAAACGTTGCAGTACAAGATTTAAAACAAACAAAATCAAAACAAAACAGATTATAATGTTCACCGTTGTACATTATAAACAATCTTAACTAAGATACAATCTATCGAGTCATATTCCTTTTTATGTGTTCAAGAGATAATGTTTCAGTTGAGCTTTAACCCTTTCCTATCCATTAAAATTTTCATACCTTACCACAGAAATCCTAATATTTTTGCCAAAATTACATTACATATGATATATAACTGTTGCAGTTCTACATGTATGTATATGTACAGTAAGTATATGTATATATATATATCCATGTATATCAATCAATCCTTATATTGTTTCCATAGAATAGTTTACAAGTAGTGATTCAGAATAATCATAATCAACGATCATAAGTTTAGAAATTAAAACAGACAGATCACATGAATATCTTGTTAACGTTTGAGGGAAACAATCGGGTTCCCAGAAAGGACTGAAGTCCCGCTAAGTTAGGGATACCCGTGTACCATGTTAGCAGAAGGATGACAGTTGAGTATAGTCTACACAAACAGCATTGTCAGAAAAAATGAGAATAACTGGCTTAACTAACAACACTTAACTAGGTCACTTAACTAATTGTGGTATAACAATGAATAAACATATTTAGATAACGCATTGAATATTGTCAAGGAGGTAGGCTCTGACCTCTTTTTTAAATAGGGCAAGATTCGGAAGAGTGCGCAGTGACTTCGGTAGGTTATTCCAGGCAGGAGGACCAGCACATCTTAAGGTAAAATAACGAGTGTTAGTGCGGGCATAGGTTCCATCAAAGTTATCGAGAGATCTTGTATAATGAGAATGTGTATCAGAGATCTTAGAGAAGTAGCGACTGAAGATTGGGGAAGAGATTTGTTGGCGAAGCGATACATAAATTCACATATTTGCAATTTATTTATCTGAGGGATATTAAGTATTCGTAGTATACTAAATCTACTTGCAGTGTTAGTTATCAATGATCTCCCAGCAATAATACGTACAACTCGTCTCTGTAATATAAATAGCCTATTCAGACGAGAGGAATAATTGGATGCCCAGGCGATATTACAGTATGTCAAGTAAGGGTAAACAAGAGAATAATATAGTGTATGCAGAACTCTAGAAGGCAACAGGTAGGATACACGAGCCAGAATCCCTATGTTCTTGGCAACCTTAGTGGAAATGTTACTTATGTGATCATTCCAGGTTAAATGTTGGTCAATGTAGACCCCAAGGAACTTGGAAGAATTGACTTGAGCAATAGGAATATTGTCAATGGAGAGCCTCATAGACGGTAATTAGTGAAGCGTACTAGTGAGCGTCCTGTTCCAAAGGTGCTTATTTAGGTAGTTTTTACGTATCTCTGAAAATTCATTGATTGATCTGATAGCTTAACACGTCAACTTAGCACAATATTCAGCATCGTGTAGTATCTAGAATACAATGGTTAAGGCGACGTGAAGCTATTAATAGAATGGTCGCATAACGGCTCACTTCGTTTTAATTTTCTCTTCTAACTTTAGTTTTATTCAGTTGTTTTTCGTTTCTTTAGCACAGATATATTCTGGAATATGAAAAATATAAGGGTAAACGTTTAAATTAATCTGGGAATACTTTATAAGTCAGAAAATAATTTACGACGCTAAACTACACGCTTACCCGATTTCCTTCTCTTTAACCAATTATAACTATTATAGCCTACCAATGCATTAATTGGGCAATGGCACATTATTTGAAATAATTTACCAAGCTACTTGTTTCATTTAAAGTCAGAAAATAATTTACGATGCTAAACTACACGTTTACCTATTTACCTACTTGTTTATAAAATTGCAAAGATAACGGCAAATGTATGTTATCGAAGTGCAGTAGACGAAAAGTCGGTAGACGAAATGTCGTAGTAGACGAAATGTCGTTCGACGAAATGTCTGTAGACGAAGTGTCGTAGACGAAATGTCGTTCGACGAGTTGTCGTGGAACCTTACTTTTTCAATCAAAAGAGGGTGCACCAATTTCCATCACCCTATGGCAAAATATTATGGTGAGACTACTGTACAAAGTTATCAGAGTAAGTAGGCCTACATCTTTATTGAAAAACCAGCTGCTGATCGCACTTTGGTGTACATATTTTGTCAAATAGATCAATAAATAAATGTAAATATAAAGCATCAGTGTGACAAAGGTTTAACGAGCCTTAGGTATGATTCCATTGTGAGTTCTGGGGCGTAGCGAGTATACAACATTTTTAACGGGAGGCGACAGCTGTGATGGCACACATTTTGCTGGGTTGCTGATGGGTTGCTGATGATGGTCGAAAGCAGGTTGGAGTTTGCTTTCTAGCCAAGTTGCCCGAAACTTTGGTAGGATTCCGGTAAGTATCTAGAACGGCCCAGTTGCCATATAGTTCCTTAGAGACGAGTGCGTCCCTCTTGCCACGAACGTAGAGCATCCGCGACACTGTGGTCGCATGTGTTACTTCGCTCAGAGATTGGCCCGTTAACCCATTTGCTGGCAGAAGGCGGAAGGCATGATACATCGACTGCCTAGCCTTACTAAGAACTCCAGGCTCATACTGATTGTGCTGGCATTATTTATTTATTATTTCAAAAGTGGGTATGGTTACAATGGCACCTCAATCTGAAACGTTGAGGTACAAGTATAACCGTACCCCTCAAAAACTAGAAAATGAGGCTTAATATATTTCGCAGGATGAAAATTTTTGGGCAGTTAAAATGTGCAATGCCATATTTCTACATAGCAAAAATATATGACTAACTAATGTAACAAGCTGCGTTCTGTCAGCCTGGTGTTCGGAATAAACGAAAATTGATTGATTGATTTCTTTATGAAGCTTATGATATAGGTAGCCTAAGTGTGAATGTGTTTAAAAGATAGTAACCGATGTTGTGACTATAAATTTGAAATATCACTTGACTTGCTCCTATTTATTTATGAAGACGAGATAATTTTTCTTTATTCATTTTCTTCCTACATGTCTACGGTACTGTAATTTGAAAATACTGGGAAAGCCTGAGCATCAGGGCCAAATCGTGATCGTAATCGTAAACTCGAGATTTCTAGAGCACCCACAAAAGCGAAATCGCGGGAACCAGCTTCTTCACAGGCGCTTTTATCAAAACAGAATCGATAGGCAGTGGTCATGATCCCCACAGTCAGGCAGGCAGACAGTCACACGGCTAAGGTTTATGATGTTTACAGTTGAAATGGTGACGGAGTTGAGGGAATCGGGATAAGATTTGTGAAAAAGCAGTGTTTTCAGTTTTGAGTGGAAGACCTGTGGAGAGATAGCAAGAGGTGAGGTTTTGGTGAGTTCTTGGGATATTTTTCGTAGCACTGGTGGAAGTTCATTCCAGAGAGGCGGCAGTGTGATTCTCCTTACAGATTTTATTTTTTAGTTATAGTTACAGTTATAGTTAATGGTTTTTTATTTTAGTTATAGTTATAGTTATAGTTAGTATTATTTTTTAGTTATAGTTATAGTTATAGTTAATGGATTTTTATTTTAGTTAATTTTAGTTACTACTTAGTTACAATAATTAAGGCTATAAGCAAAATTGTGCGTATTAACACGGTGTTTCACAATTTGCTCGAAGCTTTGAAAGCCTTTGAAGCATAGGTGCATTCAGCTTCATGAATACACGAGTATCCAAAGTAACTGACAAATTGCATAATAAAAATATCGCAATTTTTTCGTTCTCATTTATGTCGAATCATCCACATTGCACTTCTTATTTTATTTTTGCATTAACGAAACTAAAGATGAATTTTCGTTAGTGTTATTTTCGTTATAGTTATAGTTATAGTTAATGATATTTTTTAGTTATAGTTATAGTTATCGTTAACGAAATCATTTTATTTTCGTTAACGAATATTTTCGTTATCGTTATCGTTAACGAGAATCACACTGAGAGGCGGTACAGCTATGGCTATGGAGCGATTTGCAAATTTAAGTGATGAGGTGACGGAAGGGCGGAGCAGTGTGAGGGTGGAAGATGAACGGGTTGGACGAAGATGTTGAACCTTGAACAACTGACGGAGATAGGAGGGCTGGTGGGAGGATTGAAGTGTGTTGTAGGTGAGTGATATGACTTTGTATTCTATTCGTTCAGGAATTTTGAGCCAGTGGAGTGATTTCAGGACAGGGCTTATATGGTGGTGTACGGGGCATTCTGAATAGCTTGGAGGCGGTTAATTTGGGTGGTGTCTAAGTTCAGGAAAAGAGCATTGCAGTAATCTAATTTGCGGTGAACTGTGGATGTAGATGTGGTTTTGAAGTCGAGTATAGGGCGGATTCTACGAAGGTCGCGGATGTGCACGAAGCAAGAGCGGGAAAGATGGGTGATGTGATCGGAAAAGCTAAGATTCTGTACATACATGTACATGTATGCATGCATAGTTTTATATATATATATATATAATATATGAATATAATATTGTTGTGTGATGATACCTGTTTCGGAGATTGTGATAGGCAGGAGGTTCTGTTGGTCTTTACCGACCTCTAGTGACATTATTTTCCGACCTCTGGTGACATTATTTTCCTATTTAAGTCTCTGCGTTGTAAAGAGGTTTTGAGATTGGCTTTAGATTTTGTGTACGAGACACAGCGTTGTGATCTTAAGTTAGGGCAGCCAATTCTCCTTTGTGTTTATTTTTAGATTTCTGGTTCTTCGCAATTATCAAGAAGCTACCACGTTTAGGGTTTATGTTACACTTTCGTTGTCGTTGTTCGAGTTGTTGGACCTCGAATGTTTTCTTTGTCGAACTCTTGAATGAACTTCTACGCAGTTTGGGTCATGTGAGTTATACTGTATCGTTCCAATAGAGGAAATTCGAATGTTATGTCTCTTTAATCTCTTGTTGTAAATATTACATCCTTTTAAAACCTCTTCCAAGCGAGTTTCATCTTTAATATTACCCTAGTTTAAGTAAGGATGTTACAATATATATATATATATATATATATATATATATATATATATATATATATATATATATATATATATATATATATATATATATATAAGACAGCTACGTTCGCAGAGGTTAAATGGAACTAAAACCGTAACATGACTGTTCAAAAGCAGGCAAGCATTTACATCAGTTCTCTACGAATGCATTAGTCACCTATTTACAATTGTAACACGGTAGGAAACCCAATGCTAAGTATATACATGTAAGTAACCACTCTACTCCCTTCCAGTTTTCGATTTTGATCTAAAACGTTTAAAAGTTGAAGAAGTGCTTGATAAATGGTATGATAACACTACCCTACCTGGTAGGAACCTGTTGTTGATTTAGAACAATGCTGCGAAAGGCGAAAATGAATGACTGTCGGAAAAGACCCTGGCACGGTGCATGCAATACACGTTGGACAGCGACATAGCAACTGGCGTATGTTTAAAAGCGGGACGACTAGGCGACGCAATTGTCAACATCTAGGCTCACAAGTACATGTTAATTTTCGGCAAATCGATAAGTGCTTTACTGGTGACCCAACTCTGCGCCTTCGATTGAATGTGAAAACTCGAATAGCGAATGAGAGACACAGAGAGAGACACAGAGAGAGTGAGGGAGAGGGAGGGACGGAGTAGAAAAGGGGAGAGAGAGAAAAAGAGAGAGAGATGCAGCGTACTCCAGAGTTCAGAGGAGCAGGGCCGGATTAACACATGTGGTGGCCCTGTTCAGCAATACTGTGGGGGCCCAGCCCCACGGAATCACAACAAAAGTACACACAAAACATGTTATATTCAACGAATCAACATTTTTCTATTATTAATTCGTGCCTTCTTTCTTTTGTACAATATCAGTAGGGTTTATAATTATCCAGTCTAGTGTAAAAGACTTTAACTTAAGATATACATCTTTTACGGTTAAACAATATTAGAGTGACTCATGGTAATAGAATATTACAATTGCAGGCTTACCACAATACAGGAAATCAAAATAGGCCTAATAGGTTTAGGCTAACAATATAGTTTTAACTGATTGGTCAGTGTTTGCAGTTTACATTTTGTAGCAAAACTAACAGTTAGAGAGTTAACCCTTTCGCTGCCAGGTATTTTTGCGGTTTCCGGTACCCCCTGTGCCAGGCATGGAAGCGTATTATTAGCGTGATAGAATGTCTATATATTGTAACTTCCAGTCTTCACAATGTTAATATTTCTTGTGCACAACACTAATAACATATTTACATTCTGCATTCTATGGATGTAGAATACTGTTTACTTCCAAAACTTGTGTTTCGAATGGTATAGTTCAAAGCAATTGTCAACACATAGTCCCGGCTTCGATGGACACTTGGTGCATGTGTAACGACTCTCACGACGAATCTTACTTTTCTTGTAGCAGACCTTACAGCGTTTCATTGCTTTTGTCTGTTGACCAACAAGGGGAATTTTAGTGGGAAAGTGACGTTCTGTGAGGCGCAACACATTTTCACACGGCATAAATTCCGACGAAGACGGATCATCATGAGCGTCTCTTTGAAGAAGCTGTTGTATGACTTCGTTAGTAAACTCCAAGTATGACAACTTCGGTTGGGGGTGTGATTTCTTGTACAGAATGTGGGCATTTAGCATGGCAAGCTGTAACAAATGAATTCCCAGCTTTTTATACCAGACCATTGTCTTCCTGGTAGCATCGTACGGCTCCAATAGCTGATCCGACTTGTCTACTCCGCCCATATTACGATTATAGTCCAGTATACAGTCCGGCTTATCCATGGTTCGAATGTCCTTACGTCGAACATCTGACACCAGTAACTTTTTCAACACTTCTGCAGTCGTATATTTCGCTTTACTCATTTTATAATACAATATTACACGCTTCTACATAAAAACCTAACAATAACAATTTATCAACTCACTGGAAAAACCCAACGTCATCCCTACACAGCACAGCCAGGCCGAAAATACCGCGGGAAAAAAAAATTTTTGTAGCCCAAAGTAGCCTACAGGCATCACATGTGTTCCTGCAGTGCCATCCACACGACTTCAGTACTATACCCGCAGTGCCACGCTTTCAATGCAGTCAACATAAAATTGACGTCTAAAGACGTCTTACAAGGCACAGTGAGCACCTAGTCAGCATGACGTCTTAAGACGTCATGTAAGGCACTGAAGGGGTTAAGAGCAAAGACAAATTATGAATTGACAATGACAATCAATATCGCTCAAACCGTCATGAAATTTGCACGCATACTTTGCGAGCCTTTTCGCTTTGTCAGTTAGGCTATGTCATCAAAATGCCGTTTGCGTTTAGGAGCTCTACTCTTAAACGCTCTATTCTTCTACCTCGCTCTACTCTTGACTCAGGATAACTGAAAACACTGATACACTGCCTTATTCTGACGCGACTTGACTTCTGCAACTCGGTACTAGAATACTGCATCAGGCTGCACAACTGTTTCTTGGACTCCCTTACCGAGACCATATCACACCTGGTCTTCGTTCTCTATGCTGGCTTCCTGTCTGTGATCGTGTCCGCTTCAAGCTGGCACACCTCATGTACAGAGCACGCGCAGATCATCTTCCTTCCTATTTATCTTCCATGGTCACATCCTGCAGCTCTGTCAAAGGCCGCTCCTCCCTTCAATCAGCATTCTGCTGGAAAGCAGGCCTATGTTGCTCCTAGTACAGGTCTTGTCTTGTCGCAGTTGCCGGTCCATCCATCTGGAACTCTCTACCTCCTCATGTTCGCTCTAAACTGAAAACTAGCCTCTTCCAGTCTACCTACGGCTCTTAATGGTTGCCCGGCTTCAATGTGCACTTCTGAATTTTTTAAGTATTATACCGTATTTTATGCCAATTTCGACGCTCAACAATGTCAAACTAACGAGTCTGTCTTCCCGACATTGATGATCTCAGTCTGCTTTTTAATCAATCTGAGTTTTGACAATTAACGTTCATTGCTGCAGTTTATCACCATCAGAACAAGATATATTCGCAGTGCTATCCCAACATTTGGAAAGGTGTCCTTGGGTCTCTTTTTGTGGTTAACCGGTAAAGGAACTGTTCTAGTGATTCTTCATTTATCTGTTCATGAGCAAATGACTTTGCAAGGTCATTTTCGGCTGATTTTTAGATGAATCTGCATGATAATGAAAACTTTAATAAATTTGTACTTTGCTCCATATACATTGTTTGCTAAATCCGCTTATCCCTATTCTCATTTTTCATCATTGTACCCCATCATAAACATTAATTTTATAGCCTTATGATCATCCTATTGCCTTGTACTCATGATTTTGACATTCAGTTTAAACTTATGCAACAACCTGGTCTGATTTAATTCGATTGCATGGTCCATCTGAAATAGGCGTTATGTTGGAATTAAAGTTCCATTTCTGCGTGGCACAATGGTACATTACATTATGTCATCATTGTTTATCACTTTTAATGTGACCAAATCTGAAGACTTCTAAAGCGCCACCATTATAACACACAATGCATCAAATCAATGATCGCTTCAAAGAGAATGCTAATCAGTTGAAACCGAGAAGGAAAGTATCTGTGCTGACAATGCCGAGCTAAGCTGCATTGTCTGATACAACATATTATTTAAATTTATTTCCTAAACGGCAAGGTCAACAACAAATTCATTTATAACAAATTGGAAGTCGACATTTCTGTTTGAACGGAAACAAGTGAATTTGGAAGGAAAATAATGGTCAAATTGTAATAACTAGCTACAAACAATTTATGAAAATATTTAGAAAAATGTGACGAACTAATGCTAGATGACAGATCTAGGGGAGACCGGGGCATAATGGGATACTTAAGGCATTTTGAAATTTATACCACATAGTTAATAAAAATTCAGGGTTTTCTTGTACTCAGACTATGCCAGCAGACCTAATGTACAGCATAGATTAGATTAATCCACTTAAGCATCACCCAGACCGAAGATAATGCTATCCTACTAGTGTGTCCCAAAATCCCATTATGCCCCACCATAAGGCGTAAAATGGGATATACTTTTTCCATTATGCCCCATGATATATATATAATCTAAAAGAGGGAATATAGGACAGAATAAAAACTTTATAGCTTGACAAGCTCTAACTTTGAACTTATTACAACTAACTGTTTAACATGAACCATGAACAGTATTTTAATTACAGCATCATAACAGTAAAGTTTCAGCTAAAAATATCACTAAAATGTTCCGTTATGAGGTCAGACTTCCCTCATTTGATAAAACGTGCTCGAAGCTGTTACGTGCAGAGGCCATACACAAATTTGATAACATGTTAGTTGACACCAGCACAACTGTTGTGTGTCCACCTCAAGCACATCTGACATCTGATCCAGCCTTCATTAGAGAACGCCTCACAACAGTAAAGCCACTCATTTGTATCATCGTCATCTATAAGATTGGTGCATATCGATATCTTTCGCCTTTCTTGGGACATTGTTACTTGTTTTTCATGATATTTTTACTCTGTCATGTAATCGAATACATCAGACATTTTAGATGTCAAGCCGTTGTTAAAAAGGGATTGACAAGTTTCTTTATAGCTTTTTTGTCCAGTTTAGGTGTTGTGACCAAACTCTCCAGTTAGCTTTTCTTATACAGTTGTCATGACCAAATTTTCCAATTTTGTTTGATGACCTTATTTCTGGGTCCATACGGCAGTGTGATTCTCCTTACAGATTTTATTTTAGTTATAGTTATAGTTATAGTTAATGATTTTTTATTTTAGTTATAGTTATAGTTATAGTTAGTATTATTTTTTAGTTATAGTTATAGTTATAGTTAATGGATTTTTATTTTAGTTAATTTTAGTTACTACTTAGTTACAATAATTAAGGCTATAAACAAAATTGTGCGTATTAACACGCTGTTTCACAATTTGCTCAGAGCTTTGAAAGCCTTTGAAGCATGGGTGCATTCAGCTTCATGAATACACGAGTTTTCAAAGTAATTGACAAATTGCATAATAAAAATATCGCATTTTTTCGTTCTCATTTATGTCGAATCGTCCATACTACACTTCCTATTTTTATTTTTTGCATTAACGAAAATAAAGATGAATTTTCGTTAGTGTTATTTTCGTTATAGTTATAGTTATAGTTAATGATATTTTTTAGTTATAGATATAGTTATCGTTAACGAAATCATTTTATTTTCGTTAACGAACATTTTCGTTATCGTTATCGTTAACGAGAATCACACTGCCATACGGTGCCTTGAGTGGTTAGATATTGGTGGCATCGACTTCATTGGCCGATGGCTCAGTTGAAGTTGACCAGGAGGGTGCTTCTCTACTTGCTGCGAGCTACCCAAGTCTTCCACTTTGTACTTCATCAATGGCTCCTGCCATAACTGAGCACTGCATTTCAATTTTTGTCTGAACGAAGCAACTGTCTTTCTGTCTTTTCCATATCAAAATCATCTGAAATTTGGATAACTAACACTTGGCCTATTAGCCTATATGAGTCACTCTTCTACGCATTAATAGTCCACTTGTATTGCAGAATAGGGCCTCAGAAAAATAAGCAGCAGCTGCTGTCGAATCACAACATGGGGCAAAATGGGATATCTGTATCCCATTATGCCCCAAATGGCCAATATAGTAAGCCCGCCATTTTGACAAAATATACTGAACTTTCACAAAATTTCTTTTGGGGATATGTGACTTTATATATTATGCTACATATTCAACGTACAAGCTAAATTTAATATAGCTCAGCTTTTTCTAGAAAAGCCTTGAATTATCAACGTACCTTACTTCGGCTACCCTGAAAATCTACTTTTAGTCATAAAATTAGCAAGACGCGTCGAAATCGAAATTGCCTTTGCCTTTCACCTTAAAAGATGTTTTACTTCCGATTGATAACGTCTTCAGCAATTAAAAGTGATTAAGACGGATAATATTCAAGTTTTCCGTTATACCCCGGTATCCCATTATGCCCCGGTCTCCCCTACTAGTGTTCCCTCTGACTTAATCTTCGTAAATGACAGTGTCGTATGTTTGAAAAGCTTGGGATGTGATTAGACTACATTTTCATTTCTTTTGCATAAAACATATTTTCGCTAAATTTATGAGCATTTATAATGTCGCCGTAGCGACCGACTGAATAATTAAAAAGTAGCTCAAATATAGCGAGGTCGCGATGACAAAATTTTCAATCGCCAGCGCGTTGAAAAGTAGCCCAACTCGCGCTTTTGGCGACGACCTAGCAACCCTGCCGCTAAACGAATGTTGCCAGACATTCGACGCCTGAAATGGCGTGACTCACTCTGTGGTGCTCGGCCACTGTGACCCACTGTACACTTTCAACTATGAAGTAAGTAAGCAAGATACTCTCAGACACCTAGTTTTGACTACCAATAAAATCTTGTGCATAATAGAGGCCCGAAAGTACTTTCATGGGCTATACGTTAACTTAAACAGTTTTCAGAGTGTCATATAGGCTATGGATATTAAATTAACCGCAAGGACATAAATTTTATTCCAAGTTTCTGCTCCATCTGCGCCCCCTAGCACACCCAGGTATAATGAGTACACTGACCGTACACTATCGGTGAGAAGATACCAGCGAGGGAGAGGATTGGCCACCCGACCACCGTAGGACAATAACTCTCCTGGAAAGTGTTATTGAATAGTTAGAACTGCAACTCGTGGAATCACACAATCAATCATGTGTGATTATAAGCGGATTCGATATCTCAGTGACCTACATAGGTCGAGGTGACCTATATAGGTCATTCCTACCGGAAGTGTTGTGGTTGCTACAATAAACATGGAAAATATTAATGGTTTAGATGATTTAAAACGTTGGAATATTGATGTATTAAGAAAATTCTGCCGGAATCGGGGATTAAAAATTAGTCAATGTAAGAAGAAAGAAGAGCTGGTGGCTTTGGCGTATGCCGCATTTAGCCAGAACTATCCGGTCGTTGCAAATAAAGATGAAGAAAAGTTGGAGGCCAGCGAGCAGTACCGAGAATTACTGTGCCTCGACGACGGGACTCGCATTCCGGATCCTTTTGGACTGCAGTCTGACTGGTTATCTGAAAGTCAGGGGATGCAGTTTTGGCCAGCGTGTATGGTTATGAACATTTCTGAATACCTCATATCCAACAATGAACGTCCGTTGTGCACGCGTCTCCGTAATGACTACAAAGAAGGTACGTCTAATTAGGATTTGACTATTTAAAAAAACGTTCAGTGTTGTCAATTCTTTGCAGTTTTTATGATGATGTATCAACGAAGTTACTTATCAAAGGCATAGGCTATATATCACAAAGCATTTTGATCAGTAGATCATGGGACCAATGCTGTATGATTGCAATTATGTCAGTAAACAAATCTTGTAAAGATTGTATTTAGCTGGTGTTTTTCCTGAATATTGTTCAGTTGGAATTGCCGTCAGTCACATTCTTTAGTTGTTGTCGTCAGGACGGTCGGGCAGTATTTACTTGTACACTGTCTGAAAGCTGAGAATATTATGTGTGGAGTTTAACACATGTGATGCAAATGCTGACTTTTAAGGTGTACATTTATAGCTACTTTTTTATTTAGCCTGGATTAGAAATTGTTACTTTGTTTAGATGTTTGACAATTCAATCAATCTATCAATATTCGTTTAATCAGAATTAAAGGTTGTCATAGATGCAAAGCTTACATCTGTAGAGTCTCTCTGATGTATTATATTTATTCAGGCAAAGCTTTCAGCTACTTTGCATCCCAGGAATCATGGATTAAAGAAATATTCTACCATGCGATTTCGCCAGACAGTGACTTCTGCTTTTTGAAGAGTTCCTGCACACCTTCACAACGAATCCAGCAAATACCACACAAGCTATGGGCTTGCTTCAACAACCAGACTGGCTCAGTAGTCAAGGCCTATTGCACATGCCTTGCTGGGTAAGTGCAGTAAAGATATTTAAAGTTTGTCCCCATTGTAATTATCTGGCTTACTTATAGATAAGTCAAATTAGATGGGTTTGCAAAACATCCCCAAAGAAATTGAGCTAATCTATTGGCGACTGGATATTCAGGTAAAGCCTCAAAGGTAATTAATATCTTAATCTGACTTGCTCCCTAAATGAAATGAAACTCAGTTTATGTGACAAGAGGAGCTGCAGTTTGAAGGATCACCTTTCCTTTTTACATGGGAATAAGTACACTCTTCCATTCTATAGGTATTTGCCTTTCACTTACAATTGTGTTATAGATCAGTCATCCACTCAACATTTCTGATACCACAGTAATTGAACTTCCACCCTTCCTCACCTGTTTAGAGGATTTCTGTAATTTGGACATTGCTGTTATGCAACTAATAATAATAATAGTAATCTTCGTTTACTTTCAAACTGACACAATGCAGGATGATTGCAAATCAGTATGAACAGATGATGACAAGTTATTGCAGGAGTTGAATTTAACTGTATACGGCAGCCGTGCAAGGCGCCCATCACGTCCTACATCTCATTTTTTACGAACGCACCATCTCGCGAATGAATAGGCTGAGTGGACCTTTGGGAGGGTTCGGGAAGCGATCCCGCTACCTACTGCTGTTCATGCCACTGATGTTACCACTACACTACTGGACCCACTTTTTAGGTTATTCTTCATTCTTAGATTTCACATTTTTAGTAAATTTGGATATTGTAAAAAGCACTCTGGTTGGTAACATGAGATGCTGTATTTAAGACCTCTATTTCTTCTTATATTCAGACTTGGATCAACATGCAACCACGTTGCAGCACTGCTGTTCAAGGTCAATTATGCGTGGGAGCATGGCTTGACCAAAGGATGCTCCAAGCCATGTACATCAACGGAAAATCGATGGCTAGCACCTACACTGAGCAATCTGCAACCGGTGAAGGCAAGCGATATGATCGTTGAAAAACCCAAGTTTCGTTTCGGTGCCAAGCGCGAGTCCATTGTTCGTCAGTCTACCACTGGCCGACGACTATTTTCAACGGTTCGCAGCAGTTCTGATGCTGATCCATTATCACTTGATCAAGTAGCTGGAGCAATGTTTCCAGAATGTCCAACCGCTGTTGCTCTACGATACAGTCATTCTGCAGCACAACAGCAGTATGACCCATCAGCTGATGTCAATGTTGAACGGACAGAGGAATGCGAGACGAAATCACACATATCATCTGATATTAATTTATTACATTATGCTAAACGTTTTCATTGTGCTAATGATTTTGTTTTGCCTGTATATTCAGAGTTTGAAATTAAGCAGATTGAAGAAGAAACACGTGGTCAAAGTAAAAGTCCACTTTGGTTTGTGTTGCGAAAAGGACGCATTTCTGCATCGATTGCGCATGAAGTTTTTACACGAGCAAAGAAACTTATTGCTGGTAAAGTTTGTGATGCCGCTTCCATTATTAAATTGATAACTGAGGGCAGAAATGTTAGTGCTGATCTTCCATCTTTGAGATATGGCCGTGAAAGTGAAGTGGAAGCAGTTGCAACCTACTATGTAGTCCAAAACTTGGATCATGAAAATTTATCAGTTCAGGAATGTGGATTATACATTCATAAGAAACTTTCATTTTTGTGTGCTTCACCTGATAGAATTGTCAGTTGTAAATGTTGTGGTGAGGGATTGCTTGAGGTTAAGTGCCCAATTAGTTGTTCAGATATAGATCCTGCGGAAGCCACTTTACCATATCTTGTGACTGTTGATGGTCGTGTCATGTTGAGTCGCACTCATCAATATTACACCCAGGTTCAAATGCAGATGGCAGTGACTAATAGGCAGTGGTGTGATTTTTTTGTATTCAGTAAGTGTGGCTACTTTTTTGAAAGAGTTTTGTTTAACGAATCATTCTGGGATGTTTGCCAGTCCACGCTGGATACTTGTTTCAATTCATTTGTTTTGCCCAGCATGGTGGCATCTGTTGATTCGTCTGACAGCATCATCAGAGATGGGTAACTAATCGATTAGCTAATTTCGATTAGACAAACAATCTAATTCTAATTGATTAGCCTGTCATCTGATGCTAATTCTAATTCTAATCGATTAAGTTCTAGCTAATCGTACCCATCTCTGCAAGGCATACCCTGAATATTAAAAGTATTAATTAAATTATCTAAGTACATTTCATCGTTTTACATAGAATCAACACCTGTAACCTTTTCATATTCTGTTACAATGACTGATAGTAGCTTTTAATTAAAGATGTTTAATTCAGGCATCTTAACATCGCCTGCATGCATTCACTATGTAACAGTGCTAGTGCTGAAAATTATGCTAAGCACAGATCACAGATTTGTTGATCCAAACAAATGGACTTTCATATTCTTGAAGTTATGGTACAAGTCATAAACATGAGATGCAATTAAGCAATCAACCTACTTCACCAAAGGATCTAACAGATTACAAAGGGCAGCACAGATAACCAAAATCTTGTCAAACAGTGGAATTAAAGACAACGGTAATACAGAACTCAAAATTTTGAACCATTTTATGCGATTAATTGCACGTTCGACATGGATTCTAGCATTTGCTATTTTCTTGGTTTTTAGGACATTGCTTCTAGACATTTGCTGCAACCCTGCACTAGGTGGTGGAATCTCTAGTGTAGCATTGCGAAAAAGCAAGTCTTCTCTAATTGTGAATCCACGGTCTGCCATAATTAAGTCATATGGTTCAATCAAATTAAGAAAACCTGATTGCTGGACAATGTATCTATCTGTAGCACGACCACCCCATGCATTAGAGACAAATGAGATCATGCCATCTGGTGTTATTGCTATAAGGTACTTCAGGGTATTGTGTTTCTTATAGTCAGACCATGTGCAGGCCTGCAATTTTAAATCACGTGGACGCTCAATAAACGTTTCACTGCAGTCTATGGTACAGCGCAAAGTTGGATATTTCTGGCGCAAAGATTTCGGCATAAAACTGCGAATCTGATTTCTATCTGGCCAGAAAACTAAACATTGTAATTCACGTGCCAAGAACGGTATCCACGTATTCAAAACAGACGAACACGTACCTACACTAATGCCAAATAAGTTTGACAAAAATGCATTGGTCAATCCAAGTCTCAGTTTCATAAGCGTTAAGATGAATTCATCTTTGCAATTCAAAATTCTCATTGGACCTGACTTAGTTGGAGTTCGCCTGTAATTTCTTCTGTAGCTGGTTGTTGACGTCCGCTTTGGTCCCATCCAGTATCGCATTCTGTCAGCCCGTGCTTTCAACAAATTGAACAGTGAATTTAAAGCTGCTTTGTTTGGCAAACCAGTATTTAGCCTAACCTGTTTATCATTACACACAAACAAAGCACATTTAGGAAGAAATGATAATTTTTTAGATGGTAAAGCCAACATTGTTTCTTTTAATTGTTGATTTTCCACAGACAATTGCTGAAGTTCCACAGTTTTACTGTGACATCCTGGACATGATTGTTCTGTCGTATTGGTTATCTGCATATCAGTATGCTCAGAAGAAGCTTGAGATACAGCATCCAATGTACTTGTACATAGACTTCCTTGTTCGGTTGCTGCGTAGCAGTGGTCCAGTACAGCAGATCGAGTACAGATTTCTATTCTTGCTTCTGCACTGCCTGATGGTTCCAACTGCAGACTACTTTCTTTCTCTAAAGACCAGAAATATAATACACTGGAGGTAACACAATGGGGGAGGAGTTATTGAAATAACTGAATATATTATTATTATTGTTATTATCTATCATGTTTAGAAGGTTTTGCACCACGAAAGTGGACTCAGAAAACTTATATCACAGGGTTTTGTATAATGTAATAATCCGCTCCTCTTCTATGGAGGGGATGAGCAGAATTTGACGGAGAGAAATTGGTGTCGATCGATTATGTAATAATGGCTTTTGGTCCAATCTGAAAATTAACTGCTACAAGCACATCAACTATTTTAACATATAGGTCTCAGTGAGACTAAGTCTAATACCTTTTTTCCAAGATCAAGAAGTTTGCCCAAGCTTTCAAGAAATTGAACCCCAGTTCCCAAAACCAAGACTTTGACTATCATGTCTAAGACATAAACGCTTGAGTTTGAGACCTCGTGTATTGAGACCACAATCTTCACAATTAATGTTAAAACACACCTTCAGAAATCTTTTGGCTGTTGCTATCCTTTCGTAACTTCTTTGGGGGCTGTAGAAATGATCGTGTCCTTGGCGGCTGTCGCTTTTGTGCAACAGTGACATCATAGCCTGCACAATCACATATACATACAGTATGCATTCACTATTGAAAGTGACTTCACACGGACAGCCTTTTTTATTTACTGCTTGTGCTTGAGTGCCTGCCAATTCTTTGTGCTCTGCAGCTACATGTAAATTGTTGATTATGCAATCCAAAAGAGTAAATTTCAAAAGCTAACAGTAACAAACTTTTGTTATATAATTTATATTTCATTATTTCATCATACATAGTACATTATAAGTATCCACTTCGTTTACATTTTAATTTTAAAAGAAATAACATTACATAAATATACGACTAACTAATGTAACAAGCTGTTTCTGTCAGCCTGGTGTTCGGAATAAACGAAAATTGATTGATTGATTGATTGATTGATTATGTATTAATAGATTTTAAATTGATGAAATCTTCTTTTATTGGCTTTCTTGAAACTGGCAAATGGTATAAAGAAACAAGAGCCGTTATCATAATAATAACTAGTAATGCAACCATAATTACAACAGCATAAGCCATACATTAACATCAACAGTTATAATATGCTCTGTGTACTTCCTAGACAGTAATAATTATTGTCAATACTACAGGCACTTCACAGATCATCTTGGAGAATTATTACAAATAGTTTACCCAGATTTAGTGAAGGATCAGGGTTGCATGAAGTAGGAAATCCATCTAAAAAATGACACGAACACACTCTGCTGTTTCTAGTTGGCTGCCAGTTTTTACCAGTGGATGGGTCAGTACGATTCATCTGAAAATATAACAAACGATAGCAGACATTTTATTAATTGAATTGACTACTTACTTTAGAAACTATTAATAAAGATTTAAGGAATATTTTTCAGAGGTTTTCTTGGGTAAGTCGAGTCGCTCAAATCATTCAATGGTGTTCGAGCAGCGGTTTACAGCATCCATATAGCTGGTAGCCTGTTACAATTGGTTTGTATACAAGGCTGGAACGAGATGTCAAAGTGGGCAACAAGAGGTGCCGGTATGGATATAAGAACCCTTCCCTACCGGTATGGATTTCTCGCCTGCAGAAGTACCGGAGATGCTTTCAGCCGGCCAGGAGTGGTGCCAGTATGGCATACCGTTTCATGCCATCACACTTCAAGCACTGACCGGAACAACTGCGAGCATATCTGTTAAGGCCATGTTTACGGTCATACTGTAAAAGACGACACGGCTACATCAAAGTCTTATACGGTCATGTAAAGGTCTCATACGGTAATCCGTTATACCCTACTTGCACTCTACTAGGTTACAACGCACATGACTTTCACATACTATTGCACAACAAATTTCTTCCAAAAGTTGTTGGATACCATATAGGGTTGTACATTTACCTACAGCTCAACCTACCAGTTTGATCCACCGTCTTCTTCCGTCTGCATCTTTGTTTTCCGGAGGAAAAGTAAACAGTGTGAACGGCGGTTCGCATACGCAGTGAGCAATACCAAATTGAACATTATGCAATGCACAGAATTGTTCTCTCCACAGTTTTAGTTGGTATTCGCCGT
Source organism: Aporrectodea caliginosa (assembly GCA_020284085.1). Taxonomy (NCBI): domain Eukaryota; kingdom Metazoa; phylum Annelida; class Clitellata; order Crassiclitellata; family Lumbricidae; genus Aporrectodea; species Aporrectodea caliginosa. The sequence goes on along the minus strand of JACEVL010000435.1, from coordinate 234,241 downwards.
TGCTACAACTTATTGCAGCACAATGAGCTGGCATATCAAAAAATTAAATTTCTATCGATTGATTTTCACTGATAAAACTTTGTAAAGCTACGACTCGCGTGTTGCGTGTTTACAAGTTTGGTAGTATTGACCTTTAGCTTAGTTAAGTGACCCGACCCACTGCGCATGCGCACTCGACATATCGATTCGGCGGCCGCCATCTTGGATAGTACTATTCCCACACTATTGCCAATGCGATATTTCGATTCCTTGACCTTGGATCTATCACAATGGATACTTCATTTGTCATTGTAGCTTACACTGGACAACAGAGGTTTTGCTTCCTGAAAACTGTTGGGTGTACCTTATGTATTTTTGGCTGCTGATCACGAAAATGACCTTGAAAATTTCCTATCACGTAGAGATTTTTTATATAGCCCATTTTTGGAATTTCCTTTCACATTTTTAGTCTACTTATATGCTGCCCACAAGGTAAGGTGTTTTGTGTATTCCAGGCATGCCTGGACATGCACTCAGTGCATGTTGCACAACGTTCAATGTAAATGTAAGGCTTAGGCATGCCTGGGCATGCCTAGCATGCTTAGTCATGAAGGATGTTGGCAGGACAGGCTACAAAAGGAGGTTACATAATTATACAGACGCGTTGATGTCAGTTTGTACGTATGTTGATGATCAACGGGCATAAATAGCAAGGTCTGCAAGGAGCATACTTAAGAATAAATATATGTGGGTTCACCATTATGGCAATATATTCTTTTTTTCAAACGTTAGAGTAGCAAGTTGAGCGAAATGTACATGTAATGTATATGCGTCAACAGCCGTTGTGTTACAACTACGGCGAGTTCGCTTGAAAATCTCAAAAGAAGGCGATGACTCCCTTGTTAAGAAAGCATATGTAGGTCTACTTTGGATATAAAGTTGGTGATCAGGGTAAAGGTTGGGTACCTAAAATTTGTTCCACATCTTGCGCAGTAAATCTCAGAGCATGGATTACTGGTTATCGGCCGTCTATGCCGTTTGCTATTCCAATGATATGAAGGGAGCAAAAATCATGTTTCAAACTGCTGTTTCTTTTTGACAAATGTTTTGTCCATTCCTCCAAAAGCAAGAAACCAATTTTGAATATCCTAATCTTCCATCGGCACTGAGACCACTACCACATGCTGACAGCCTTCCTGTATGTCTATCCAATCCACGGGCTGTTTTTACCATCGGAGACATTGGTGAAAATGTGAAAAAGGGAACAGAAGACTGTATTGATCCTGATTTCCAACCACTGCAGTGCCGTGAGCCTCATTTGATAACTCAACCTGAGCTAACATTTAATAACCTAGTCAGGGACTGAAATTCGTGAAAGGATCAAGCGGAATTGCTGTGCTCTCAGATTCAGGGCTGGAATCTATTGGCACAAGGAACTAATAATATAAACTGTTACTGTCATCTATCCAGATGACAGTAACAGTACTGCTAACTGCGTGGTGATTTGAAATTTGTAGCACTTCTTCAGCTTCTTGTTGGATGCAGCTAGGATATACGAAGTATTGTTGTTTCATTTGTGAGTGGGTCAGTCATGCTAAAGTTTCTCTCTACCCACTGGCCACGTCGTAAACATTTGGTACTACGCCAAAGGAAAGTTCATCACGAACCACTTGTTGAACCCAGTAAGATTTTCTTGCCACCTCCTCACATCAAGCTTGGACTAGTGAAGAACTTTGTCAAGACATTGAACAAAGAGGGGAAGGGGTTCAAAAATCTTAAGAGACAAGTTTCCTCGCATAAGTGAAGCCAAGACATGAGAAGGCATATTTCCTGGTCCACAGATAAAAGAACTGATGAATGACAGTCGCTTTGACGAACTCCTGAATAAAATTGAGTTAATTGAGTGGCAGTCTTTGAAGGACGTTAACTTTCTTGGCAATAACAGATCAGCAAATTATATTCAGTTGGTTGAAAAGATACTTCACGCATTGCATCTGATGGTTGTTACTAAAATACAATTCTTTAATTCCCGTCTGGATTTTTCCAGCAAATCTTTGTGATGTCAGCGATTAACATGGCGAACATCAGGACATTGCCACAATGGAGAAACGACTCCAGGGTGTGTGGAGCATTAGAATGCTAGCTGATGACTGTTTGACATTGATCAGAGAGGCCTCTGATATTGAATACAAACGCAAATCAGCGGCTGTTCAGTTTTAAAATGTCCAAAAAGTAAATAACAGTACATTGTAAATGTATGCACTAAGTAAATTTCTGGGTATTTCTTTTAAAATCTTGATGATTTTGACGACGACGACGACACTTTTCTATCCCAGATAGCAACGTTTGTTGGGCTACTAATGTCGAAGGCACTGGATTGAGTGAGACTGCGGAGGAAAAGCAGAAGTAATCAATCAATCACTATGAGCTTTATATAGCGAACCCTCAAAATTAATAATAACACAATGTTTGTCTATGCAAACACTATCCACGGATTCATATACTGGAGATTGGAGTGAAAAAAACCAAGGGTGAAAATTAGAAATTAAAAAGTAATAGCAACCAAAAGTTGCCTAATGGTATGGGGTCAAAAAATGTAGAAAAGTTTTTAAAAATATTAATGTCTTCCGCCCCCACCAAGAGGGCCAAAATTACGAAAAATAGCATTTTTCGAGAAAATTGCCCAGGTTTCCTTCACTAATATTTTTACAACTGAAAACTAATTAATTTTCATTCAATATAACGTTGGATAGAGCTTTCAAAACTGAATAAAACGATATATTAATTTTCAGAATATGCCCATATTTGTAGAAGTTATTAACTCTTTACCATTTCCTCTGGTTCGCGACATGTCGCGAAGTCTAAAAACGGTTAAACCCTAATAACTTTATTATCCTTCGAGATATTTCAACTCATAGTATGTCATTCGATTCAGCTCTGAACCGCCGTTCTAACGGTATATTGTGATGCGGGATTGTTAACAGTACACATTTGTTTTACATTTTTTTACAGTTTTAGTATAGTATTTTTGCAATTTTTCATTGATTCTGTTGTCATTTCAGCTGAATGCGCACTTTATCCAATAAATTGAGCTCTAGGAACATTCCATTTTGATCGGGAATAATTGCGAAATGTCGAAGTATAAAAGCTACATTGCCTACTCCTTCTTAAACATTGTTTTCGAAGTTCGGACACAGTCAGGAACTACGGCAGACTGTTCTACCCCCATTATGAGAAATGTGTTTCTGTTGAACTGGTCCACTACCTTGATTTTCACTCTCTAATGCCTCCTCTTCAGTCTGGATTTAGGAAATTCCACTCGACGGAATCTCATATGGTGAGTCTTCTAGCAGATATATTTCATTATGTGGACCGTAGCCATATCATTCTACTCTCCCTTTATGCTAATGCTCCCAGCCCAGCCACGGCAAAAGTAAAAAGACTTGAGTGATTTATAAAACCCAGTTTGACTGGCAGCAAGCGCAGCTCCGATGGCAGGTCATTCCAGATGGAGGGGGCCTGCAACCGAGAAAGCTCGGCACTGCCTAGCAGTCAAGCGAGCCCGCGGAACTAGGAGTTGCCCCGTCGTCGCGGAGCGAAGCGTCCGACGCGCTACAACGTCGGACACTGGGCGGCAGAGGTTGCGCAGGTAAGATGGAGCACAGCCAAAGATGCTGCGTGAAACCAAAAGAAGCAATACGGTATCCAGAACCTGTTTTCTAGAAGAAATACTGTTTATTTGAAACCACTTCTATCACGATTTTCCCAAAGTTTTCTTTTATGCAAAATTTTCCCCCCCAAAAGAGGTGAAAAAGCTATGGTTTGGGAAACGATTGGAAAATTTTAGCGATGAGGTGAGGGAAAGGGGCGGAGCAGGGGTTAGGGAGGAGGGGGGTTGGACGGGGCTGGATTTTTAACAATTGAGGAGATAGAGGGGGCGGGGAGGTTTGGGGGTTGTACGGAGTGAGATGTTTTTGTTTTTCTATTCGTTCAGGAATTTTGGCCAGTGGAGTGTTTTGGGGACAGGAGTGATGTGAGGGTATTTGGGGGTTTTTGGGGACAGCCGGGGGGATTCTGAATTGCTTGGAGGCGGTTTATTTGAGTGATATCTATGTTTAAAAAAAGAATTCAGTAGTCTAATTTAGCGTGAACTATAGATGTAGCTATTGTGGATGCAGTTTTGAAGCCAAGCATAGGCGGGTTCTACGGAAGGGCAGGAAAGCATGGGGAAAAAGATAGGGAAAAGTCCTCCCTTCCATAGCCCTTCCCTTTTGGATTTGGCCCAAAAAATTTCAAATCCTTAAAACCAAAGGAGGTCCCTCGGGCAACTAGATGGTATTGATTTGCTCCAGCTTACTCGGGTCTTTCCTGATATAACTTTTTTCCCCAACGGTTCGTTACCTGGGCCTCGCCCTTGACCAAGAACTTAGTCTTTCTCAAAATGTGAACTTGATCTGTCGAAGTTTTTACTATCAGCTTCGCCAGCTCCGAGTGGTTTCTCGCTCTCTTTCTCATGACGCACAGTGGTTCTTGTGCATGCCTTCGTTACTAGTCGAATTGACCACTGTTGCTCGATCTTCGTTGGCCTCCCTCTTGGGGTTCTTGGGCGACTAGATCGAGTTCTGCCAATTTTTTCAGTTTTTTCAGAAGATAATTAGCCTTTTTGCAACCCAAAATTTGGCAAAACCCAGAACTTGTAAAAACTGAAGTAGATCTGCATGAGAGCCATCGCTGCCTGCGAGTGTGGGACAAGCCAGATATGGTAGAAGGCCTACCATCTTTTTGGCTTCTTTAGAATGAAAAGGGGTCAAAAATGTCCTTGTGTTTGAGCAGGTTCATTTTATGCCGGCCCCGGAGATGAATAGCCTATGCATGCTTCTTGTTGCCCCCGGCCGGCAATTTTCAGTTTGCGATTTACATAACTGGCATTGAGACATCTGGCCCACAGAATCGCGAACAAAATGTTCCCAAACACCACTCTTAACATTATTTTGCTGATTTAGATTTTTTTTTGGTTTGAAAAAACCCCTTTTCAAATTATATACATTTAAAAACGTTTTATAAGGGCATTTAAATTCCCCAAAAATTTTATTCCCTTAAAATTTTAACTGAATTTGAACTTTTAAGGGCCCTGGTTTTAAATACATTTAATTTTCAAATCACAAAATTTTAAAAAAAAACATTTTAAATTCGCTATTATTTACGAATTCAAAGCTACGACCCCGGATGCCAAAAACTAAACATTAGTCACTGGTGTAAAAAATGGGAAGCCACACTAATACGAATAAAAAAGTAAAAAAGGCCAAAAATTAGAAAGCAGTATTACGTAACCCTTATCAACCAAGTTATCGTTATATTTCCATTACTCTGCATTTGTGAGTTTCACAGCGTGAACGACGGTGAAAGTGACGTTTTTTGAAACCCGTCAAAACCCGGGTTTCAATCGCTTCAAACCGGGTTTGGGGTTTTGGGGAAAAAAGGGGGTAACCCTTCCCCCGGGGTACCATAAACCCGGGTTTGCTTTCCCCTATTATTTGGAAAAAAATTTTTCCGGGAAACCTTTTCCAAAACTGCTTAGGGGGGTTGGAAAAAATTTTCAAAAAAATTTTTTCGGAAAAAAGACGCCGGGGAGACCAGCTTTTTCACCGGCCCCTATATAAAACCCAAGTCCGCAATAGCCAAATTTTGCCGGGCCAAAACCCTGGGAGGTCAAAGGGGAGAAACATGGTGCCACGGTGGTAATCGGTGATGATGGTGGTCGGGGGTGGCGCAGGGGAATCAGGGAAGGAGTTTAATCTTGAGCTGATTCTACGAATCAACTGGACGCTTCTGTTAACGTGTCCTTCTTCAGCGCCTCTCTACTTCCTTTGGATTGGTTGACTAGCCTTTAGAATGGCTTCGATCCTTTCTATCTGAACGCACAAACTGTGCGGTTGTTGGCTCCTCTAGGTCCCTTTGGGTCGCCGCCCCTTTTGGTTACCCCAGCGCTTCGTCCTAGGTCCTCTTTTGTATCTTCTCTATAGGGCTGATCTCTGTCCTCTGCTGACGTCTCAGGGGCTTCTGCACCAGCTCTTTGCAGATGATGTCCAAGCTTACATCCATTCCCATCAATCAGACTCAGTCGCTACTGTACAATCGTAATCGTAATCGTAAACTCGGAACTTCTACAGCGCCCACAAAAGCGAAGTCGCGGGAACCAGCTTATTCACAGGCGCTCAATAAAATCAAAATCGATAGGCAGGGGTCAAAATCCAGAGAGTCAGGCAGGCAGACAGGCAGGCGGCTAAGGTGGATGGTGTTTGGTGTTCAGACGGCGAGGTAGGCAGGGAGAAGTGTTGGATTCAGGATAGGATTTGTCAAAAAGCAGTGTTTTCAGTTTCGAGTGAAAGACCTGTGGAGAGATAGCGAGAGGTGGAGTTTTGGTGACTTCGTAGGATGGGTCAGAATATTTGTCGTAGTGCTGGCGGAAGTTTGTTCCAAAGAGGTGTAAAAAGCTATGGCTATGGAGCGATTGGAAAATTTTAGCGATGAGGTGACGGAAGGGCGGAGCAGTGTTAGGGAGGAGGAGGGCAGCGGGTTGGACGAAGTGGCTGGATCGTGAACAACTGACGGAGATAGGAGGGCTGGGGAGGTTTGAAGTGTGTTGTACGTGAGTGAGATGATTTTGTATTCTATTCGTTCAGGAATTTTGAGCCAGTGGAGTGATTCGAGGACAGGAGTGATGTGATGGTATTTGGGGTTTTGGTGACAGCACGGGCTAGGGCATTCTGAATTGCTTGGAGGCGGTTTATTTGAGTGATATCTATGTTTAGGAAAAGAGAATTGCAGTAGTCTAATTTAGCGTGAACTATAGATGTAGCTATTGTGGATGCAGTTTTGAAGTCAAGCATAGGGCGGATTCTACGGAGGTCACGGATATGCATGAAGCAAGAGCGAGGAAAGATAGGTGATGTGCCTAACGATAGATGTTCTTTCCTCTTGGATGGCCTCAAATAGACTTCTCCTAAATCCTTCCAAGACTCAGTTTATTTGGCTAGGTGGCCGTCGGCAACTAGATGGTATTGATTTGCTCCAGCTTACTCGGGTCTTTCCTGATATAACTTTTTCCCTAACGGTTCGTGACCTGGGCCTCGCCCTTGACCAAGAACTTAGTCTTTCTCGACATGTGAACTTGATCTGTCGAAGCTGCTACTATCAGCTTCGCCAGCTCCGAGTGGTTTCTCGCTCTCTTTCTCATGACGCACTAGTGGTTCTTGTGCATGCCTTCGTTACTAGTCGAATTGACCACTGTTGCTCGATCTTCGTTGGCCTCCCTCTTGGGGTTCTTGGGCGACTAGATCGAGTTCTGCCAATTTTTTCAGTTTTTTCAGAAGATAATTAGTCATCATTACTCTGCAACCCAATTTGGCAGAACCAGAACTTGTATAATACTGAAGTAGATACTGCATGAGAGCCATCGCTGCCTGCGAGTGTGCTTGGACAAGCCAGATATGGTAGAAGGCCTACCATCTCTGGCTTCGTCAGAATGACAAGGTCACAAATGTCCTTGTGTTTGAGCAGGTTTATCTTATGCTTTGACTGGAGATGAATAGCCTATGCATACTTCTTGTTGCACCCGGCGGCAATTTTCAGCTGCGATTTACATAACTGGCATTGAGACATCTGGCCCACAGAATCGCGAACAAAATGTTCCCAAACACCACTCTTAACATTATTTTGCTGATTTAGATATTGTTTGGATTTGTATCAACCCCTTCCCTGTTATACTTCCAAACAAGCCATTATAAATTCCCCAGGGAAGGGATTTTAGCATTAATTTAATAAGCTTATTCCATAGATATTGTTTGGATTTGTGTTCTGGACGTATATATACGTCTAAAGTCACTAAATTTAAATAAAAACAGTTTACCGCTATTATTTACGAATTCGATGCTACGACGCGGATAAGTCAATAAACTCAGCATTAGTCACTGGTGTGTGAATGTGAAGCCACACTCATACGAAGTCACCAATAAAGATATGAAATGAGCCGATAAATAAGTAGTAGAAGCAGTATTACGTAACCCGTTATCAACCAATGTTATCGTTATATTTCCATTACTCTGCATTTGTGAGTTTCACAGCGTGAACGACGGTGAAAGTGACGATTTTTGAAACCCGTCGAACCCGGGTTTCAATCGCGTTCAAACCCGGGTTTCGGGTTTGGAAAAAAGTCGGGTAACCCGGGTAACCCGGGTACCATAAACCCGGGTTTGCATTCCCTACATATCAGTTGACGACAAAAATTCCGTTGGCCGAGGCTCTTCTGCATAAGTTCTGCGTTATGGCTGGGTTGGATGTAATGTAAATCTTCGAAAAAATCTCAGCGCCCACAAAAGCCACGTCAGGGAGACCAGCTTATTCACCGGCGCTATATCAAACCAAGTCCGCAATAGCCAAACTCCTCTGTTCGTTTCGGTGCCAGGTCGAAATCCTGGGAGATCATGCCGATGGAGACGCATGGTGCTACGGTGGTAATCGGTGATGATGGTGGTCGTGGGTGGCGCAGGAGTTGAATCAGGATAGGATATCTTGAAGAGTTCAGTTTTCAGTCATGAGTGGAATAGCAGAAGAGGAGAGTGCAAGCGGAGGAGTGGTCGAGTTAAGAGGAGAGGTAGGAGGATGAGCGAACTGGCGTAGGTCTTTTGGGAGTCCGTTCCAAAGATCAGGTGCAGCGTAGACTAAGGAGCAGTTGCAGAATTTCAGAGAGGATGAGACTGGAGGCCGGGATAGAAAAGGTATGATGATGAGCGAGTAGACCCAGGCGGTTGGATGGTGAATAGTTGGCGAATGTAAAAAGGTTTAGACGTTTGAAGTGCATTGTAGGTAAGATATACTATTTTGTAATGGATGCGCTGAGGGACTTTAAAGCCAATGAAGTGATTTGAGAGCAGGGGTTATGTGGTAGTGTTTGGGAGTTTTGGTGATTGCGCTGGCGAGAGCGCTCTGAACTGTTTGCAGGCGTTTGATTTGAGAAGAGTGGATGTTGTAAAAGATGGAATTACAGTAATCGAGTTTGGAATGAACAATTGAGGTGGCTCTTGTGCATGCAGTCTTGTAATCAAGTATTGGGCGCAATCGACGAAGGTCGCGGATGTGCATATAGCAGGTGCGAGATAGCTGGCTGATGTGGTCAGAAAAGGTGAGGTTCTTATATCTGATGATTTCAAGATTGCGGACAGGAGAAGAGTAAGGTGCGGGAGAAGCGAGATCGGTTGGACAAAGGTCGGAAGAATAGGCTACTTTGTTTAATTGCTCGCGGAGGCCGATAATGAGGAATTCTGTTTTTGAAGGGTTTAAGACATAGCAAATTAGCGGTCATCCAGGCTGAAATCTGGGTGATTGTGTTGCGTAGATGAGGATAACATGGTCTATTGTGTCCAAGGCGGCAGAGATGTCTAAGAGGCACAAACAAGAGACTTGTTGACGGCCTATCGCAATGACAAGTTTGTTACACGGCGAGGCCAGGACTGTTTCGGTAAAGTGATGCTTGGTGTATGCAGATTGATTTGGGTTTAGAAGATTGTTTGATGTGAGGTAGTCGTTGAGACGAGAGAGGACAACCCGTTCCGAGAGTTTGGATAAGAAAGAGAGATTTGAAATTGGACGGTAGTTGGAGAGGAGTTCTTTATCAAGGGATGGTTGTTTGAGATGTGGCTTGACAACAGAGTCTTTGAAAAGTAAAGGAAAAGTACCAGTCGATAGAAAGAGGTTGACGATTTTGGTTACAGTAGGAACGAGAAGGGTTACACAGTCTTGTTTGTTTTGAGTAGGAAAAAACTGGAGGCAGCACACCACAGGTGGCAAAGAAGAATACTGCACATCACCTGGTAAGATAGATCACAAACAAACCATCAGAGAAAGAACAGGGCAGGATAAGCTAGAGAACATCATTAGAAAGAAAAGACTGAACTGGATAGGACACGTGGCCCGAATGAATAGTGATAGAAGAGCCAACCGGTGATCCACTGGACTCCGGAGGGGAAGCGCTGGAGAGGAAGACAAGAAAAAATTGGATGGGAACTGCTCGAGAAGACCTGATATGTAATGTAATGTGATGTAATGTAATGTAATGTAATGTAATGTAATTAGCAACTTATATTGCGCCGGTGTCTAATGCACAAGGCATCAACCGATGGCGCATCAAAACAATCCGTAATCAGGTCAACATCCAGAAGATCAGTCCGTAAGAGACAGAGAGACAGCCTAAGGTTGATAAGCAATTTGAAAGAGGTAAGTTTTCAGCCGAGAACGAAACGACACAAGCGACTGAGCACAGCGCACAGATACAGGAAGAGAGTTCCAAAAGGCAGGCCCAGCAACCGATCGTTTGCCAAGAACAGTTCTTGATTTACGTATGACCAGACAAAGACAATAAGATGACCTCATTGAATAATGATAAGTCAGAGGAATAAGAACAGATTTTAAATATTGTGGTTGGCTAGAGCTCAAAGTTTTATAAACTATGAGCCCCAGTTTGAAACGAATTCTTTCATGAACAGAAAGCCAATGCAGAGATTTAAGCAGAGGGGTTATAATATTATGTTCATATTTGGATGTATTAGTTATGGCTCTAGCCAAAGAGTTCTGAACCCTCTGCAACTTCAGTATGTTTGATTTATTGATACCAGTAAGAAGTGAGTTACAATAGTCTAGGCGACTGGAAACCAATGCATTTGCCAGAGATATTCTTGCAGACATGGGCACATAACGCCTAATTCTGCGTATATCACGAATGAACATATAGGATGACTTACAAATACTGTTTACATGGCCAGTGAGAGACATGGTAGAATTAAAGACAACGCCTAAGTTGCGTGCAGCATCGGCCAGCTCAACAATTGAGTCACCCAGTTTCAATGACTTAAGCCCATCAAATTTCTTAAGTTGCTGTGGAGTGCCAAGTAACAGAAATTCAGTCTTTGATGGGTTAAGGAGGAGTTTATTGGATGCCATCCAGGACTGTACTTCATCAAAGACAGCAGACAACAGCTGTACAGATGAGTCACATGACAGACTGTCAAATGAAATGTAAATTTGAGTGTCATCAGCATAGAAATGGTATTTCAGCGAATGATTATCAAGCAATGCTCCTAATGGTGTGGTGTATAATGTAAACAAAAGAGGGCCAAGCACTGATCCCTGTCACAGTGGTACACCGCAAGTCAACAAAGCATCGGATGAATAATTACCATTTAAATACACTGATTGAGTGCGTGGACTAAGATAAGTACTAAACCAATCTAGTGCAGGGCCAGAGATCCCAAACCAGTTCTCGAGACGATGAAGAAGAATAGAATGATCCCCAGTATCAAAAGCAGCAGACAAGTCAAGAAGAACAAGTGCTGTCACCTTACCACCATCCATTGAGCAAATGATGTCATTATGAACAGTAAGAAGTGCAGATTCTGTTGAGTGAAACTTACGATAGGCAGACTGAAAAGGGGAGATTAGGGAGTTTGATGACAGGTGAGTTTGCATGCGATTCAAGACTATCCGTTCAAGGATTTTAGATATAAAATTCAAGGTTGAGATAGGCCTATAATTTGACAGATCATCAGGATCAAGAGAAGGTTTCTTAAGCAACGGGTGAACTATGGCATGAGCAAAAGTAGATGGGAAAGATCCCTCATGCAATGAGAAATTGATAATTGATGTAATGGTGGGACCCAGGACATCAAAGCCCTCTTTAAGAAACCAAGTAGGAATGGTGTCAAGGAGACCGGTTTTGTTAGGCGAGGAAAAGATAAGTGTTCGAACCTCTCCCACAGTAGTTGGCAGAAAGTAGTCCATGATAGGAGGTATACAATTTGGATAGAGGAATTTGTCCAGTGCAAAGGAACTAATCAATTTAAGTCGCATACTAGAAATTTTGTCTGCAAAAAAGTTCAAGAATTTACTTGCAAGGTCATGGGCAGCTAAGCACATTGTAGAAGCCAATGTAACAATTTATTTAAGGCCAACCACAAAGATTTTGGTGATGCAGAACTTTCAGCAATTAAATTAGTCAAATATTCAGATTTGGCAGATGAAACAAGTTTTCGAACATGTTTACACTGGTGCTTAAACTTAATGTGATCAGAAGGCAGACGTGAGTGGTGCCACCAACGCTCCAATTGACTTCTTCGACGCCTAGCCTCAGAAATAGCAGAGTTGAACCAAGGCTGTGGTGTGCGCTCTACAACCCTCTTAATTTTAAAAGGAATTTGCTTATCAAGCAGCTCAGTTAGAGCGGACTGGAACTGCAAAGCCAGCTGGTTAGCGGTTTGTGCAGGAGATAGCAACAATGGAGATGCCAAGATATCATTCTTTAGCTTATTTAAATCAATTTTATGCCAGGGGCGAAATTTAACAATTCTATAATTTGGTGGGGGTTTGAAAGGAAGTCAAATTTTGAGAAAATGGCAACATGATCCGAAAAATATGACTCTACAGAAGTAACAGAATGAAGTGACTTAGAATCAGAACGAGTTATCAGGACATCCAAAATGTGACCTTTATTATGCGTAGGAAAGGTAATGAGCTGTCGCATGTCAAACCATTCCAACATATCAAGAAATGCCAATGAGTAGTGATTAGCTTCATCGACATGAATATTAAAGTCACCCATAATAACTATTTCTGAAGGAGATGAAATCAAGTACTCAAGTAGTGACTGAAATTCACTCAAAAAGATGCCTGGAGATGACGGTTGAGGATGCTATCGAGGTGACGAAGGACAGGGATGTTATATATGCTTTTATGCATGTTTCCTACGCATGTAGGCCATGAACTAACCATCCACCTTCACTTTACAGTTGAAAATCCGAAGTCGTATTTTTTATAATTCTTGCCGCATTTGAAAATTCCTGCGCGTTGTTCGTCTCATAATTAGGACGCTCGAACTCACTCAGTATCCTAAACAATGCCAGTACTCAGCCTTTTACCTCAAGTCTTAAATCACAGTATCTAAATATTAAAGATACTAATTATTATTGTCGTTACACTGTTAAAATTAGTCGTAAGATCCGCTAAGATAGTAATTTTAATAGGTTAATTTTGTTACTAGGCCTAATGTAAAATTCCTTTACAGTTCGTCGCCATTAAAACATATTTTAACATGAGCAGTATTTTTCATCAACAACTTTCTGAAGTTGCCGAAGTACTTGTTCAAGAAAGTAACGAATGATGAACTCAAAAGGAAGACTAGCTTTGAGTTTTTTAAATTCGAACGTTACTTTCGAGAGTGAATGATTGCAGTCAATCAGACATCTCACTTTCAAATATCTTGCCAGGAAATGTCTTCCAAGGAAATAATGGCATTTCAAAGACTGCAAAATAACTATTCCAGATAAATGCTTTCCTGTGCCAATCCATCGGGCGAAAAAGTGCTGGAGAGTCGATGTAGCATTGATTTCGATTTTCAACAAATCTTCATTTAAAGGCGATAAACAGTGAACAAGTGCGTGCAATCCAATCAAACACTGGATTTCTCTGTCGAAATAAGAGTCAAGCGGTGGTAGAACCATAACATTTGCAAATGCAAGTTCCTTCAAGTCGCTCTGCAGATCTGGTTCGTAGAGAATTTGTTCACACAAATGTAAAACTTCAGGATATTTACGACACTGGTACAGATACGTAGCACGGTAACAAGCAACTGGATTGCAGTGAATGCCAAAGTCTTTGCAGATAGCACTGTAAAATAATGTCATGTTACCAAAGGAATATTCCTTGATCAGCTGAATAATTTCGTCTTCTTTTGGCAAAGAGCGTTCAATGGACGCTTCTAAACTATTCATTGGATCGGTTCTTTGGCACATATGCGCCACATTATCTAAATTTCGCAATAGCGTGGAACATTTCTGATTTGTAATAGCCATTAAAATTGCATCCAACGGATATGTTGGAGTTTGAAAAATGTTATTCAGTCCAAAAGCTTCATCTGTTCTTTCAATTGAGGAAATTGCTAAATTATGAGCAAAGATCTCTGGTGTAATCCGCAGATCTAGAAAAAACCGTCTCCTAGTATAATGCAAAGAGGAGTCTCTAGTCTTCCTGAAAATCAAATAGAATCCAATTATCTTAGTAATGGTTCCATTATACAACAAACAGCCGGCATTTAATGTTTTTGGATCATCTTCCTCAGGCTTTTCACTCATGATAACTTTCAAGCAAAGGTCTATTACAATTTGATATTCTGAAGCCGCAAAATGAAGAGCCGCCATATAGGCCAAAGTCGCCTTAGCGACAGAGTATGTTTTGGAATCCTCACATTTCAAAGCATTAATAAGAAGAACCTTTGATATTACGGAGACTGCTTGAAATTCGTGATCATCATTTGCTCCAGTCAGATTTTCCATCAGCTCCTGGGCTTTTGTGAAATGTAATTGGCATCCATTGACACCAGCTTTTAATGTTCTTGGTAAGTTGTGATGCTTGGATCTAAAACATTTTGGTTTGAACGAAACTTGTCTGATTACTTCAACAAACCATTCGCTGTCATAGTGAACTTCTTTAGAGTCCAATAAATGAATAGCGTGTAGTATGTGCAGCGTCGATCCATAAAACCAATAGCATGATTCAATATCTGCAGATGGCTGACAAACAAATCTGTCCTCAAAAATTGACCCAATTCTCCACACATGTTTTTTGTCATCGAGATATACACCGTCGAAACCATCCTTTACTGTGTCATGACATTCTTTAAGATCAAGAAAGAATCTTAGCGAAACATTGACATCGATAGATTTAGGTTTATCTGTCTTCATGTATTCACAGGTCTCAAACATGCGCGCACAGAGGCAGCTTAAGAAGCCCTCGCAAATGTGTCTTACTTTGGGTACACGAGGAAGAATGTAATGCTTCACAAACCAAAGGCACAGAACGTTGGAATCGCAAAACATTCGCAGTCGGTTAGCCGTTTCATCAACGATCTTATGGTTAAAGTGTTTATTAAACAAATTTGCCTGAGGAATAAAATAATTTGGACATACTGTCTCTTTTAGCCATTTTTCAAGTTTTTTTAATGAATTGCTGCATAATTCTAAAACCGATGAGGAATTCCACCATTCTGTTGGCATCTCTTCACAAGACCACAGCATTAGTGTTTTAAAGTGGTAAGTACAGAGAACTTCCTCTTCCTTTGGACAATCTTTTTTTATTAGTTCTCTCTTGGCAAAGAATCTGAGCATATGATAGACAATCTGCTGAACTTTAGTCCAACTCTGAAGTAAGATTATTTCCGCAACTGAGAATGACAGCCTGAATTGGCTAATATCATTTCTGCAAGCAGGGTGTTTTGCGTGCACAACATGACAACCATTTTGTAATACCTCTCGGATGATGGCAGTCGTTGGCCATCCATACTTTCTTTGTCTCTTAGGCCAATCGTTTGCTTCTTTTGGCCACTGTGGGCACCATATGGACTTGACAGCATCAAGTGAAAATGAATAACCTATTTCTAAGACCCTCGTTTTAATCGCCGGACCAACATCGCACCAGAGTTCATCATACTCAAATGTGTCAGTTTCGTCCATTTTGGTTTTTGTTAAAATACTTGGGACGTTAGCCTTAGGCCTAAAAAATTCAATGGCGTTGCGTTCCCAGTTATAGCTCATTTGTCCGAAGAGACGAAGTCGCACAAACGCTGGATAATCAGGGTATGGTTCCATCAAGAAACAGTCTATTGTATCAGCAGTGAGACGTACATCATATGGTAATACTGGCTTTTCATCTGTAAAGGCCAGTAAAAGTAATGGCATAATCAAACAATCAACGTCGTCGATGCATGAATGTAGCGGTTGAACGAAGAACTCAACAGAGCTGCCACATAAAATTTCATAGTGTTTAAAAGGGATGGAACGTTGAAAAAGTATGGACTCAAAGACGTTAGTGTTGGACTTTGGTAGAATGCGACAGGTACGGACGATGAATTCCGAAACTTTTTCTTCGATTACTGCAACCAAAGGAAGACAAACTAAACAGCATCATAACGACCATCAATATTCGTAGGCGTTGTGATGTGATCAAGTGTTATTGTTATTGTTCTTTATGCGCAGCCATCTGTAGTGTCAGACTATGACGTCAGAAGTCGAACTCTTGTGATATGTTGATATGTATAGAGAACGAGAATAAGAACTAAAGTGTGTGGATGAAGAAGAGTACTGTATAGAGGACAAACGGGTTATGTCCAACTTTTCCAAAATCAATGTTTACAGCTATTCTACACGGTGATTCATTAAAAAACGTTCCCCTACATAAGTTAGCATAACTCATGTAGATGACCATCAATTTTATTGAAATTTCAGAACAATGACGATTGATGTTCTAGCCAAGTGCCACATAAATTGTTTCTCATTCAAAGCCAAAATTACGTAACGCGAATGATGAAACTAATGACGTCACGACTATCTCGACAAAATAGTGTTTACCGAAGAAGATAAACATGCTATAACATTTCTAAGAAAGAATAAAAATTACGGTGCAATATTACAGAGATGTTCTACTAAAACAGGGCCTTTTACCAGACATTCGTGACATTACCGATGAGTATTTCATCTTCCAGCAGGATAGCGCTCCTGCGCACAGAGCACGGGACACTGAACATTGCGTTACTGGAAACTGAAACACCTGATTTCATCCCACCTACTTTGTGGCCACCCAACAGCCCTGATTTAAATCCAGTGGACTATAAGATATGGAGTGTCATGCAAGAGAAGGTCTACAGATCTCGAATAATAATTATTATGTAATGTCAGTGAGTTGCGAAGTCGAATTGTGGAGGCATGGGACCAAAATGGATCAGCGCATCATTGATGAATCAGTCAAACAGTTGCGTACTCGTCTTCGCGCATGCGTAGCTTCCAAAGGGGGTCAATTTGAACATAAACTTTAACTTTCCTAATGTTTAGAAATAACTCCTCTGTCTTCCTTTAAAATTTCTTTCACATAGCATGACATTTGACGGTGTTACAGTGAAATATGCAGGGGAACGTTTTTTAATGAATCACCGTGTAGTAGGCAATGGCATAAGGCTTCAGAGCACAATTGTTATATGTCCTGGTAAAGGCGTTTTCATGTGAAATAATACACGATACAAATGTTATATGTCCACTTCGGAAAAATCCACAGAGCACAAATGTTATATGTGGACATATAACATTTGTGCTCGGAGATAATTATGCGGCCAATCAGTTATTATTTACGTAAATTCTATGCAAGATGGCGTCAAGCTATAAAAGTATTGGTTGCATCTACAATTGGATCGTGGCCTTCCTGAAGGATCGGGGCCATGGAACTAAATTCAACGGCTTCACATCTCCCCTCATGAAAATCAATTCTAGTTTTGTACAGGGTTCGGGCTCTGGCCCAAATAATTTTATCATCACAATATCTAAGCTCAAGACAATTAACATTGGAAATATAATACTAAAGTATGCTGATGATAGCTACTTACTGATACCTTCTTCTAATAGTGCCATTGTTTCAGCTGAACTAGAACACGTGACAAATTGGGCAAAAGCATGCAACCTAAAACTAAACCATAAAAAGACGCAAGAGATGATTGTAAGAGGGGTCGGGAGGAGAGGGCGGGTGTCAGCCCCTGCGGCCACCTCTGGAGTGACCAGAGTACATAGCATGAAGGTACTGGGGGTTATGCTTACTGAAACTTTAAGTTTTGAGATGCACATTGCCCAAATATGCTGCAGGGCTAGGCAATCCATGTATGCCCTGCGCAAACTAACTGCCCATGGTCTATCTGGCTCTGGGCTTTACGATGTGGTGAGGGCGACAACGGTGGCACGCCTGTTGTATGCTGCTCCGGCATGGTGGGGCTTTGCCAGCCAAAGGGAGAAGGGAATGCTCCAGTCTGTAATGAACAGATTGATCCGTCAGCGATACCTCCCAATTGATAGCCCAACCTTTGAACAACTATGCCTTAAAGCCGACACCTGCTTGTTTTCGGCGGTAGGCCTACTGGCAAACCCGGGCCATATTCTCCATAGGTTTCTTCCTCCAAAAAAGCTTTTGGCCTATTCCCTTCGACCCCGGTCACATGACCGTGTTTTACCTTTATCTAATCATAATATGAAAAAAACTTTTATAGTTAGAATGCTTTATTCATATTGACTATTGATTGTTTATTGTTTATTATATATGATGTACGACTGTACGTACACCAGAATGCGGATTGCAACTGGTTCAATAAAGAATATACTTACTTACTTACTTAAGCCAGTCATCATTCATCATATTCGTTTAATTTCAAAATAATCCAGTTGACAAAACGCAACAGGTTACAAGTAACACAATTAGCTAATAGAGTCAGGCTAAAGATAATAATTCAAAACAGATGCAAGTAATTATAATACAATTAATATGTATCTTTAAACAAGATTCTTGGTATGTAATTACATTTATCATTGATTGGGAGATTAAAATTATGAATTCTGGGTCGTAAGTTATATTTTATTTGCTGTGTAGGCGGGAAAATTCCTCGGAGAACATGACATGATTCCCCACAAATAGCCCGAAATAAGCCAGAATCAGCAGCTTGGGACATATCTACAACGCTAGGGGTAGTAGATATTAAGAGGAAGCCTCTACGTTTCATCCTATTTAGCATACTCTGTAATTTATTCTTATCGGTCTTGCCGACTCATTTCATTAAGTTCAGTGTCGGTTATCGGATGTTGACCGCTTCACTTCCAATAACATCAGCAGTGGTATCAATCTTTGGTTCGGCTTCACACAGTGTGAATACTAAACGTAAGTTAACTATAATACTGACAATTCTATATCAGTATTTCCATTTCGGTAAAATAGCTGGTCACACTGACACAGACAATCGATTAAAATTCCTCAACCGGCATTTTTACGTGATTGGTTGAATGCTTGCATGTTTACGTACTGTGTGCAGGCGCAGGCCTTCCCAGAAATGGTTAAATGAAATGCAGTTTTGCTATTCGTTTTGATTCCGTGAACCCTTTAGATAAAATCAAATCCAGTTTTTGTATTTGTTTTTATTCCGTGAAGCCTTTAAATGAAAATCAAATGCAGTGTTGCTATTTGTTTTGATTCCGTGAAGCCTTTGGATAAAATAAAATCCAGTTTTGCTATTTGTTTTGATTCCGTGAACCCTTTAGATAAAATCAAATCCGATTTTGGTATTTGTTTCGATTCCGCGAAGCCTTTAGCCTACAATGTAAATAAAAATAAAATCCAGTTTTGCTATTTGTCTTGATTCCGTGAGGCCTTACGATTAAAATCAAATGCAGTTTTGCTGTTTGCTTCGAATCCTTGATTCCTTTGGATAAAATCCAACCCAGAATTGCTATATGTTTTGATTCTGTGAACCCATTGGATAAATCAAATCCAGTTTTGCTATTTGTTTTGATGCCGTGAAGTCTATGGATAAAATCAAATCCAGTTTTGCTATCTGTTTTGATTCCGTTAACCTTTTAGATAAAATCAAATCCTATTTTGGTTTCGTTTTGATTCCGTGAACCCTTTAGACAAAATCAAGTCCAGTTTTGCTATCTGTTTTGATTCCGTTAACCTTTTAGATAAAATCAAATCCAATTTTGGTTTCGTTTTGATTCCGTGAACCCTATAGACAAAATCAAGTCCAGATTTGCTATTTGTTTTGATTCCTTGAAGTCTTTAGGCAAAATAAAATCCAGTTTTGCTATCTGTTTTGATTCCGTTAACCTTTTAGATAAAATCAAATCCAATTTTGGTTTCGTTTTAATTTCGTGAACCCTTTAGACAAAATCAAGTCCAGTTTTGCTATCTGTTTTGATTCCGTTAACCTTTTAGATAAAATCAAATCCAATTTTAATTTTGTTTTGATTCCTTGAAGTCTTTAGACAAAATAAAATCCAGTTTCGCAAACGCTATTCTTTTATAATGAATCCACACAACAGCCACATTTCTATAATCACAAAAACAATAATTATGTCTGATCTAAACATAAGTTGTGCACAAAACTTATGTTAAAATAAGTTTTCTTGACAAATTTTATTTCAACTTACTTATTTACAGGTTTACTGAACACTATCGTGGCCTGTCAGGTAGCAGAAAGGCACAGTAACCATACTTGGTAATGATCTGTTGAATATGATATGTCCATGTTATAAAGATTTTTGTGGAGCACAAATGTTATATGTCCACTTTTGGACACCCCGCCCTTCAAAACTTCCCTTATTTCATGTTATTCTCATGTCATATAATACGAGTGCTCTACTTACCTGTTTACCTGTTTAAAGAAGCATTCAATGACATAAAGAAAGTATGGTAATGTAGCTATGTTATATTTTTCATAAGCATTTAAAATTAAAAATTCAGTTTTCTCGAAATTATGAAATTTGGTGTTTCTTAGCAGTACAGAAAAAATAAACTTTTTATTTTTTACGGTCTCACCCCCCAGATTGGTTCCAATTAGTATAGAAACAACTCCTGCCAAGTTGTAGGAAATTATTTGAATTTTTAGAGGTCGCTCAAGAGGGCTTTAGTTTTCATTAATTTCTGTGAAATCATGACTTTTGTACGCAAATGAGATATATATTTTAGCAAGCTTCAAGCAAGCAAGAATTAACAATCATTTTCTGTAGAGATTCTAGGAAGCTTGATTACTACTGATGAGTGCCTATTGTCTACTTGTCTAAAAATTTCCTGGCAATGACCTGGCAGGAAAGAAGTCTATTTTTCAAGTTGGAAATAGTCGACGGTATCCCTGGACGACTTGTAGTCAATACGGTTTCTGATTTTCTTTCTTCGTAATAATGTTGCTGTAGGGCCTACTCCTCAATGAGGGCAACGCCTCTTTCAGCAGTGCCATTGACAACCTCAGATGTTCAACAGTCTTGATGGCATCCTTGTAATCGTCTCGATGACGTCATAAGTCCTGGTCACAATTCAGGAATCCAGCCGGAATTCCAAGCCGGCAGAAGAATTGCATCGTATTTTTGTCACGAGTCCTCAATTCGCATGTTTTGGCATTACCTTATATATTTTGTCCCGTTTTACAGGCTCTTCAAAACCTTTCTTCTCATTAATTGCCTTGGATTCAACAGGCACTGTCGCATAAAAAGGCAAAGCCAGTGAGTTCTTTACTCAGATACCAAAGGTGATCAGCAAATTTCTTTCTTCTGGCATTGGCAATGGACTTGTTCACTGTTTCGTACGGATCCAAGAGCTGAAGGAAAAGGAGATCATGATTTGAGGAGGAATTGGATTTGGAAAAGTGAACCAGGCCTTGACACAGAATCGAACACAGATTCGAACAATGAAGATGCACATGCTCCGGAGTCCCTTCTCCTCTTTCAAATTGGCCGTGAAACATCCACATCTTTAAAGAGTACATTGCCTGTAATATCCATCAGGCATGATGTATGGCTCCAGGAGAAAAATCATCTCTGGGCTGATAATAGTGAAGCTGGCTTTCAGAAAATGCCAACAGGCTGTCCTTGTCATCTTTCAGCAGACTTATTACCTCTTCATGAGCTGCTTCAGGTTCATATCTGGTCTGATCAATTTTGGAACACCAAGCAACTGGTTCACTCCAGCTCCTGCAACAATTACTGGCAATCGATCAACAACCTCCTGCCCAGTGAAGTATCTCAGAAGTTTATCATCCCAGTGGATCTCAAGAGAGACATTTCCTTGAAACTGTTCTTTAAGCTGTGAAACAATTTTAGCTCGATAGTGCTGTGCTCTTCTGTGAATTGACGAATGGTTGATATTTAACTCATAGACATCATGACCAAGACTTTGAGCAACTGTTGCTAATACAGACGTAGCCTTTCTGTCGCTCAATTTGGTTCAATTGAGGACTGCAGCCATAAGCTGGCTGTCATAATGTTAACTCGTGCCCTCTTCATACAGCTTGCAAGTGTTGTGAGTCCACCAACAGCTCCTTGTCAGTTAGTATGGAGGATTGGAAGTAAATATAACAATCATTCAGTGCTTCTGAATTGTTTCTCTGATTTATCGATTTTTTACGAATTATGGGACTCTAATCTCTATTATAATTATTATTGCTATTATTATTATTATCAATAATTATAACAATAATATTTTATTATTATTGTTGAACAAAACAGATAAGTAAAATACAAAAGAAAGAAATAGGTAGAAGCAAAAAAATCTAAATTTTATTATTGAACTCCTATTTGTAATGCGTAGTTGTGTTGAAGACCTAAAACATGCATAGGCCTACCCCAAGAAATTGAACTCTGTTGAGCGACCCCCAAATGTTAACCAAATTGACTAAAATTTTGTATAAGCTATTAATTTGACCAAAGGAACAAGTTTAGGGGGTGAGACTTTGAGAAATCCAAAGTTGGAAAATAAGAAACACCCTATTGGACATAACCCGTTTGTCCTCTATACAGTGGATTAGTGTGAGGAGCACGATTAAAAGTGTTAAAAGGTTAAACTGGTGTTTTATATAGTAGTCGACGAGGTAAAGTAACATTTTCTATCGGTCATTAAAGTCGTTGCTTTGAAGCGAAATGGACATTCAGACTATTCCGCCATTTAGGGTGACCACATGTCCAGGATTGGCCGGGACAGTCCCGGAATTGATACAAATGTCCAGCGTCCCGGACACGTCCTTTCTGGGACAATGAAACGTCCCGGAATGACTTTTTCTATAATTAAATAAGTAGAACTTGCAATTTTAATGGGAACAGGTTGATAGTCCGAAGGTTCCATAGTCCGAAGGTTCCATAGTCCGAAGGCTCGATAGTCAGAAGGTGAGATAGTCCGAAGATCCTACGGTCGTAGCAGGTGGATCGATTAAAAGAATTCCTGCTTAAATAGAAGTTGGATTGATGAAAATAATCCCGGCTGAAATAGAAGTTGGAATGATGAAAAAGTCATATTGTAAGTAGGAGGGTAAACATTTGGAGTCAGGGTGCGTAGGCTTTCTCGCCTCAGTTTTCGTAAGGCTAAGCGTCGTGAGGGTCGGTTAGGGTCAGGGCTAGGGTTAGTGTCGTCAGTAGAAATTGGATTGATGAAAATATTTTATAGTTTAAGTGGATTCTGGATTGATGACAAAATGTCCTAGTGTAAGTAGAATTTGGATCGATGCTCAAACAATAATATGCTACAATAAATGAAATCAGTTAACCTTCAGGCTACCAAGGTTGTTTTGCGACATCGGCTACCAAGGGGGGGGATGGTTACCACCCCTCAGATTTCGTGTTTGGTTTCACATATCATATCAAGTAATACAGCAATGGATTCAGCATTCAGTTCTGATCAAAATGGTATATTTAGATGTCAATTATGTGAATACACCTGGAAATTACATAATTGTTAACAACGGAATCGACTATAATAAGCGATATTTGCTATTATTGCGTACATTGTACTTGTTAGATGAACAAATATAAGATTCTGTGTGTTTTGAAACTGATATATATATATATTAGAGTGTTCAGAAAAAAATTATTTTTGAAAAATCACATGCATAGGGGCTTAAAATGTGACATTTATATACACAACATACCTAGAAAATTCCTACATCAATATCTCAATGGCAAGTGACCTCTCAAGGAGATGTAAATTCTTGAAACAGATTGAACAATAGTGATACTCGTGACAAATGTAGTTATTTGTTAAAAAATAGTTATTTACTATTTTTCAGTGTTTCCAATCCATATTCCTGTTAATACTCTTCCATCTAATAATATAACAAAGATGAACAGACGTTGTCTGATTGATGACCCACTATTTGTGGCCAGCTTGGACAGAACAAATAGCACGCCACGTCAGACAATGCAGGTAGTTGCACCGGCATTAAAGGCAGTAGGTATCAATGTTGATGATCTGACTCTGTGCACAACTTCAGTGTATGAGGCTCGTAAGAAGACCTGTTCCTCTATCGAACAAGGCATTGGAGATGAATTCTGCCGTAAGACACCCCTTGTTGTTCGTTTTCATGGTAAGTTACTGCCAGACGATGAGGGTATCAATGCTGATCGCATGGAAGTTGTTGCGTCTGGCATAGGAATTGAAAAGCTTCTAGCCATTCCAAAACTGCCTGGCTCTGGAACTGGTGGCCGTATGGGAATATGGTTGTTGAAATCCTCAGAGAGTAGGAAGGTGTTCAGAATGGCTGCCTGGGTTGTGCTTTGACACAACTAGTGCTAACACAGGTGTCCACAATGGTGCAATAACCGTTATTCAAGAGGCCTTTGACAAACGCCTACTATTCGTGGCTTGTAGATATCTTATGTCTGAAATAATAAATTGCAGCATCAATTTTTGGTTTATTCTTTATCTCCTCTGGACCACAAAATGCACTTTTTGCCAGGTTAAAAAATCAGTGGCCTCTCAGGCTATCGTAGACCATAGCAACTTTGTCCCATGTAGTAAGGATACAAAAGGCTGTTCCTTGACTGACAGTGAGAAAATGTGGTTAGAGCAGAACCAAGTTGTAGTTCAGTTTCTGGGGGCGCAGCCGAGTAGAGACAACCATCCACGACAAGACTACTTAGATTTCATAAAGCTGTATTGTTGCACTTGATGAGGCCAATCGTATTGGTGATGGTGATTGGCGACTATCCACTTCAGTCCACTCGGTGAAATATCACCATGTCAGGTCGATGGCGAAGGACAAATATGCTTGATACTTCTTTTGACAGATACTTCTTTTCAGACAGCAGTCCTAGACGAATGCCAAAGAACTGCATGCTATGAGAAGGATGTGCCTGTTTACCATCACCCTGTATGCAAAGGCATGGTTCATTCCACCCATCACATGTTGTGATGCTCCTTAGAGTCCTTACAATGACCTGTGCATACTACAGATCATGAAAGCATTCACAGCATTGATAGCCAAGTCGCTGAAGTAGCCTTTCATAAAAAAATGAAAGGGCATATCTGGACTCTTGTATATCAGTGAAGATTTGGCAGGATTGTCACTTCTTTCTGACAAGGTCTTTGCCCACAATAAGGAAGGAATGGTTTCCGCATTACGCATGCCACAGAACAAAATAGATTTAAGGGGAGTTGATCCAAAAACCATCAAGACATTTCAGGAGAAAACTTTATCTGAGTTCGTGACACAGCGTTCGATGCATCTATTTACTATCTCAAACGTGGTTCTCTCTTCTGATCCCGAAACGGGGAATAGCCGAGAAGAATACCGTCATGCCAAAGACACTGTGGCTGCACTTTCTGTTATTAATGACTGTGCTGACCGTGCGGTGAAGTTGGCAACTGACTTCAACTCGGCACTCAGACATAATGAGCAGCCGAACACCACAGAAATCAGATGCCTACTGCTCCACCCAAGAAGATCTTCACTCTTCAGTAACAGTTGGACAATAGACATTGTTTTAATACCAGAAACACAACCACTACAGTTGTATTGTTGTATAGTAACAGTCACAACAGATTATTCATTTAACAGTACTGTAACATATGTAGTTTGTAATACTGTATTCTGTATTTTGTAACAGTGACTGATACAATACATTAATTCACTGATTTTGTCAATTTTTAAGAAAAATTGCACTTTTTGCAAACTTCATCAGCTTTGAGCTGTCACTTAACATGATCCCAGAGCCATAAGATTTCACTGTGTTGCTTATAACACCAAATGTCACAAATCCAGAGGGTATGCAAGGTGAAAATGTGAAATTATTTTTTCCCCATGTACCAGTTGAACACCCTAATATATATATATATATATATATATATATATATCCAAGAACATTATAAATATAACGAGGATTCATTTGTTACAATAACCTACAAACTAGTCCATAGTCTGTGTTACGTGCAGCGAAATCTAAAGACATGCAGCTATATCTTCTTCAAGCAAGACTTTACGTTATTGTTCACGGCAGTCAAATAATGTCGGTGGTCCTTGCAGTTATTGCAAGTTACTCCCTTTGTTTTGTGCGAATGCTACCTGCAAACAGGCTTCTCACTTCATCTCCAGTATCTGTTTCAGCTTATAAATTATAGGTTCTAAATCTGTGGCTGTTGACAAACGTTTACGTAGACATATCGGTTTACGTTGTGATGCTGCATTCAGCCATTTTCACACAGATAACGCGTATTATTATTTATTATGATCACCTCCAGTTTTCAAAAGACAAATAAGCAAGCAAGCACATGAAGCCCTGCATTAGGCTACCTCTAAAGACTGGCATATTTGTTTCTCTTCCAGGAAGAAAAGTGAATAAGCTACAGTCGAAAAACTAAAAACTAAAACTAAAAACTAGAACTAAAAACTAAAACTAAAAACTAAAACTAAAAACTAAAACTGTAGCTGTTGACAAACGTTTACGTGGAAATATCGGTTTAGGTTGTAATGCTGCATCCATCCATTTTCACACAGATAACGCGTATTATTATTTATTTGATCACTTCCAGTTTTAAAAGACAAATAAGTAAGCAAGCAAATGAAGCCCTGCATTCCACACGAAAACCAAGTACATCCCAAGCGGCCTTTCGCTGACTGAAGGGCAAAAGCTAACACTGCCCATTGCCGCCCGCAATGGCACCGGCGCTACAATTCGGCTCACTTATGGCCAGCTTCGTGGAGAAGACAACCTCGGGCTGACGAAGGGTCAAGCTAACCGTGTTGTGAAGAATATGGACCAAGGTCGTGGCATGGAGTTGAGATTTACCAAAACACAAATGAAAAAGATGATAAAATGGGTGGTATTCTCCTGCTACTGACTGCTCCCACTGATCTTTGGTGGGTTAGGCGCAGCGGGAGCAGCGGCTGGTGGGGCTTCAGCGATAGCATATTCGGTGCATAAAAAACAAGCTGCAAGAGCTAAACAAGCTGAGGACGAGCGAGCCGCAAGGGCTGCACAAGCCGAGGCAGAGAGATCCGCAAAGGCTGCACAAGCCGAGGCAGAGCGTCATAATCGCGAATTAGAAGCTCAAGTTCGAAATGCTGGTGGAAAGGGGCTGTTTCTCGGACGACAGACTACCGGTGGTTGTTGCCCGAAGTGCAAGGGATCAGGACTTTATCTCGGGGAAAAAACTAGAACCTCTGAGCAACATTGATATCGAGAAAGCCGCCCGATAACTGCCTAATTTCCGCGGTGTTTTCATGCGAGATGGTTTGCCTGCCGTTGTACACGACAAAGAGTGTGGAATTGTTAATCTGGATTCCAAAAAAGGCGATGGTACCCACTGGGTGGCATACAAAATTGATAAAGATCAAGATATTGATCCTACAGCCGTCTACTTTGACAGCTATGGGTTGGATCCGCCTCAAGAACTCGCTCGATATTTAAGTTGCCCCATCAGGACACAAACATTTCAGCTGCAGGGTCAAAATGATGTGATATGTGGCCATCTCTGCCTTCTTGTGCTCAAAGGGCTCGCTGCTGGTCAAAAATTTGAAGACATAATACTTAAACTATGCTAAAAAAGTTGCTTAAGAAACACAAACGTTGGATTGGATTTTCGGATTTTTTGGATTGAAATTTTATATTAGAAATGTGCCCCTTTTTGTAATACAAGATGCCGGTCGATAAGTTTGGCGAAGTAGTAATAGTACGATTGGTGGAGGAGTTTGGCAGTTCAGCACTGGTGGGCTCGTCCACAAGGTTGGCGATACTATAATGGGTATTCTCTCATCTGGTGGGTTTCGAATCACAAATGTGGGTGCGCCGCAACGAAGGGCTATGCTGATACAATAGACCTGGATAATCTACGACTTGCCGGTGGAACTATGTCTGGCGGCATTAACATGAGTGGAAACAGAATAACTGGGCTTCCTACGGCAGACACGCCAGATTCTGAAAGCGATGCTGTAAGCTGGGCACAAGTGGTACGGTACTCCGACGAGCAGGCGAATATTTTTAACGCCCAGGATGTTATTGTTAAGAAGACAGGAAGGACGCCGCCCTTAACACAGGTCTGAGGTTGTATACAGACCAAAAAACTGCCGCCAATAGACAGTATACCGATGAAAAGTCTAACGCCGCAAAACAGTATGCAGACACAAAGGATGCTGTTCTTAGAAACGCACATGTGCTGAAAGCCGGTGATACAATGACTGGTAATTTGGATATGGGTTAGGGTGCTCCAGAAAAATAAAAGTTGAAATATCTTTGCTCCAAGGACATTTTCCCATGCGTCTCATGCAGATGAGTCTAAAAATCCAAATTTTAGGCTTTTACATTAAGGCTAAGCTTTGCCCCCAGCACGATGAAGTT
This sequence comes from Aporrectodea caliginosa, assembly GCA_020284085.1. Taxonomy (NCBI): domain Eukaryota; kingdom Metazoa; phylum Annelida; class Clitellata; order Crassiclitellata; family Lumbricidae; genus Aporrectodea; species Aporrectodea caliginosa. Next base: position 206,045 of record JACEVL010000435.1, on the reverse strand, counting down.
TTAACAATTTTCGCGATTTTTCTGTTGAAAACATAAATTACCGGTATTTAAGTATGTAACGATTCCCTTGATATTAATACAAACATTCCCATCTATTACATGTATAAGCCTATGTAGATATTAGATAAGAGTATACAGATATCAATTAACTGTTACAGTAGCCTTTGTTGTATTAAACATTATTAATTGACCGGCGTAGATTGACTGGCAGTTCAGAGATTTTATTTAATTAATGGGGTTAATAATTTGAACGTCATGGATACACTACGGAGTTGTGATCATGCCATTGGCTGAATTCAAAAGGAGTCACGGTTGCCTAACCGCGCATGCGCACTGAAGCTACAGGTGAGGTGTCAAAGAACCGTTACGGACTTCTTCATCCGTCGCTGATGAGAATGGTCGTTGTGTAAACGCTTCTAGTTGCGACGATAAAGCAATAGAGCGTTGTGAAGTTTTAACAGTCGTAAGTCGATACGATTACGACTTGAACTATACTCGGATAGTATAGGAACAGTGTGGTAGCAATAGATTCAGTTTGAGGAATCTTTAATTCGAGCGAAGCCAAACGTCGTCTCGCTACACACAGGAATTCAAATCTTCGAACGTTGTTTGAATTCGTCGTCGGAACTTATTCGAACTGAACGGTGGATTAACCGTACGTTGTGGAGTTAACATTGAAGCTTCAAAGTACTGTCTTTATTCTTCATAACTCCTACGCTTTCTTGAGAATATGTGGAGCTACATCAAATTAATTACAAAGAGAATGGATCAGCTCACCTGGTCAACCGACGCCATCGCCTTCATCCAATAGTGAAGACTGCGCATATCCGTGGTGGAGACATTTCGAAGTGCCTAGAAGTTGCTTCAAATATCTACGTGGGAGGTATTTTAGATTCCCCATAATACTTAAGACTAGATATATTATGCCGGTCTAAGTAAGGTTAAGTTAGAACATTTAGTAATTTCAGTTAATTACCCCTAGACTAGATTAAACGAGACCATATTGCAATATTTGACATATTCATTTAAATTATAATTAATATTCAAACTAGCTGAGTTGACTTGATTTTATTGGTTGAACTGTAAAATATGACACACATTCAACCAATCACGATTGATAAAGACATTAAAGGTAACACGTGTTCACGATCAGGACACACTCTATTATAGTCTAATAACTATAAGTAGGGGATCGTTACAAATCTGGGTGCCACGTCCGGGATTAGAACAATTAATTTAGATAATTAATTAGGGGATATAAGCCACGGATTAGTGTGATTAGCTCCACAGTAGCGTTATTAATAGATATTACTGATTCTGGTGCGATTGGAAATTGACTAACGTATTAATTGTATGCGTGACGTTGCTGCAAGTTGAAACGCTGACGTTTATTGGTTATCGTAAGGTCAGGTTAAAAGTAGTACTTATAAGGCCAACTGTTATTGGTGTAAAATAGGTCAGGTCAAGGTAGTTCACGAAAGTTTAAACAGTGTCTATCGAATTTTTATAGCGCGTTCGCCTATAATTAATAACCATTTCAATGGCAGCTGAATTCCAAAAATGGATGAAGATTGCGTCAGATATGGGATACGAAGGAACGGACCTGAGGGAGTTTGTTCGAGTAAAACAAGAAGAATGTAAAGCGGAGAAGTTGAGACAAGACGAGTTAGCGAAAGAGCAAAGGTTAGCGGACCGTGAACGTGAGAAAGAATTAGTAGAACGCGAAGAAAAGAAACGCGTTGAGGACATAGCGAGAGAAGAAAAGAAGCAAGCGCTTGAAGAAAAGAAGCAAGCACTTGAAGAAAAGAAGCAAGCGCTAGAAAGAGAGGATAGACTTAGAGCCGAAGACAGACAAGCGAATCTGAAACAAATGGAGCTAGAAAATATGAAGGAGATTAAACTGAAAGAATTGGAGATAAGAGCGGCTCATGATAAGCAGCAGGCAGAAAGAGGTGATTTCGTTCAAAATGGTGTAGGTAGAGAACACACAGGTACAAGCGATCACTCTAAGAATGTGAAGATGCCAATGTTTCGGGAAGAAAAGGATTGCCTCGACGCCTACCTGCTAAGGTTTGAACGGGCGTGTGTTGTTTACGAGGTACCCGAGAGGTTTTGGGCAATGACACTTGCTAGGTCGCTTGAAGGAAAAGCCCTAGAAGTCTATCAGAGACTCGACGTTGAGCAAGCACATGATTACGAGAAGTTAAAGCAGGAATTACTTAGAAGGTTCAAGCTCACGGAGGGAGGTTACCGCAAACTGTTCAAATCTGCTCGAAGGCAGGATGATGAGACTGTGGAACAATTCATGCAGCGGGTACAGAGGTACTTAAGACAGTGGTTGTCAATGGCAGGATTCAAGGATGATTATGAAGGTTTGGAATCCTTGATTTTGAAAGACCAGTTCTTTGTCACCTGTGATGATGACATGAGATGCTTTCTTAAGGAAAAAGGAAAAATGAGTTTAGCAGATACGCTAGTACAGGCCCAGAATTATGTTGAAGCAAAGGAGTGTAGAGAAAAGAAGTGGGTCCCCACTTTTAAGAAGCGGGATAAGGATCTTAGAGATCACACGAGAGAGTCTGATTGTGAAGACTTAGAGAAACAAAATGGTGGTCCGAATAAGAGTAAGACCAGAGAATATAGAAATCCTAAAGAGAGGAACCAGTTCAAGAATGGATGGGATTTCCGAACAAGAAGAACAGTGAGAGATGATGCTGAGAATGAGAAAAAGGGATGTTACCATTGCGGATCATTACAGCATCATGCTCATAGGTGTGACAAAGTAGGCCAAACCGCTAAGGTACACACGATGGCTACAATGCTATGCGTAGAAGAAGAGGAAGAAGAAGAAGAAGAAGGAACGATCGTTCATATAGCTTGTTATAAACATGAGAGTGCAAATGCTGCTAAGAATAAGATCCTCACTGGAAAAGATAACATGAGCACCGTTAAGATTAATGGACAGACAGTGAATTGTCTGTACGATACAGGTGCGTCATGTGTTGCTATTAGGAAAGGTTTAGAGAAACCTAGATCATACACTGGTAGAAAGGTAACCTGTGTACTAGCCAATGGTATTAAAAAGAAATATCCTACAGCATGGATAGATATTCAAGGAGAAGAATTTACGGGTAAAGCTGAAGCCCTGGTAGTTGAAAATCTAGTCGAAGAATTGATTGTGGGACCGAACTTATACAAGAAAGCTCGTGTCATGAATAAGTCAGTGGTAAGCACAGTTGATGTGGGAACGAATACTGATGTAAATATTGATACTAGTATTAAAGCGGTGGGTCGAGAAGAAATTCCCCAGCTGGTAAGAAATAGCAACATGGCTATGAAGGAGATTGCTGTAGAGGTCAAAGAACCTAAACACAACTCTAAGTCACAGGGCGAAAGAGAGAAAATAGAAAGGCCTATAAAAGAGGTGTCCACGAAAAGTGTGGAACAGGAATACTTAGGAGAAAGGAAGAGATTTGAGAAGAAGTTGAGAAATCCTGATACAAGGAATGGCGCGAATTATCAGATAAAAGATAAGTTCGATAAAGATGTGAGATATAAAGCGAACAGGTGGAAGTGGCGAAGGCCAGAGCAAAGGAATAGTGGTGTAGATAGGGCGGAGCCAGTTGAAGCGAGAGTTAGAGATAAGAATAAGAATGATTGGAAATCAAGAGGGAATGATGAAACCTATGCGTTCTGGAAGGATAGTGCGCAACAGGGTAAATCATTTGGCAGAGGAAACGGTGAAGCTCGTGCGTTCCGAATGGGTAATCCGCAACCGAGAAGACCATTTAGAAGGGAAAATCAAAGAAGACCAGAGAGATCTTCCGATGGAATTTGGAGAAGGTGTGAGGATGATAATTACGCCGATAGTAATGGTCGCTTGTGTAGAGAGAAAAGTGAGGAGGGAAATTTAAGGAATTTTGATTGGAGGAGATCCAGTGGATTTAACAGATGGAAAGGAGCACCAAGATGTCATAGAGATGAACAGTGGTGGACGAAACCACATTGGGAGCGATAGCTAAATCATCATTAAGTTAAGAAGATGAATAGTAGTTAAGTATTAACAAAACCAGAATTGTATTTAGGAAACCAGAGTGGTAATGGTAAGTTTGAGATGTAGGGATTAGCTAACTAATATAGATATTAAGGCGTTAAGATAATTGCTATTGTTATGCAAAAATAACAAAGTGAAGTTATAATGTTAAGTAATGTGCACAGTGTGAATTGAACTGTGTAATGTTAGTTTCTTCAAAGAGTTTATATGTTAATGATTAGTTGAGCATAAGAATAGTCATTGTAGAGTTGGGTGATCTACAAGTGAAACAATGTTAGTATATTCAAGGAATTTCTTAGGAGCTGTAAATTATTATAGGAAATTTATACCCAACTGTGCTGAAGTTATGAGACCGTTAACGGAGTTAACGAAGAAGAGCGCCAAGATAGTGGTTGACTGGAATGCCACTCTTGAAAAATCTTTTCAGGACTTAAAAATAGCATTGTCAGGAGATCCCATTCTGAAGTTACCTGATATAGATGAAGAATTTGTAGTCAGGACAGATGCATCTAATGTTGCAATGGGATGTGTGCTGATGCAGAATTATGAAGGGATTATGCATCCAGTAGCATATGCTAGCAAGAAGTTCAGTGAGAGAGAGAGAAAGTATTCGGTGGAAGAGAGAGAGTGCCTTGCGATGGTGTGGGGGATTCAAAAGTTTAACCGGTACTTATATGGGAAAGAATTTACCATGGAGACTGACCACTGCGGATTACAATACTTAAAGACTGGTAGTATTAGGAATGCAAGGGTAATGCGTTGGTACTTAGCACTGCAGAACTATAAATTCAGAGTCAAATACATTAGAGGTAGTGACAATGTAGTCGCAGACTATCTAAGCAGAGGACAGGAGTAGTTAGTGTGTCAGAACCAGACGTAAATAGATGATAGGTAAATTAGAGTATAGGTAAGATAAATGGTGATTATCAGAGAATATCTATCTCTGGGAGTAATTAAGTGTTGTAAGAGTTATTATAGCGATAGCTATAGTTTTAATGTTAGTTTTATGTTGAACATATGAATAGATGAGAAGTTTGTTTAATGTAACAAGGTCATAGAATAGAGAATTTATAGTAAATTCTACTTGTTGGGGGTCTGTTGTAACGATTCCCTTGATATTAATACAAACATTCCCATCTATTACATGTATAAGCCTATGTAGATATTAGATAAGAGTATACAGATATCAATTAACTGTTACAGTAGCCTTTGTTGTATTAAACATTATTAATTGACCGGCGTAGATTGACTGGCAGTTCAGAGATTTTATTTAATTAATGGGGTTAATAATTTGAACGTCATGGATACACTACGGAGTTGTGATCATGCCATTGGCTGAATTCAAAAGGAGTCACGGTTGCCTAACCGCGCATGCGCACTGAAGCTACAGGTGAGGTGTCAAAGAACCGTTACGGACTTCTTCATCCGTCGCTGATGAGAATGGTCGTTGTGTAAACGCTTCTAGTTGCGACGATAAAGCAATAGAGCGTTGTGAAGTTTTAACAGTCGTAAGTCGATACGATTACGACTTGAACTATACTCGCGCCAAAACAGAAAACAGTAATTTTCAGGTCAGATGTAAGCTACAATTACAGTTGCAGTGTCGAATATAATATTTTCAAGGTCAAGGATTCGATTTATCGTAGTGGCGATAGTGACGGAATGTTACTATCCAAGATGGCGGCCAATATTGGCGCCAAAACAGAAAACAGTATATTTCAGGTCAGAGGTAAGCTACAATTACAGTTGCAGTGTCGAATATAATATTTTCAAGGTCAAGGAATCGATTTATCGTAGTGGCGATAGTTTCGAATGTTACTTTTCAAGATGGCGGCCAATATTGGCGCCAAAACAGAAAACAGAATATTTCAAGTCAGATGTAAGCTACAATTACAGTTGCAGTGTCGAATATAATATTTTTCAAGGTCAAGGATTCGATTTATCGTAGTGGCGATAGTGACGGAATATTACTATCCAAGATGGCGGCCAATATTGGCGCCAAAACAGAAAACAGTATATTTCAGGTCAGAGTGTAAGCTACAATTACAGTTGCAGTGTCGAATATAATATTTTCAAGGTCAAGGATTCTATTTATCGTAGTGGCGATAGTGACGGAATTTTACTATCCAATATGGCGGCCAATACGATAAATCGATTCCTTGACCTTGAAAATATTATATTCGATACTGCAACTGTAATTGCAGCTTATATCTGACCTGAAATATACATATTTTCGTGTTTTGGCGGCCATATTGGCGGCCATCTTAAATAGTAACATTCCGACCCTATCGCCACTACGATAAGTCGAATCCATGACCTTGATAGTGTTAAATTTAATACTTTATTTGTTATTGTAGCTTACCTTTGACCTGAAATATACATATATTTGTGTTTTGGCGCCAATATTGGCCGCCATCTTGGAAAGTAACATTCCGACACTATCGCCACTGCGATAAATCGATTCCTGACCTTGATAATGTCAAATTTAATACTTCAGTTATTATTGTAGCTTACCTATGACCTGATATATACTGTTTTCTGTTTTGGCGCCAATATTGGCCGCCATCTTGAAAGTAACATTCCGACACTATCGCCACTACGATAAATCGATTCCTTGACCTTGATAATGTCAAATTTAATACTTCAGTTATTATTGTAGCTTACCTATGACCTGATATATACTGTTTTCTGTTTTGGCGCCAATATTGGCCGCCATCTTGGAAAGTAACATTCCGACACTATCGCCACTACGATAAATCGATTCCTTGACCTTGATAATGTCAAATTTAATACTTCAGTTATTATTGTAGCTTACCTATGACCTGATATATACTGTTTTCTGTTTTGGCGCCAATATTGGCCGCCATCTTGGATAGTAACATTCCGACACTATCGCCACTACGATAAATCGAATCCCTGACCTTGATTATGCTAAATATCAGAATATCACGAAAACATTTTTTTGAAAATAATTCCACGCTGGGTGAGAGTTAAGAAAAATTTAATTCCACGGTAAAGGGGTTAAACGAGACCATATTGCAATATTTGACATATTCATTTAAATTATAATTAATATTCAAACTAGCTGAGTTGACTTGATTTTATTGGTTGAACTGTAAAATATGACACACATTCAACCAATCACGATTGATAAAGACATTAAAGGTAACACGTGTTCACGATCAGGACACACTCTATTATAGTCTAATAACTATAAGTAGGGGATCGTTACAAATCTGGGTATGAAAAAACTAATATGTTTCATATTTATTGACTGGAACATGAAAGGTTGCAAGTACAAATACAAGTACTGAGGTCTTAAGTACCTGTACAAATACTTAAGTATCAAGTACGAGTACAAGTACACATGGCTACTGCAAGAACAAGGATTTACTTCCTTGACAAAGCAATGGTGTATTGCCACATACACTAATTTTAATTTTGCTTTTTTAGAAATATAATGGATGTGAGCATCTTGTCACTCAGATTCAATCGAAACTGTTTTAATATTAAACTAAACACACTTTCAACCGAAGCGCTAGATGCAGGCACACTCACAACAACTCCAAACGCTGGTTTGTCAACAGTTTTGCTGCATTCCAAACGTCCAAACAATCAATTTCATCAAAGTCATCATGGCCTCTGATATTGAATCAGGTTGTCACTTGTGATGATAAGGTGCTCGGATTCACAGAAGATCGTGTACAGTAGTGACCAAATAGCTTAGACTTTTTGATACATGAGGTCTGCAGTTTCGGTTGATGCAACCGTATCTGTGATTATCGTGCCAAAATGAGACGTTGGTGTAGCACCTGCTCCACCCCTGCCAAAGAAACTTGATGTGGGCCCCCAACAAAGCATGTGTCTCATTCACATAAGATATAATCATATCTGCACACATTAAATAAGAACATACTAGTTGTAGGCAGTCTTTGACAATTTGAGCAACACAAAGAAAATGCCTTAATTAGCGTTTTACGTAAAACATAAAAATGATTCGCAAATGACTACCTAAGTGGCCTAACTAAGCGCGTTTTGATACAGATTACAATGTTTCCTTCCACACAGCGGAAGACTCTTTCGAGAGGAACATAGAACACAGAGGAACATAGAAAACTCACAATTTTCATAATTCATTCACACATGAATTCCATGTATAAGCCATAGGTTCAATGGTTTCTTACTATAATACAATTCATAAAATGCACTATTTCGGTGAATAAGCTGGTGGGCCCCCAACAAAGCATGTATCGCAGCTTTCGTATGGTGCTGAGAAAGTTCGACGACTTACATTTGCATTACTCGATAGAGTTCAAATGGTTTGTTACTCACTGCTCACCTCTCCGTCTGGAGTTTTTGCAAGTGTTTAACAAAGTTTGATGTACTCGTTGCGAATAATGCCGTGAACGTTATTCCATCGTTACTCGCGGTGAGACTAATGCCCGGGCATTCCATTCTAACTTTCAACGCGAATCTCCAAATTACGACCGGTTCGGGACATTTTATCTGTATCCAAGAGGTTACACCTTTGCCTCTAAACAAAGACTCACCCGTTAGGAGATTGTTAAAAGCTCTAAACGCCTCGTGCCCAATGGTCGAACTGGCGCTAACGACGAAACCGGTTAAACTATTATTACCTTCCAAATTAGGAACGTATCCGACGCGGCACTTTTTCCAAGACTTATCGACGTAATTCTTCGTAGCCGCGTCTTGAGCTTCGACGGGATCGTGTAAATCAGACGATATATTTTTCGTTCATCGTGATATTTTGATAGAGTTCGGTTCTACGATCGGTAGAAGATTTACCGAATCTTATTATATCATGCTCCCCGTGCTTGCATAAAAATCCATCAGTCGTTTGTAATGTAATAGGGTTGTTCGCCTGACATTGCATTTTATTCGTCGTACTACCCAACAACAACTGGAATTGTTTATTTCCTCTCAAATCCTTACACCCCATGGTGCGAAAGCGATCGCCGTTGACGCTTAGAAATAGATTACCCGTCATGGTATCTCCGGTCTTTGATACCTTCGTGCCGTCGACGTATTTTTTGTTAGCTAAATGGTCGTCGGCGGTTGGGGCGGCGCTATTAGTGATTTTATCAGCGACTAGAGCAGTAGCCTGGCTAAAGCTAATAGCTTCATCGCCGTTGCCCGCTGATGGGTAATCAATCGGTAAACCTACGAGAAGATGACCACCCATATCTATATCTCCGGTAATGTCGTTGCTTCCATCTAACCTTAGAAAAGTATTATTTATCTGAGTTAGCGTAACGCCTCCGGCTACAACTCGTTGCATAGAACCAGAGTCTGTATGACCAAATTTATCAACAGGCATTGTTTTTTAAATATACGATATTATTTATTAATATAAATCGTTTATAACTTCTTGGAATTTACGACCATCGTTGCATATTTTCTTCAGCACGTACAGACACAAATGACCGCAAAAGACTTCGTTGTCCGGCTGTATTCGCTCGCTGTTGTAGTACACGGGATCGCCTAAATATTTTAACAGTTCGGTAGGTGGAGGTAGACCGTAGCTGTCAAAATAAATTTTATCCTTACCGTTCTTAATCCAACACGCCAGTGGGTCCCCTTTACCATTAGAATCGTCTAGATTAAGGATACCGCACTCGTTCCGTCTAGGTTTTTTCGGCAGCTCGTCTCGCAGAAAAAATCCTCTAAAATTCTTTATGTTTAGTTTCTTAGCCGCTTCGATTAATTCGAAATTAGTTAAAGGTTTATTCGGAAGGACTATACCTTCGACATCGATATTTTTCACAGTTGATGAACTCATTTTATATTTATTCTAAATGTTTTTAAGAGTTTAAACCCTAGACTATATTACCTTCAAGCTTTAGAATGCGTGATATAATAGTTATGATTACATTTTTTGCAAACATTAGCGAACCCGTCTTTGTGATATCTGTTTTTAACATATTCTAGTACAGTTTTTTCTTCTTTGCAGCCGCTGCAAACTTTTTTATCTATCATTTCCCTCGTTTCTAGTCGTGAGTATTTCAACCTAAGTTTCTTCGTTGTGATATTTTTACATAATTTGCAGCTATTATAATAGCCGCTCTGTTTAGTTTTGTCGTGATGGAATTCAATTAAGCTTTTTTCAATCTTGCATTTTGAACACTTTTTTAAGACCTCCATTTTTATATTACTATATCTACTCTTTAAGTAGTTTCAACGAACCATGACCGTAGGCTAACGTGCTTATACCGTCTAGCTGAATCAATCGCTTATCGTCGTCGGCTGATAGAGCGATCTTATTAACTTCTTCGGTGTAGATTTCGTGAAGATGCGATCGAATCACATTCATCGTTCTCGATTGTTCTCGTTTGGTGAACAAGCAATTTCTATAATCTTCGTGTGTGATTGATTTCTTAACTACAGACTTCTTTACACCCTTAGCCTTTTTATAATCCACTCCAGCCATCTGATATGAATAGAGTTTCGATCTCAATCCAACGAACTCTTCGATCTGTTTACCTCCCGCTTCGTCCTTAAACATACCGATAACTTTCTTATTCATTCCAGTTTCTATACCTGATGTGTGGTTCTTAGGATAGTCGCTCGTATCGAACCGGCTTCGCATGTCGTTGAGCGATATCGGCGAAGAAATCGTCGGTCTTTATTTCATAAGCTAGAGAATCTGTATCCGTAAATAACAGTTTCGATCTATCTCCGTATTTATTTTTAATGTAGTTATAGTGAAAATTATACATGAGCGTCTTACTCAAGTCTAAGACGCACATACCGAGATATATGGGCTTGTTAAAGAGCAACTTTGTTCTTTTATTATGAATAGCTATTAGATTCTCGTCAAATATCGTTAGCCTATCGAAACTTACTTTCGCCGCGAGTTTAATAGCTTCCTTCTCATCGCATACTAACCTTATATCTACGCGGTTCTCGATTCGTTCCATAGTCTTACCAAAGACACTATTATTCATCAGTTTGAAAAAGTCCTTCTCGAAATCATTAGTAGCCTTCGTTCGCAAGTCGGTATTGAGATCGATATACTCTTTCAACCAAGTACTTTCTTCGAATCGTATCCCTCTATGAATTTTCGTTATCTTCAATCCGAGACTTTCGTATAGTTTTAAATTTTCGTAGTGTACAACATACTTTTGTTTATCGTTTAAGTTTGGAATTAGTTTTACCACATCCGATCCATTGGGTATTAGACTCTCAGGAGCGAGTGGATAATCGTTATGTAGGTCATGCAACTCTTTAGGATATTCTAAATCGACTTCTAAGATACAAGGCATACTCCTCCAATTATTAAGCTCTTTATCATTCATCCATTCAAACCCTCGAGTCGGTAACGGTTTGCTCATCGCCCATCCGTATAAATTATTAGCGTCTAGGTATGTAATAAACGACGAGGGTTTACTACTGTCGAATGCTTCTCCCATATACTTGTTGTTCGCTCTCGCGTAACGATGTGAAATCGTACTAACCCCTCCTCTGATTCCACGCTTAATCATGAGTAGCATATCGTAATCACTCATCAACTCCAACTCTACTTTAGTTATTTTCAACGCCGCGTCCCATGCTAGACCTGGAGAAGTGAAATACCAAGCTGGATCTAGTCCGTAATTGCTCGTGCAAACGTCTCTAAAATTTTCGAATACGTCGGCTAATAGTAGAACATCCGAAACGTTATACAAGTCGTGATATTCTCTGAAGGTTTTGAATCCGAACTCGCTCCATACCGTTTTAGCGTGCTCGTAATCTTCATCGCTGATATCCGAGTCGATTAGTTTAGAATAGAATGCGGATTTAGGAGGCAATTCGGTTTCGTTTAATCTTTCAACGTCACAGACATAATCGTAAGGGTAGACTCCTTTTTTGAGTAATAGATCGAGCTGCCTACCTTTATAAAATTCACCTACATTCTTACACTGCTCTTTACTAAGGTTCTTCGATAACACATCGAGACTGGAGGGCATGAATATAAAACTATCTATGAAACGTAATTCGCGTTTAACCCATTTTGGACCAAAACTTTATTAGGAAATTTTTTTATGATCTGTGATAATTATTGGGGTCTTGATGGCAATGTTTGAACGTATGTATTATGTTTTTTGACTATTCTCATAATAGCATATGCAAATTTGCATATGTTCGTTTTACGAACATTGGGCTAATAGGCTACTAACAACATGTGAAATATTGAACATGCATGAAATTACATTGTAACACAATAACGTAATAAAATGGATAATTGGTGTTAAAACCATCTTGGATGCGCTTCTTGTCAACACTGAAGCAGCGTTTGGATACAGTTGGACTCACACCGATATGGTCTAATGCTATGAACACTGGCTTGTTGTCTTTCCACAATGCCACCACGACACTTCCATTGTATTGTCCCAGTGGCAGCAAAAACTGTATCCTCAGTGTTGTGAGGAGTACCAATGAAGTGAAGAAGTTGTCGAAAGTATAAGGGTGTGACACTGTCGTCAGAAGCTACCAGACAGCTTGACTACCGAGGCTGTCATCCTCACCACGTGTTGAATCCTGTGTATTGATTGGTACTCCACAGCCATCAATTTAGGGTCCTTTATTGCTTATTACATTTTCACACACACACTATACACACACTTTCTCTCTCTCTCTCTGGAATGAGTTTACACACACACACACGCACGAACACGCACGCACACAGACACGCACACAGACACGCACACAGACACGTTACGCGCATCACACAGACACACAGACGCACACACACACTTCTAAGCACACGCACGCACGAACACGCACGCACACAGACACGCACACAGACACCCACTCAGACACACACGCGCACACACACACAGACACACAGACGCACACACACACACACACACAAACACACACGCACGCACGAACACGCACACACACACAGACACACACAATGTACACAAAGACACACACACACAGAACGACACACAAACACACACTAACACCGCCTCAGACACACACACGCACATTAGTATCATACACACACACGCGCACGCACGCGCACAGACACACACACAACACACACACACACATCCCACACATAGATATGGATGTAGTATAATATTTGGTTGGGCATGTAGCTCAAGATCAGAAAGCATGCGTCTCTAAATCAACGTTGACTTGACTCGGCGATCAGGAGCGTATCGGACCAATTATATAAATCGTGGTATTCCCAGATATGAAAATTTTGCGACTCCATTTATTTCCATACCGTTTACGCAAATGGCATAGTGCTTCGTCGCTAATATGTGACTCGTGAAGTACCCATCAGAATGCGATATCACACATCGAACCAAAATTATAAATTTTCAAACAATCGACGGTGATCGATACTGGAATAGGGGTATTTAGCTTTTCTTAAAAACAGATCAAAACTTTCAAAACAAATTTTATTTGCGATTTTTACACTCAAACCTTTGCTTAGGTTCACATCGATAACTAGCATCGAGACTCAGGGCATTTGAATCTAAAACTGTCGTAAAACGTAATTCGCGTTTAACCTCTACTTCCTTGTTTTCTTTATTCACAAACTTATCGACCACAACTTCTCTGCTAAACGATATGTACTTCTCTTCATTACAAGGAATGCAATTAATCTTTTCATTATCAGTGCCTCGTAATTTTCTAATGAATAAGTGAGCATCATAACAAGATAAATTATGGAACAGTACTGGGAAAAACTTGGGAACTTTATAACTTAAATTACAACTGTTATGAGCCGCCCCTCTATATTTCCCGGTAAGATGGCAGTGGTCTCTAACACGATCTTCAACCAGTTCGCCTTCGCAAATGTGGCAAACGGTAGCTGAATCGTATAGCTCCTTGTCTTTCTTCCTGAATATCATTTGTTTTGGAAATTTAAATCGATTGTAAATATCTTTTATATTCTCTATAAGAGTGTCTATAAATATCTGCGCTACATCATCGTCTTCGTTCTCCGCCGTAAACATTACGGGGTCTTGCGAATATAGGTCATCGTCGAAACATTTTATATAATAACAGAAAGAACTCGGAACGTGTTTTTGGTATTTGTTCGTGTAGGATGTGTTAGGATCTGGTTGACAAGTGTCTATAGGTTTAATGAAGCTTTCGAAATCTGCGTACACTACGAAGGGGACTCGCATCTTTCTATAATAATTTTTAAAACTCAACATAGTTCCCGGTTCAGGAAGTTCTATCTTTTGCGCCTCGTGTTGGGAACAGTACTCGACGTGTTTGCGTAGTGAATCTATCGATCTATATCCCTGCAAACATCTTTTACAATAGTGCATCGAATTTTTAGATTTCTCTGTGTGTTTCGTCATCAATCTGTTAAAATTCTTTATCCAACAATAATGCTTCTTTTCTCCGTCTGAAATAAGTAATAGATCTACAGGCCTATCGTTCTCGTGCTTCGATAAATATAGTGGGAACAGGTTAACATCTGTCTCGTAACCAAAAACATTAATACTAATATTATTATTTCTCTCAAACTTACTTATCACATTAGCATCCGCCGCTACTGGGAATTCGATACCTAACCAATCAAGATCCTCAGATTGCTTGATTAATTCTTTCGTAATTCTTTCTGAATCTCTCCCAACAGGGTTTAAGGCTCTCGTGACGCACCACTTGAAACACTCTTCGTCTTCGTTCTTCATATTAATAATTCCCTTTTTACTCGCTAGACATTGCGGTAGTGGAATGTAAGAACTTCCTTTCAACGGTTTGTAAACAACCGTGTTGATTTCTAATTTTTGAACCGCCCTGAGTCGCCAGTTACTACCACGCATCTGGAAGGTAGCCATCGACTCTATAATTTTATCTTTAGCGTTGTTATAAATTTCGTTTACATCGGTGGAGTCTAGAATCACCGATGTCTTTGAAACGAATGGGAAATCTTGGGCATCTACTTCTCCAGACTTCAAATCAACACGCTCCATCGTGCAGGAAAGGACAAAGTTGACCTTAGTCTGACGATTTTTTGTCAACAAGTCTACCGCCGGTGCTCGAACGGCGTTAAGAAATGATGTGGCATCGATACCTTTAGCTCCCTCTACCGTGTATTGTTTCGTGAAGCCTTTGATAGCAGACGCCGTTTCATGAATTTCAAACTTTGGCTTAATTACTTTCCTAAAATACGAAGTAATTTTTGTTTGCATTTTAGCAAACTCCTCCTTTACAATTTTCATCGGTTGCTTAGGTATGTTCCTTTCAATCGCCTTAACGCATGTATTAATCACTGCTTTTGTCTTATCGAATAGTTTTCGTACTTTCGTGGCTGGCACGGGTGTTTGTGTTGGGATTTCAATAATATTAGGTGAGATCGGTGTAAAATGTGAGGGGATTAACGTTTGAGCCTCGTTAGCTTCAATTTTAGCGATCAACTCCGCTTTCCGTAGTCTCTTATATCCAACCAAGCCCCTCTGCTTGGCGAGTTTTCGTAATTCGATAACAGTGTTCTTCGTATGATCCATTTTATATTGAGAATGCAATCCTTTAAATGGTATCGTGAAAATATTTTCGTACATTTTATATACATAAGAAAAAAAAGTTAGCGATGATGACGACGACAAAACACAGGCCTATGCATTTAATAGAGAATGAGTATAGGCCATGATAGACGAATGGAATGAAGGCAGACGTACGGATAGACAGATGAAGAGACGGACATTTCAATTAACGTCGGCCGTATAAGAGGCTCATTGTTCTATTGTTGTCACACGCCGAGACGAAATATCGCCTGAGGACTGAAAGAAACCACATGTGGCTAGATTTTTGCCCGCTTACGATTTCTGTAGGCGCATATAGGTTCGTGCATGAGGGGTCGGACCTTAATATTGGTCTAAATTGTCATACACTGACCAATATTAAGGTCCGTTCATGGCGATTTGAGGCTATTTTGACCAGTATTTAGGTCAAAATCGCCAGAGTATTCAATTCTATACTACTGCAGGGAACCAGACTAAATGGATTTGTAAACAAACATGGAGGTTTGTGAAAATTTTGAAAATTATTTATAAAGTGATATTCCATACAAAAGGTGAGTACGCCAACTATCATCTTCGCCGGAAAGCGAACACATTCTTTTAGCTTCATTAGTAATAATTACCTTAATGCTAGTTTTATCGTGTCTGTCGAAAATACTGAATCAGCCTTTCGCGAATAGGATTACGATCTATAATTCTATATTGTTCTAAAATATGTCAGATATCTCAGTGAAACTACTGTCTGTAATGTGGCTATTGTGGCTATTCATTGATTGCTCTTGTATATTTTTAGACAGCATAGGCTAATGGCTACCAAAATGTTTAAACGTAAGACGAGAAATGACACGTGTTGTCCAGTATTTGGATCGCCAGAGGATCTATTTGAAAACGTTTTGCCCACACTTGGTGACATTATGAAGTACTACTTGTTTGTTCGCCATCAAAAGAAGACCGATGCTAGTGCTAAAGAGCCAAGCATTGCAGAGGTTTCACAAGCAGTTGCTACTAGGTGTGAGCTTTTGTGGCACAAAGCTTCGATCCCAACCATTGGGCACAAGCGTGTCGTCGAAAAAATCAAACATTGAATCACCAGTATCTAAATATGCTTAAACCCTTCAAGAGAAGAAAAAGTAATCAGAAATACCAAACGAAGTTGAAATCCTATGCGATGGAGTGCAATTCGCAACTGTTCGATATCGCTGCTTGCAAATGTCATACCGAAGCAGCGTGCACCTGTGAAAGGGAGAGGAAGGTGCCCATTGTCGAACGCTCTTTTCTTGCAGATCAGAGGACGGTGCGTGAAATGAAGATTGGTGGCATTGACGTCGTATTAACCAGACAGCTTGCAAGACGTGAGAAGAGAAAGCATCGATACGAGACATACGTTAAGCTACAAAAAGAAACTTCAGCTGAAGCCGGCACGTCAGCTGAGGCCAAGGATCCTGAAACGAGCATTGCGAGCAACGATACCGATCCTGAAATAAGCCAAGACTCAGATATAGAAGTACAGACTAACGCAGGACTTTGTGGAAAAAAGAGAACATTTCAAATGAGGCTCGATTTACCAACCAATAGAATCAAGAAGGGTTATGAAAACTTTTAACACGAAGTCCCAATATCGATTTGGTAGTGTGTAGTGTGTACACTGTGCACTGTACACTGTACAGTGTACAGTGTGTACTGTGTAGTATTATGTGTGTGTAGGTACGAAGGTTAAGGTAGTTGAAGTTTCCGGTACCTATTGAAAGTATTGATGAACACGAACTATAAAAAAATTGTTAACATCTCTTTAAAGCATGAGTAATTGAGTAATCATTGAGTATTTCAGTGATATTGTGACATAATGTACTCATGAATCTGCAATTCTGCATCTTGCCCTTGAAAACAATTCTTCATTCGCATCATTATGACATTGCCGTACATGCTGAATTATGTGAAATCTTTGATGCCGTGGGGGTCGATGAAGAAAAAATGTCAGAAATCTAAGACTTTGCCAGAATGCTTATATTATGGCATAGCAACTATTGCATACCCTGCCAGTTTAAGAAAATAAAAATAAAATTCAACCATTATTTTCACTCCACCTTACTATCTATTCGCAAGAGCTGAATTCAGCATTTCTTTAAGCATAAAGTATGAACAAGGTTGTAGTTTTTGGGTCCATACTTCCATACTTTTGGCAGTGGCTAAAGATTATTTCAGGGTTTCCTTCTTTACATGTGGGGTGGGTAGGTACATAGTTATACAAAGTTCAGGTTTTTATCTGCAGGGTTAACAACAATATAAGCTTATTCATTTATTGTTATTACGTGGATTTGCGCTGGTATTGTGACACGCTCAGTCTGTATCGTTTACAGGAGTAGTAATATATTTTAAACGTATATGTTTTTATATTCCGTATCGTATAATATCGCTTCATAAGGGTTTGTGCAGCTAATATTATAGTTAGTAAAATTGCTGTTCAAAGGACACAGTTGTTGATTGTACCATCGCCGAACGAGTTCATAATTATCATCTTAGCCAAGGATTTGATTGTAGCCTACTTTCAGTTCTGCTTTGTGTGATTTTCGAATGGAAATATATATTCATTCATTCATTTCAGATATTTATATAGCGCCCCTTCAAGATTTCTACTGAGAGGCGCTCCCGACTACAACGCGGACACTGAATCGGAGTTTCACGCCGAAGCGCATGAGCAATTGCGAGTGAAGGACTTGCCCAGGGTCCCTAGGCGGCGGCTTGAGGTAGATTCGAACCCGCAACCCTCCGGCTGCAAGGCACCAAATATACCCCCTTGAGGTGGATTCGAACCCGCAACCCCCCGGTTGCAAGGCACCGATCATACCTCTACACCACCGCGCCCCACAATATATATAGATATAGATGTTTCACATAATGCTCGCATTGCTCAATTTGTAGATTAGATAGGTCTTTCAAACCGAATTTCATCACATAATAATATCAATCCACAAACGCGTTATCACATTTACCAATTCAGAGTCATGTCATTACATTTTTACAGTCCACGTTGTTGTCTAATCACATTTATTCACAACTACGCTATCTTTTTTGAAAACCACATTCAAGAGCATGAAATTCTAATGAAATTCTACCTAGAGAAAAGTTGTTCGAGATTTTGTGGTAAAATATGGTAGCTATAATTGCGGTTAAACAGGAACAACTGAGAAGGCAGAAGAAACCATGGCTGACTCAAATCACTGACGCAAATGCCGCAATCGGAGACTCTCGGACAGCCACACACATGGAGTTAATTATAGTCTCCCTTTAAAATTCTCTCAAAGAATCTGTTTTGAAACAGATTCTCTACGGCGATCTTTTTCAGAATAAAATTCGCCCCAACGACTATATTCTGAGAAGAAATCTTCGCTACTTCTCGTTTTTGAGGCATCGGGTCACAATTGTAAGCTACGCTTTGCTGCAGAATCGTGAACATAATCCAATGTTTTTCAACCAAGAGCAGATTCCATGGCAACTAAGGCCGCAGTATTATGAACGTTCTTCTAGTGCGCTGTAAGCAGTTTTAATCTAGCAATCGTCCTATGGAATTTAATAGTTTTTCGGCGACGCAGTAACGCTAACGGCCATGATGTTAAAATAAATCTCTTTGAGTGTCATGTAGTGGTGACTATCGTTTACACACAAGACATCGACGTCTTATTATAGTAGCTAACTCGATAAGCTACAAGGGGCGCCAAAGTCCATAACTCAGGGCAATCGTGCTGTTGCTTCATCTGATACAATTGCCGGCTAAATACGGTGACCCTAACTAATCGATGTCACCTTACATAAGGAAAGTATAAAATTAATTTTCTATTACCATCTCACACGTTTAACATAATAGACACAAAATTCTTAATATTATAGATGCTACAGATGTTAGTTGAAATTTCTATCATATTTTGTGCACTAAGTTTTGAAAACTGCGCATTAGGCTAGTTTTTGTTTGAATGTGCATTTTGGCCCTCGAACAATTCAATTTCTAGTGGTTCCAAATTTTTGGAGATTAGCACACTCGTGCTTGATAGTTGCTTGTATTAAAAATCTAACAATAATTATAATTGAACACTCTAAGATAAAATTTAATAACGCAATGTACGATCCAACAAACGTCGAATGGCGTGTTTCAATTGATCGCATTGCGTAAAACCTGATGATCGGCAAGATTTCGTAAAACCAAATCTGTTAAGGCAATCTGTTTATGTTTCGTATCGCTGAAAGTGAAGCCATTGTTCTTCACTTAGCTTATGTGAATTTTCCGAGTTTATCATCAAGATCGCAGTTAGCCTATACAGCTAAGAAAAATACGAGGACTGTAAATAGCGCTGAGAGAAGGATTCTATTAGTGTTTTTTAAAAATGCATAATTTTTTAGTACTTTATTCATTCATTCATTCATTCATTCATTATGTTAATTTGTATAGTGCCTTATAATGGAATTAGGCCTACTCAGAAGCGCTCCCAACCCCAGCGCGGGCAAGTAGGCCTAAAACCATATTAACCCTCGGGCTACCAAGGGGGGGTTGCCACCCCCCTACGTTTTTATGGCAAAAAATTTGCTTCATATGGAATATAATTTTTGCAATTTAGGTAGCTGTAGTAGATTCATTGGCGCACATTTTGAGTTAAACATCATGGTGGTAGCTCACGCCATTCAAAAGTTATACCCGATATACCCGAGGGACCAGGGGGGTGGATACCACCCCCCTAGATTTTCGACTATATCTTATCCGTCATTGAATATTAAGAGACACAAATTATACCATTCTATAGAGGGAATGTGGGGCTACATTTACATACTTAAATGTTTGTCTTTTGAAAACCGGAAGTGATCAAAATAAATAATAATACCCGTAACATGCGTGAAAAATGGCTGAATGGAAGGACTCCCCCCTTAGTTTTTTGTCTGTAGCGTATTCAGTTTTCTTCCCAGAAGAGAAACAAATATACCATTCTTTCGAGGGAATGTAGGGCTTCATTTGCATACTTACATGTTTGTCTTTTGAAAACCGGAAGTGATCAAAATAAATAATAATACGCGTAATCTGTGTGAAAATGGCTGAATGCAGCATTGTACATTAGGGTGGGGCAAAAAGTAACGAAAATTCGAATTCAGTTTCCGGACAAACCTAAATCAGGGGTCTATGTTAAATGCAATATTGTACCAAAAATGGATTTCTCATATATATCACCGTTTTCTAGCAACTTTGTCTGAAACACAAGCCCAAAAACGCAATATGTTGTAAAATGAGAGCTGGTCTTACATCAGCCGGTTTAATGGTTATGACTTTTAAATTTAGAACAAAAAGTTAGAGCTACAAAAAACAATGAGTATTAAAAAAAATGAAAGTGCTGCAGTGTAAGTGTTTTAACTTAGTTAAGAAAATCAGCTTTAGTTTCTATAGTTGGCAAGTCCAATCTTGATTTCTTCATTTGCATGACATCACCGTGGCGTGAGTCATGTCCGTAACTCGGCCACAGACTGCAGAAACGTCTTTGATATTTCTCTCCACATCTTGCTAATGACACGGATAGTTAGGTAGAACTACTCGTTCATTACTGCCAACAGCTTTCGACGTGATGTCTTGCAGGTATGGAGGTGCATCGAAGTCGCATTTTTCCCAGTCAGCCATTTTATGTACGAATCAGATGTAAATTTAACTGTAATAGTTTTCTTGTCAAAGCAACGAATTGTATCACTGAGTATCAGTGAGTATTTCTAGCCATTAGATTTTTCTCACATGAAAATTTCCCTATTATATTCATCTTCATCGCCAACGGCTGCCAACAAGATATTCTCAGGATGGTAATGTAGCTGTTGTTCTGAAGTAGGCCTACTGGAGTGATGACAGCTTGATCAATTTTGTCCAGTTTCTGGTACAATTATAGCATGAAGAAGAAGTTCTTTGCTCCATCCTGGCACGACCGATAAGGTTTGATATTAAACCATGATAGTGCATAGAAGTTCAGTATGAATTTTACAAAGCGTTGCAGATTATAGGAAGGACATTCATGGCAAGCATACAACCTAAGCAATCGGTTGGCTTGACTGAGTGCACCTGGTTGAGCGGTCTGCAAGTAGGAGATGTGATTATCACTAGCATTGTAGCCACATCGAATCAGCAGACATATTTTAAGCAAGTAGGCCTACAACTGATCTTTACTTAGGTCATTCATCATCGTATCTTCAAGTTCAGCAACACAATCGGAAACAGGAGAAAATTCAATGATTGGCTTCTGTTGTGAGTCAAATTCCAACATGTCTGATATCTGTCCTTCTGCAGTTCTTGGACCAGTGGTCTTCCCATCAACGACTTCCATTAGCTTCTTCTGAATCAATTCGTTAGCATGCATTAAACAAATTAACCACTGAAGAGGTCCTCTTAGATGAAGTTCAATGTTTCGGCTTACTCCATTGTTTCAACCGGTATTCACAGCTGTTCCATCACAAACGGGTGCTCGTAACGTTGGTTCTGATCCACTATCTCTAATCAAGGACAAAATTTCTCATGAAATATCTGCAGGCTTTCCTGATGCAGCAACAAGATGTTCAACATAGCTTCGGCTAGGGATGCATACCAGAACACAGTGTTCTTCTCTGATTTTTCGATGAGTGTGCCCTGCAGGGCCAGCACAATGTGTGACTGTGTGTGTATTGTCTAATGTGTGTAATAATGTGATTGTGTATGTATGTATGTATGAGCACCTGTTATAGCGCCCTTCAAGATTTCTACTCAGAGGCGCTCCCGACTACAGCGCGGACACTGAATCAGAGTTTTACGCCAAAGCGCATGACTTTGCCCAGGGTCCCTACGCGACGGCTTGAGGTGGATTCGAACCCGCAACCCTCGGGTTGCAAGGCACCGAACATACCCCTACACCACCGTGCCCCACAATATAATATGGTGTAATATAGTATAGTAGCAATTAATGAGTTTCCATGACCCCATTGTAATAATATTAATAAATGTGTATTAATTTCTAATGAAATATATTACATCACACAT
Organism: Aporrectodea caliginosa; assembly: GCA_020284085.1. Classification (NCBI taxonomy): domain Eukaryota; kingdom Metazoa; phylum Annelida; class Clitellata; order Crassiclitellata; family Lumbricidae; genus Aporrectodea; species Aporrectodea caliginosa. The sequence continues at coordinate 183,475 of JACEVL010000435.1, read as the reverse complement.
CTTTTAAAGTTGCGACCCCTAGACATGCTACAAAATATGAAAATGAATTATTTTATTAACCAGTAGATGAGGGAGCTTCTACTTATTATTGTCTGGTTGAGGTAACTGCGATTTGCCCCACCCTATTGTACATGTATGCATGCATACATGTACATGTATATATGTATGGATGCATATTTATACGTATATAAACATGTGTAGGTATGTATTTGTGTATCTTGGATACACAGATCAGTTTCAAAACACACATAATAGTATATTTGTTTATCCAAAAAGTACAAAATGTACGCAATAATATAAAATATCGCTAATTATCGGTTCCTTTGTTAAAAATGATGTAATTTCGAGGTGCATTCACATAATGTACAACTAAATATACCATTCTGTACAGAATTGAATGCTGAATCCATTGCTATATTACAAGAAATTATATGTGAAACCAAACCCGAAATCCAGGGGGGGTGGTAACCACCCTCCCTTGGTAGTCCATGTCACAAAAAAGCTTGGTAGCCCGAGGGTTAAGATAAATCATTTAACCCGGAAGAAACATATATTTTATAGGCCTACAGCTCGATATAATTATAGCCATTAGTAGGCCTAGAGCTAAAACTGTACCTTTTTCGTAATGATGTGCCGCTGTTTTTGAGGCAACCATGAGACCGTTATTATTTCTTCATTCACTAATAGACCTATTTATTGTTTTGTAATATCTTAATTAATTACTCTTTACGTTTGAAAATTTCATCTGCTTGCAAACGACATGCAGTTGGAACTGACGCACATACTTTCTCCAACTTCTAAAGTTCAAAATTGTGATCTAATAAAAGGATTCAAATTTCCATATTTATGTCCCGCAATAAACTTAATAAACTGTCCTTGAATTGTTCAGACTAACAGTCCAATATTATTGAATACTAAGGAGATTACTACACAGGGAACAGTACGAAGGGCGGCTATTTACAATAAATTATGCTGGTCTATCATGAAATTTGCTCTCTATCATGAGTATCAGTTCAACGCGCAATTTAAAACAATTATAGGGCCTTACAGCCTAGAAATCGGATGCATAGGCCTAACCGCCTATGTAAACTGTAAAAATATTCATTGCGATTGTGCAGTCGAGTGACGTTTTGTTTGAAAACAGGAAGCTATTCTAGAATCGTACACTTTCTCCAATACTTCTATTTGACTTAGTCAAGCGAAACAGGGTCAGACAGTGAACACCGATAGATTACATGTATTTAAGCTCGTGTTAACAATAGGCTGGCGGACGAGAAGCGTTGTCAAAATGTGGATATACGCGATCCTTTTTCAGCTGAACTTCATTGTTGGTATGTCGATCACGCTGGTGAAAAGCTTAATGCACAAATTTATTAGTTTAATGAGTTGAAATCCATTAAAACAACTTCGTTCGGTATCAATTAAATAGCCAGTCAAACAGTGGCGGCGCCAGGGGGATAGGGGGGGGTCTTAGTTTCAAAACTGCGGCTCAGCCCTCCCCCAAAGTGGGAAATCACTGCAAATCACAGAGAGGAGTGGACAAAAAAGAAGGGCTTGGAGCTTTAGCCCCACCAAACCTGAAATCCTGGCGCCTCCACTGTAGTCAAAAAACTTAATCCTATATCGCACCAAAATAT
>JACEVL010000435.1:126838-179338 GCA_020284085.1 Aporrectodea caliginosa | reverse complement strand
GGCGCTCGTGAGTGTAATGGATAGCGCATAGGACTGTCAATCGAGAGGTCGGGTTCAAATCCATCCAGGGCAGAAATTTGGTTCGATAATGGACGAATTTAGGTGTGGTTTTTCTGGTTCAAACCTCCAAATAAATGCATTAATATTATTACAAACTAAAAACGTAAAAAATACAATTTCCAATTAACCCATCCCCGAAAACTTAAAACCCCATCCGACGTTTTTTCCTGGCTACGCCCCTGGGTTCGATATTTCTGACACAAATGCGCCCCTAGCCGACTTGGCTATAATGAGCACACGGAGATTGCACTGTAGGTGGGAAGATGAGACGGAGAGGGAGAGGACTGAACATACGCCCTCATATGCCCTGGCTAAGAAAATATGCAGTCGCCTCCCATGGCTGCCTCAGGGCTTACTTAAGGGACTGCTCATCATCATCGTCATCATCATCATCATCATCATCATCATCATCATCATCATCATCATCATCATCATCATCATCATCATCATCATCATCATCATCATCATCATCATCATCATCATCATCATCACCACCACCACCACCACCACCACCACCCCACCCCCCACCATCATCATCAACATCATCGACATCATCATCATCATAATTCTGGTGCTTTATTTGATTGCTTCGTGATTCATAATCATAGAGCTGTTTTTAACGGTCTAAATTTCAGTGTCCTTAATGATCAATAATGCTAGTGTGTATCATTTGCAGCAGAATGCGGTGTAACCCAGGAAGCGTGTGTATGGGAGTCATTTGAAGCCAATTGTTCAGGTAACAAGGTCCTCCTAATAGAAAAGGCTTCGTTTGGTCGATTGCGTTCAGGCAGATGCTTTAACCTCACAATGGACGAGAAGCCGTGTTATGCTGATGTACAATCATTTGTTGAAAGACATTGTAGCGGACGGAAAGGGTGCAAGATAAAACTTACTAACGACAATCTGAGACTGTCTCCAAGCAACTGTTCAATACACTTGCCAAAGTCTCTGGAAGTCGAATACAAGTGCATCGATGGTAAGAACTTCTCATTCAGCTCATACAGCTAAACACTGAACTCAAATAAACCTCGTACAGCAGAGACGTTATTTAATATATAAAATTATTCGGATTTCAATTGCGTATTGGAATATTAACTACATTACAGAAATTTCACAGATGTATGGTGTTAATTACAGGACTCATCTGCATAGCATGTTGTTGATCTTCTATCTATGACTTTAATGACGACTGTTCCAAACAGGTGTTCCCAACAACTGCTCAGTGTTATATAATTATAATGCAATCAAATACAATTCAAACACCCTAAAGTAGTCCTAAAGCAAAGAAGGATCGGAAGTACACGTTCATATAAATTTAGCATTATAGAAACAGCTTCGATTAGTGACCGGTATTTTATCCAGACAATTTAATGCTTCTAAATGCAAAGTTATGCAATTTGGAAGAAAGAAGACCATGAACTATCATCTAAGGGATGGAACGGATATTGTCAACCTGGAGGAAACTGAAATGGAGAAGGACTTGGGAGTATGGATCAATAAAGACCTGAAGTGGAGCCAACAATGTAGAAAATCCGCAAGCAAGGCAATGGCAGTTCTTGGCATGATAAAAAAAGTTTCAAACAGATAGATATTGACAGTTTCAAGATACTGTACAACACATATATACGACCACATCTAGAATATTGTGTCCAAGTTTGGAATCCCTACTACAAAAAAGATATAGAATGCCTTGAGAAAGTTCAAAAGAGAGCCACCAAACTCGTCAGGTGCTTGGCTAGAATTCCGTATGAAGAAAGACTTCAAATGCTAGGTCTTTTCTCCTTGGAAAGAAGACGAATGAGGGGGGGATCTGATTGAAACCTAAAAAATCCTCCATGGTCTGGAACATATCGACGAAAAGACTTTCTTTAGAAGGGTAACCAGTGTAAATTTTCGAGGACACAACATGAAACTGTATCGTGAACATGTGCGTTTGGACGTTATAAAATTCTCTTTTAGCGAAAGAATTATGGATCGCTTGAACCAGCTACCACAGGAAGTAGTGACTGCAACAAGCTTGACAACATTCAAACATAAACTGGACAGTTGGATGCAAGGACATGGGCAATAAAAGCTTACATAGCTTACCTAGCCCATAAACTGTAACTGTAACTGTAACTGTAATAATTCATAACCGCTGATTTTTGCAGTCTATTCATCTGAAAAACGTCTCTGTTTCTCGAACCAATCGCTACTCGTGACGAACAGTAGCGGATATTTGTCGAACATAGTAACAGACCAGACTGGACAGGGATCTCAGTTGTGTCCTTGGAGGTTTCAACCTCGACCGGGTCAAACCGTCCATCTCACCCTTCTGGACTTCGGAGTCTGGGTCGACAGGGTGGAACGCAACAAGAGGAGCACCTGTCGAATCTACGCAATCATCAAAGAAATCGAGGCAACGAATCAGACGAAGGATATCGTGGTCTGCGGTGGAGTGGAACGGGAAAAGGTCATCATGTCAACGGATAAGGAGATAACGATTACAATAATGAGGCAGAGGAATACGGGCAACGACACTGCTTACTTCTTCATCAAGTACCAAGGTTTAGCAAAGCATTTTTTACTTAGAATGTATGCGCATATACTCAGCTACCCTTGCACCTTTGCCTGAAAATAAAACGACTTCCGAACTCCATTGATAAGGAGTTATAGTATGAATTGCAACTCACAACGATTAACACATGTACCCCTAAAATATTGTCACTTTTTAAAATTATATTCTTAATTAATTCAAACTGACAAGTACACTGTAAGTTTACATGATACAGTAGTAACAAGTTTAACAAGTTTAACATGAGTTTAACATCGGTGTGCGAGCGTTCATCGTGTGCAAACACCGGTACGACTGCTCCGTCTTGTTTAGTTTTATTCTTAGTCTTCAAAAGTTGAACTTAACTTTAAAGTTGATATTCTGGTAATCAGAATCCTCTTGATTAATCGTCGCTACTTTAAGAAAATTATTATCTGTTGCTAAAAGTAACTTCGGTTCGTTTTTGACTAACTTTCGATAGGCTTAATGTGCATGCATTTAAGCCTAATAGGGTGTAAGCCGTCTTATAATGTCACACGTCAATTGTCAGCCTACATACATGTACTTCTATGTCGTTGTCCACGTCGGCGTCATTCTCTGGTCCTGTTGACCAGTTGTCTAAACGGAATATTCTCATCGCCTGGAATTACTTTGGTTCGGTTTAGACTCATTTTGGCAAGTTTAGTGCGCATGCACGTTATCGGAGTACGTCTTTACATGTAGCCTACATGCCGACACACAACAATTTGACTGAATTGGCGGTATCCGGACTTTACCCCCGGCCCATTACCCCCTGCCATTACCCCCTGCCATTACCCCCCGACCATTACCCCCCGTAGGACATTACCCCCCCGCCATTACCCCCCGTATGTGTACATTTGATTGAGCTGCAAATCTCAGATTTCGCGCGGAACTAGTGTTAATTAATAATTATAATTATAATTAACAATTATAATTATTAATTTTAATATTATATATTAATAATTATAATTATAATTATGATATATTATTATACGGGACGGGGGTAATGGCGGGGGGGTAATGTCCTACGAGGGTAATGGTCGGGGGTAATGGCAGGGGGGTAATGGCAGGGGTAATGGCCGAGGGTAAAGTCCTAGACCCGAATTGGCAGACAATAGCCCGCCTATACGTCTACGTGTTCATCTGAGTTCTATGCTGATAGACAGTTGTGATGGTTCGTATTACGTATTCATCACAGGAACTTCGCTCAACCTGGTCAAATGTTTGTCGTACTTCTCGCTATCTATGCAAGATCCTTACCAGCTGCCGACACGATCGCTCTCCTCCAGTGTTTCGAATGATACTGCGCCTGCATCGCCTGTCTTCCTCTTTTCCTCACATTCCACTCCTTCCTTCGTGCATCAAGATCCTTCTCCGAATACTCCTAACTGGTATCATCATCCGGCTCATATTCTGATCATCCATCCTCCAGGTCTGCGAATTGCATCGTGGAATGCTCACTCCTTAGCGGACAACCACGCCTTCATTTCACTGTCGCCACTAGAATGATGGCCAAGTCGATGTCCTTGCCGTCACGTAAAGTTGACTGTTGCCAGCAGTGTTCTGACTACATACCGATCCTGCGAGCGACTCTGCCAGGTTATTTATCCTGTGATTTCCTCGTTCACCTCATCCTGACGGCTGACCGGCCTGCAGTCACAAATATGGTTTCCCTTATTGTGCTCAAGTCAGTGGCGTAACTAAGGAGGGGCAGCCGCCCCCGGGCGAAGCACCAAAGGGGCCTCAAAATTAGCTTTCAGTGGTACACAGTACTATGGCGAATGCGTGTTACTACTCAGCCATCTCCTCCTCCCACTAGTAGTTTGCGCACTGTTATCATACACAAGCTGATCACTTTTTCGTTGAATTTTGGGTATTTTTAGATGCTTATCTTGTACTTCCACACGCTGGATCCGTTGTTGATAAATCAGGAGATGATATGGCATATCCTGTCTCAGTTCAATTGCAACCAATGGAACAAACTCCCGCCTGTGCTACGACTCTATCCTACGAACTCACCAAAACCTCACCTCTAGCTAAATCTCCACAGGCCTTCCACTCAAAACCGAAAACACTGCTCTTTCACAAATCCTATCCCCCATTCCTTCTCCTCCCCTCACCTCCCTCGCCATTTCAACTCTAAACATCATCCACCTTAGCCGTCTGACTGTCTGCCTGTCTGACTCTCTGGATTTTGATCCCATGCCTATCAATTCTGTTTGATTAAGCGCCTGTGAATAAGCTGGTTCCCGCAACTTCACTTTTGTGGGCGCTCTAGAAAGATCGAGTTTACGATACGATTACAATACGAACCAGAAGCAGCTATGGATACAATGAAACATAAAAACAGAGACAACTAGAGCGAAAAATCCCAGCTAGACAGAGACAGAGACCAGGAACTAGGAAAGCAGTTAGCACTGTTGATCTCAGTAAGTACTAATAACGAGGGAAAAAACAGCCAGCCAGAGACCAGGAACTAGATCAGTAATTATCATTGTGGTGCTCAGACGGTATTCATACCGCCCATAGAAAGATGTCAGAAAGAGGCTTGAGTTGCCCACGAAACGCTCCACGACTTGATTATAAGCTTGGATAATTATGTGACACCACTTAATACCTACACCTACTCAAATTGAACGACCCCTTTCGATTTCTGGACCAAGATTTTGTTATTCTCACTCTTTGTATGGGACTCAAGATCAACGGGGCGAAAACAAAAACGATGATCATCGGGAAACAACATGAAGATCTAAGAGTGACAATGAGGGGGGGAGAGACACTGGAACAGGTCACAAAGTTTGTATATCTGGGAATCATGATGACGGAGGATGGTCGGTGCGAAGAGGACATCAAACGAAGAATCGGGCTGGCTTGTGCGGCCTTTGGAGGACTCAACAAAATGTGGAAAGCGAAAAGCCTCTCAATCAGGACCAAGATGAAACTCTACTATACCCTGGTGGAACCAGTATTACTATACGGATCGGAGTGCTGGTGCCTGAGGAAAGAGGATGAGAGAAGACTACTGGTGACAGAAATGGGGTGGCTGAGGAGAATCATGGGTAGAAGCAGGAGGGACAAAATAAAGAATGATCAAACAAGAAAAGACTTGGGAGCGGAGGAGACGGTGGTAGAGAGAATCAGGAGACGAAGACTTAGGTGGTACAGGCACATGAGACGGATGGTGGGAGAGAGATTACCCAATGCGGCGCTACACGGTCACGTGGAGGGAGAGAGGAGCAGGGGAGGGCAAGGGAAGACCTGGATGGACAACATCAAAGAGGACCTACAGAGGAGGGTTACAGACATAACGAAGATCGGCAGCATAGTACGGAATAGAGAACACTGGAGAGGCTTCATAAGGGCCTCATCGTCGGGAAACCGATGGAAGAGAAATAAGAAGAAGATTATGTCTGCTCAGTCGCTTATGTCATTTCGTTCCCAAATTAAGAATTACCTTTTCCAAATATTATTGTTTATCCACCATAGAGTGCCTTTCTGTCTTACGCACAGTGACTGATCTTCTGGCAATGGATCTGGGTATCGATTGCTTTATGTGAGGCTTCAGTTGATGACTGTGCATCAGACAATGGCGCAATAGAAGTTATAATTACAATTACATTTTAAAGGGAAGCCCATTCTATTAAATTCTGTAGTAAACTGCACATTCGCAACGGTCGTGAGAACTGTACTCCAGAGATCATCAATGTTATGTAGTCTGGGTGCAGGAAAAGCTAGCGAATATAATCAGAAGATCAGTCTTAGTATACTTACTCCACCGCTATAAGTGGATGCCTTCTGCATTAGAAAGTGGCGCGATGGACGTTAGGCCCCCTACTAATTAAACAATGCTGCATTGTTGCACTATTATACTGGAATATAAAATACAACTTTGTATCCTTTATTCCAATAAGAAAAATATGCCCATATTTCCTTGCTTAGTGCTCATTAGTTACCGTCCAATCACTCACTATAATTTTGTTTTCGAAATGGTTTGCTATTTTTTTATTTTTAGGGTATTGACGCGGATTTGCGTCAAATCATTTGAAGCCTCAATGATTTTGATTCCTTGATTTAGGTGAAACTTATTGTGTTCAGCTGTCGCAAAATTCATCAGTTTATATTCGAGTATTTCTCTAGTAGGCCTACTTAGATGTTAATTTCGTCATAGCCGGAACGAAGTAAAATTACAAAATGACTTAATACTTGCAGTTGCTACAATAATACTGACCGCAGATCCAACAATAGTCCTGACTGCAGATCCATCAATAGTCCTGACTGCAGATCCATCAATAGTCCTGACTGAAGGTTCAATAATAATCCTGGCGTCTCTTGCGGTGTCTTTGGTTGCTTCATTGTCATTGGCTGCGGTAATCGGATGCATCTGTCGCAAGAGACGCAAAAGAGGTAAAAACTATCATCTGACGTGATCTAGTCTAATCCAATTTAATTAAATCTAATCTGAAAAACGCTAAGGAAATACAATATAATCTATCCATCTCTGCCGAACCGCTCTCCCCATATCAATCGCCATAGCCGTTACTGTGCTTCTACCAATCGTGCCAGCTCCGCACTGTCGCCCGCTCACTCACTGCCTCTGTTACCTCCATCCTTATCCATGCTTTCGTAAAAACTAGACTTGATTATTATTGCTAGCTCTACGCTGGCCTCCCGTATGGTCGACTGGGGTGCTTGGATCGGATCTTGCGTTCTGCTGCCCGCCTTATCGGCCGTATGCCCAAATTTGGCCTTGTGTCTAGATACATGGGCGACGTTCTCCATTTTCTCAACTCTGAGCAGCGGATTGCGTATAGGATAACTGCAGCTCTAGTCTGGCGCTGCCTATTGGGCCTCACTCCTGCCTATCTTCTCCAACTAGTCCCTATTGCCAGAACTGTACAGAATCGCTCTTTCTCGGTGGTGGGTCCATCGACCAATCTAATCTAATCGACTATAAGTGAATCCAATTTAAGCTAATCTGATGCAATATAATGACTTCTATAATAGTAGCACCTTAAAGGCATAAATCGATCGCTTCACGTGAAGCCGTCGTCAAACCGAGTAATTGACTCGAACTTTCTTGCAAAGTGATTTTAACAATACTCATGAATAGTTACTGACTGACTAATCTCTATAAATACTTGTAGAAATGAGGAATGAAATAGACGAACCTAAGTAACCCAATTATAAACAAGCATACATTTTAACTAAGTAATTAACTGATCAATCCAGGCAGCCAGTTTACATGCTTAGGCTACTGTACACAGATCATAACCATCTACAAGTTACAACGGTTAGTTTGGCTGTCTATGAATATTAAATATTCAATAAATTTTATTGTATGAAATTTCGACGATCTTTGTTCATCTCTTCAAGCATCGACCAGGGAAGTGGCTAGCATCCCAGATGTGGCCACTAGTCAACACGGAAATGCATCAGATCCGTTTTACGCTGAAGGTAAACTCTACCAACGAATCTCTGCTTCGATATTTTGACATAAAGATTTATTTCGTTAAACTGGTGTAATAAATAATCGGAACCTCTTTAGCCATGAGCTAAATAAGGACATCATTTTATAGTAAAATAACAATTTGATAGTGAAGCTTCCGTTGAACACTACACATCCTTGGTCCAAATGGCAAAACTTGTGTTATCCCGTGTCGGATCGAGACCACAACCATCGATGGAAACACGCTACTGATAGAGCAGCATGTCCCACAATGACGACACCTTTGAAGATTACTGTTGGAAGAGGCGTGTGATAATGAGTTTTCACCAATCACTTTAAAATATACTCTATATAAATCTTTTACTATAATTACGATTACAATCAAGTAGTAGTTTCCAGGGTTGGCCAGCACCTCATGGTTCCCAGGGACTGGCAAGAGTAGAGTACTGACAGTGGCCGAGTCACTAACAATCAACGTTCTCTATTATGGAATTGGTGAAGGCACAAAGTAATTATAGGTCTCAATTGCGATAATATGTAAGACTATGGCATACAACAGCTGGAATCATCTAAATTATTATTTCTTGTGTCTCTGTTTGTACACTTGCCTGTGTGTTTGGGCGACTGTCTGTCGTTCGTTCGATTGTTTAATTATTTGCGATTTTCATGTGGTTCGTGCACCAGGAAGCTTTCTCTTCTGTTTTTAGTACCGCGTACCGTGAGAGCAGCAATGGAATCGAAACAAGGAACTACAAGCAGAGGACCTTCTGTGCCTGCAAATCACGATGACCAAGACTCACGGCAACTGGTGAGAGTTTTCCCAAGAGTTTAAGAACCGGAATGCAGTTGAACGAGACAGAGATGAAAATGATGATGACAGTGATAACGATGATGAAGACTATGACTATGACTATGACGACGATGACGATGATGATGACGATGACGATGACGATGACGATGACGATGACGATGACGATGACGATGATGATGATGATGATGATGATGATGATGATGATGATGACGTTAGACAGCATGAGGAGGAGAAGGCGGTAATTTAAGAAAAAGAAATTTGAAAACATGGAGATACTTAACCCGCAAAAGTTAACTACCATAGCTTGCTACCTGCATGTTATCGACTCGGTTCCTTTGAGTAGGTTGATCAATTTTCCACCGTGGGCAATGGCGTTTTTTGATAGGCTGTTCTCTGAATCTTAGTGCGCAACTGCGCATGTACTGAGATAATCCGTAAACTAAAATATATCTAACAATTTAGTTGGTTACTTATTTGATGTAATTAATCTGCACTGAGGATAGGCTATTACTTCAAATAAACCTGAATTTCCTAATTAGGCTACTAATTTAAAAAGAACCCGGGAAATCCAGACTAAAGGTCTATTATTCAAATTATGGAAACTTATAAAGCACCTTCGATGAGCGCTTTCGCTTTTGGAGAGAACGTTGATTGTAGAATTTGAAAGTAATGCAGTTCACAGAATGCTCAGAGGTAATTATGCATAGATATACATTCGAGATCTCGCTGGTGGAACATCCGGTCGTCGTCTAATTTCGTTCGGAAATAGTGTGTGCTCTTGTTGAATTTTAAGATGATTAATTACAAAATATCTCGTCTATTAGTGAGGGGAATGTGTTGTCCCTCTGCGGGGATGAGGCGGGGATGGGGACAAACCATACGGGATGGGACGGGGATGTGGAAGATTTACTTGTTGCAGGGCGGGGATGGGACGAGATTGTCCCCCGCGTCACTCTCTCTTGGTAACAACTAAAAACAGTCCGGAATTTCCACCTGCAACTCCTATAAGCCATTAGACTTAAACGATTCCACAAGCAGGACATCTGTTGCCAAGAATATCACGGGCAGTGCTACTTCGAATATGTAGACTTTGCATCATCGGCCGCCAATGAACTCGCCATTAGTTTACCATCTTGAAGCGAGCGTTTAATGCGCTCATAGTGGCTGCTAATAGCTTTCGGGCTTTTCCTGATCCAACAATCAGTAACATCAACTGTCCAGTTTATAAAACATGAGCGACCGACTTGCAGTATTAAAAGGCAACGTACATATTTACTTATAATGGGCGTTAAACAAACTATGTGAGTTTGCTTTGAGAATTGTTTGGTTCAGCATGTTTAATGATAATTTTTTCATTGCATATCACCCTTTTTCCCTTGTTGATCTAGTTGATGCAATTATATTGTAACTCGTGCTGGAAATGAAAACTTACAGAACTTGATAACGGATGTCATAATAAAAGTCCCCATAGTTATCTCGTCTGTAGGCTTTTTCCATGATGCTGGTTTCAAATTACCCATACAATAGCTTATCTCCTCTGTAGGCCTTTTTCTGTATCTCAATCGTGATTTTGGTCTCATATTGAAAAATACTTCTGACAGTTCACAATGTAAACCTTCATCTGGGCATGTGTGTCCTTTGCTCTGGGAAGCTGTAAATACTTGAAAACTGTTTCTGTTCATCGGGGCCAGGCTGGTAGTGCCATTGAATAAATAAATAAATATTCTATTGGCTCACTGAACTTCTGAACTCCAGACAGTGTCAGTCGCTTCCCCGTTGTGTATCGGGTACACTTTGTAAATCTTTAATGACAATCTTGTAGTTAAACTAAGTTTTGAGAAATTCTCATTGAATTTTCCAAACTGGGACATTCTCTTCCTCTGCTGGACCTGTCTACTTTTGATGAAACTTGATAGGTGCTTCCTTCACTGAAATGTATTTTGACAAAGTTAATCTAGACTACAATTACATAAATAAATTAAAATATAGTCAGACAGAAGGACATTTGATTAAAATCAGATTAAAATGAATGGCTGTCATGATTCCAATCTGGCCGGATTTTTTATACCGGTGATTTATTACGAGAAATATTGTGCGCATTGTAAACAATCTTAAAGGATTATGAAATTTTGAGCACGTAAATATAATAATTGTTGATTCATGTGTTATATTGTAGAACTATTTTGGCGACGATGGTACTGAATACATGGAAGTAAATGCAATGGGTCGACATCCAATGCCTGTTAGGCTTCCAACTGAGCCAAATGTATTCAGTGTCGTGGATGTGTACGCCTCAATTGACCACACTCTCAGTCCACCGATTCCATCTCGAGGGAAATAGTTTAGGTTCAGACAGCCAAAGACTTTGTAACCGTACGTTACTAATACGCGAATGAAGATCGCACACGTACAATAAAGTTCAATGCGAACATTGTATGAATCTAATAAATATTAAGATTTTCCAAAATGACTACATGTAGGACATTTGCGTTATGAGTCAGCAAATGTATCATTTAAAATACTGTGCAAAATTTTGCAAAAGATAATTATATTTACATTGAAACGCAAAATACCCGAGCGCAGATGTTATTGTCAAAAACCTATCTTACACTGGTATAATCACAATCAGAAGAATATTAAACGGATCTACTTAGAAAGATTCTTTAAATTTATTTGAATTACTACTAGGCCTATGATGTATAGCCTACGTGTGATTTAAATATAGGCCTATTTTAGAGTATCGATTGGCTATTTTTCTTTTCCCATCTGTATTTTTTACATCTATAGATGTCCCTATTTAGCTGGATCCATGATCCCTTCTGAGCCTCCGTGTAGCCAGTACATGTCAAACCTTTGCCTTGTTGTTTCATTTGTTTGTTTTCTCTTCTGATGGTAACAGAAATAAATGATTTCTATAAATGATTTTAAAAATGATTTTGCTTCGTTAAAGAGGATAATTTAAGCGTTGATAATTTAATTCTGGCTGTTGAAGTTACTAATAATCTACTGAGGCCAGGATGTACTACAGAAGAAATTATTATGAAGTCAATAGAAGTTACAAGCATTGAATGATCTGCTGCATAACGATGTGCAGTATTGATAACCGTCTCCAGGGTTGCGATATCCTGACTTCTGCCAACCGCTGCAATTCCGGATTTCGTCATAAGAAACATAATCTTGTGCTGAAACATAAGTAACACCGTCGCATATCAGAGTAGCGCCCATCATCATAATCATCGTCATCATCATCATCATCATCGTCGTCATCATCATCATCATCATAACCATCATCATCATCATCATCATCATCATCATCATCATCATCATCATCATCATCATCATCATCATCATCATCATCATCATCATCATCATCATCATCATCATCATCATCATCATCATCATCATCATCATCATCATCATCATCATCATCATCATCATCATCATCATCATCATCATCATCATCATCATCATCATCATCATCATCATCATTCGCTGTGTTTCGCCTTAACTACTGAAACAATATCGTTGAAAGCAATGACACGCAATCTTATTCAAGAAAGCTCGACTACTGAAACTGTACGGTTTCCAGAGTGCACATTGTCTAGTTTGACCAGAATGATCCACCAGACTGAAGATTGTGCCTTGACCTCTCGTATCGTTTTTATTTCCTATACTGACTTTTCCTCTATACTCGCTTTTTGTAACTGAGTGTGCGAAGAGCATGCAAATCAAACGCCATCCTAATTATCCAAGGTTACACTCAGCATGTTGGTCTTCTCTTCGATCAGCATCTGGTGAAAATAATGTTGCTCCCTACATGCTTTGTCTTTGGCCCGCATTCATTCAGTATTGGTAGACATTTCATACGCAACTATCTATCTCTTTAAGGTTGCAACTCATTCACTCAGACTTCCATTCTGTTAACTGCTCCTAGTGTCTTCGTCAATGAGCAATTCTGAACTTTGTAAGGAAGGTAAGTCTTATAATCAAGTGTGTTGTATTTCTTTACTATTGTTGATTTCAATATCGCTATTATCATTATTGCTGGAACCTCGCTATTTTCAAGGAATTTATGCTTGGGCTATCGAGATGATTAATTAGAAAATGATAATCAAGTTGCCAACCTTTTGAACTCCATTGAGAAATGCGATACACTAGGCAATAATCCTGACCCGGGCGACAGTAACGTGTAAAACGATTCCTACTTGTTGCGTTCATCCATCTACAATCGGGTCCATCTCGGAGATATGAGCATACAACGCAGTTGTGAAAACCTACAGAGTAAACGCATACAAGCTCATTCAGTGTCACACAATCTGTCGAAGTTCTTGAAGATGGGACATAGCACTATTGATTTACCCGATCAACTGTGTAGTGCAACGCAAAACACGACACACAATATCTAGGTTTTTATTTCGTAATGCCCTTGATACAAAAGTTATTAATGCCCTACGCATTGTACTACACCGGTTTGTATTGCACAATGCAGCAACAGATGGCACACCAAAGCCAGGCTGCAATATGGTCAACAGCGAGAAGAACAGTCCGCTGAGAAAGAGTGACATCCTATGGCGGATGACCAATCCTAAAGAGGAGAGTATTAAGATGAGCATGATATGACAGGGAGGGAAGTCTACAATTTAGGTCCAGCAACAGAACAAGCTCCTTCGCCTAAGATATGACCAAGATTGGCAATCGCATGATCTTGGTGAATAGCTATGAAACTGAGCAACAAGAACAAACGTTTAGTACTGTAGGTGGCCAGGACCAAGTGTTTTATGGACTATGAGACCCAATTTGAAAGTGATTCCCTGCTGAATAGGCAGCCAATGTCGGTTTTTTCCGGGTCTTGGTTTATTTGATGCGATTCTAGCTAGAGTCTCTCTCAACTGTCTGTGTCTTCTGCAAATTGGATTTTTTGGAAGGCACAGCAAGAAGCGAGTAGTACAACGACTGAAGTTCAATGCATTTGAAAGAGATACTCTAACAGACAAAGGTATATTTATATTGCCTATTTCTACGCATGTCGCGAATTTGCCTCAGTATACAGTTGTGTGTTATGCGTCTAGCCGAGAAATTTAGTTTTAGGGGCTGAAGAGGAAATTATATCTTGCCATCAATCGAGGAAGAGCTCTATTAGCACATGGAATGCACATGGTTGAAGACAAGGGAGCTAGCTCTAAGAAGTATTTTGGCCAGTTCATAGTGGTAAGTAAATAAAATGGTTGTGGAAGATCAACAGAAAACGAAACTGATCTGGTTTGGAGTAAATAAATATATGCACAGTCACAAAGTACTTCACAGGTTGCTTATGGATCCTAAACACACTTATCATTGATAATATACACGATTGGAGAGATGAGCACCCACAGTAACACTCTGCCCATGAGGCGGGAAGATGGTTGTATGGTAACACGCTGGCACAAAGATCAGGAGGACCCGGGTTCGATACCCGCTAGCCCTATATGGTTGATTCAAACTTTAACTCCCTGGGGGCGACTTCAAATGAGCAGTAGGATAGATGAGCGCTTTGCAAGCTGTCACACAGTTAAATTCGACTCCTTCTGAACTAAATCATGTAATCTTGCTGCGTACTTGTCAGTTTGAATTAATGAGCAAATATTATTATCATCTACCAAGTTAGGATACTGCTATTGATGTTTACTCACGTAATTGTTATTTATGATTTACTCCATTGGTTGCATTACGATTGAAATTGGGCGACCCCTGTTAGCGGAACGGTTCGTTCTTTCGGGGTTTCCCATTGTTCACTGCATGTTTATTTCTGTTTACGTTGTCTGTGATTACGTGATTATGTTTTTTCGGTGAGCAATAAAGCATTTATTGATTATTGATTGATACTAACATAGTGCAATGTAAGGAGCCAGTTAGACCACCTTTATATTTTGCGATTTTAATGCGATAAGAAACTTAAATTTCTAAGAATCAATAATGAAGATACTGTTAATAAATGTTGTTATAAACCTAGATTACTGGAAAGAACCATATCTGCAAACGGTAAGAACCAATGTAAAGTAACATTTATATAGCACCTTCTTTGTGCATCTATAGCAATATGTCCCGGATAAATAGGCCCTAGGCTACTTCGTGTGGCGTCAAATGCCAATACCGAAAGAAACTATAGGTCTTAATGCCCACCGACTGGACCTCCTTACTTCTCCAAATCCTTCACAATGCATCTTTCACGTCGAGAAATGTGCATTATTGATATTTCACCAGTCTTAGTAAGTCTATTTTAACCAGACGGAGATCAGTTAAAAACCTGTGTAAAGTCAACACAGAAAATACCTGCTGTTGCATCTGAGATCAGTGAGAGCACAGTCAACGATATCAGGAAGATGTATGCCATTAAATTTTGTCTTAGAAATCTTCGTCCAAGTTACTCCCTGTGTTGTAGAAGTCAAATGAACAGTGCAACAATGCATTTACGACGCGACTTACGGAGATGCGAAGGGTATATTATTATCGATGTGTTGTATCTCCAAGTTTCTAATAAACTATCCTGATAATGTCGATACAAAGTGTGATTCATTTAAGGAAATGTCAAAGCACCGGCAATAACGTTTTGCAGAAAGAAACATATAAAAACAAGAAATTAAGATATCAGTTATATATGCGTTTCTTCAGCAACTCAAATAAAAACAGAGAACACTGTCGAAAACAAGCAAGAAATCAAAATTCAGAAACAAAGTACGAATCACTGAAACAACTTCAGAGACAAAACAAGATATATCTGCTAAACAAACAATTATTGATCACCTATAGCATCTTTTACACAAGTAACAGATTAAGTTAACAATGTTGAAATAAATGTGCACTTCCAGATGACTGAGCAACTGAACTGAGTCAGAGAGAACGTGAGTGAGTGAGTGGATGTGTGAGTGGGTTGGTCTAGGAGGGTTGGGTTTGGGTGGATGGGTAGATGGATTGGGTTGATCTGGGTGGGTTGTAGGTGTGTAGGTGAGTGGGACGGATGGCTTGGTGCGTGGGGTTGGATTGGTGCATTTTCTGGTGGGTGGGAATGTGTGGGGTATGGGTTGGTGGATGGGTTGGTGGGTTGAGTGGATGGCCAAGTGAATTAGTGAGTTAGGTTGTGTGCTGGAGCTGGTTAGCATAATCACTAATCAATCTCTTCGAATATCGAGTCAAGAGGTTAGATGTGTTTAGTGCATGAGCTTACAAACAATGTTAAACTACACAATTAAATTTTGTGTTTAACCTCATTGTTATGATCTGTGATATAGTGAGGTCATCGTAACACGTACTAGGCCTACCACTGAGCATATGAGTTTGCCCAAGGGAGCACAATCATTTCTGTAATAGGACCGTTCAGTCATTTAATGTCCTCTAGCTTTTGATGAACTCAACTGACAGGTATCGATAACGCCGCAATAATATTCATGATGACGTTTTTCTATCGAAGAAAAAGCATAATTATTGTTAAGGCTTCGATGTCGAAATATAAATTTGGAAATAGGCCTACTAAAATTTCACGTTAATTGATTCGCTAACATGAGCAAATGTGGGAATGCAACGTGTTTCTACATGTAACTTAGGTGTGTTTGTACGTGATTCCTTAACTTAAGCACCGATAATACCCTACAAATGAGTGAATGTGAATGTTAACATTGATGTACTTTGTTTACGGTGATACGAGTCTTATGGTCGACTGAAAATTACATAGACATCGAACTATACTAACTAACCCTATATGTAGACCTATATGGAGAAGCCTACTTCACTAGTTTCCCGCCAGCTTGATCTAATTAGGATGGTGAAAGATGAAAGGAGGACTATCCCCACCTTGCTACTGGTTATTAGGTCGAGCCTTGTGCTGGGGGGCGTATTCTATCAGAACCCGGGTCGATTCAGCTGGGAAAGGACGAACCATGCACCTCACCTCGCCCTCGGTTGCCTGGTAGATAGATGTGGTGGTTTAGAAATGTCCATAGGAGGAGGTGCTTCTTGCGCAGTTCTGCTGTCTGTGTTGGACCGGGTCTTGAAGCAGTGGGTGCTGCAATTTGTGCAGAAACAACGGGGCAGGAGCTAAATCGGAGTGAACTTGAATAATAGCAGTGAGGGGCGGTCTATTCGAAGCAGGGCGCGGATCATTCCGCGGTCCATGTCTGTGAACCATGCCGTCAGCCAGATGTAGCTGTCTGGAGAGAGAGAAAGAGAGACAGAGAGACAGAGAGACAGAGAGAGAGAGAGAGGGGGGCCCGTGGCGCATTGATAACATCTGGCACACAGACCGAGAGGTACCGAGTTCGAGCCCCCGTTGGGCGGATATGCTTTGCTGGCTGCTATTAGCGCTGCAGGCAGTCTGTTCTGTTAGTAGTTAAGATTTATGTCTTCTGTCATTTGTGTTCTTGTGAATTGTTTCAATTGCATAATTGTACACTGTAACCGGTTGCGGTTTGTCAACCGGATTGTTTCAATAAACGAATATATATATATATATATATATATATATATATATATATATATATATATATATATAGAGAGAGAGATATATATATATATATATATATATATATATATATATATATAGAGAGAGAGAGAGAGAGAGAGAGACAGACAGACAGACAGACAGACAGACAGACAGACAGAGACAGAGACAGAGACAGAGAGACAGAGAGAGACAGACAGACAGACAGACAGACAAACAGACAGACAGAGAGACAGAGACACAGAGAGAGAGGGAGACAGAGACAGAGACAGAGAGAGAGAGACAGAGAGAGAGAGAGAGACAGACAGACAGACAGACAGAGAGAGAGACAGACAGACAGACAGACAGACAGACAGAGAGAGACAGAGTGAGAGAGAGAGAGAGAGAGAGAGAGAATGGCTAAGAAACAGAGGCAGCCATGTGCGTGTCCGAGCGATAATATCGGAGCGAAACGGCGCGTTACCATTCGAGTCTAGAAATGCGGTTAATTGCATTTCAATGGCTAAGAAAAACTAGTCCAACTTGGGGTGAAGATTCAGAAAAGTGGACCCACTGGCCAAAAACACAATGCAAAACACAAAAGCTAAGAGAAAGTGAACAATTAAAATTAATTCAGGCACAGGTCGAAAACAGAGAGTTGACAGGACCAAGGGCAACGTGTGTCTAGTCTTGTTCCCGTCGACAGATAATTATTATGTGCCTTGCGTATATAATACATGAATTATTTGATATATTTTTATTAAGTACATTTATATAACGACTCTCCCTAAAATAAGCAAAGGTCATGTGTTTCATGACAATTATATAGTGCATTTAAAAACTCTTAAACATGTTGTTTACATGGTCTAAGCAGACGCAAATGAACAGCGAAACACCAACAATAATTATTTAAGATATTTAATTTGTCATTTATTTTGCATATCCATGTTATTCTTCGTCCGCTAATCGTATTTTTGAACTTGCTTACCCACCGCGATCTGATTTCTGAATTCCATGAGGCATTAGATTCTATTAATAATAATTTAATAATAATAAAAATAATAATAATAATAATATTATTATTATTATTCTTATTTTTTTTACCCGAGGTAGTACTGATCCCTCAGGCTATCAAAACTAATATCCGGAGAAAGAGGAAAGAGAGATGGTTTTCTGGAACGGTTTATCCCTCGGCAAGATCCGTTTCCGGCTGCATAAAAGAACCACGAAAGGCGATTATTATTATTATCATTATTATTATTATTATTATTATTATTATTATTATTATTATTATTATTATTATTATTATTATTATTATTATTATTATTATTATTATTATTATTATTATTTATTTATTTATTTATTTTTAAAAAGCTATCAAAACTATTATCCGGAAAAGGAAGATGGTTTTCTGGAACGGTTTATCCCTCGTCAAGATCTGACTGCATAAAAGAACCACGAAAAGCGATTGCGTTAAAGCGCTGTATAGCTACTGACATGCGCTGGAAGAGGTAGCTAGTTTCCTTTAAATCTCCGGTGTTTAGGGTTATGCGTTTCCCAACTCTTTGATGAAGTCCATGCCGGTAGTGTTTATAGGGCCCATGGTTTCGAACGCAACTGGCACGAAAAGGTGGGTTGACATCAGCTGACTGTATTTAGCATTCTTCCTATTGGCAGCCTGCTCCGCCGCCGCGCCCGCCATTGCCGCCGTTGAGTGCAGATATGAGGGTGCTACAATGTCCGTCATTGTGACGTCCCATACAAGGCTGCGTCCGCCTCGCCATGGAATAAGCGTCAGACCATCCGGGCGCTTTCGATCCGTTCTTGACATTCCAGGAGGTTCCTTGATATTAGGGACGCCAGCACGCGAGAGGCCGCGGCTGATGAGGTCGTTCAAGATTGCGTGTCTGGCGAGCCTACCCGGTCCGAGTCCGCATGACAACCCGTGCGATCCATCAGCCGCTACCATCGCCCCGCATGGACATATGTGCGGTTCACAGGTCGTCGCTCCCAAGCGCAGGCATACCGCGATTCAGCGGCAGCGCGAGCAGCCAATCACCTGCATGCGCCGCAGCCGCCGCCCCGAGTCGGGCCTGATGATATGCGTCTTCGCATCCAGCACAAAGTGACATCGCTTCTCTCCGGATGAGAGGACCATCCCATTGCGACTGTTTCTTCGATCCCTCTCCCTCCGGTAGCGAGCCCTGACTCTCCTCCTTCCACCTAAGCGCCAGCATCTCCACCACCTCGTCGTTGTCTGAGTGGCTTGCTCCTAGCATGGAGGACTGGAGCGCACGGGTGCCTGCAGCAGACGCCAAAAAGGCAAGTAATGCAAGCGAGGCAGCCCAAGCTTGATTGGCAGTGACGCCTGGATCCATTGGTTGTCAGTCATGTCGATGTTCAGTATGGATCCCAGACCGTCCCTCAGCAGAGCGTCGTATTTGTCGATCAGTGTGTGGTCCATGCATGGGCAGCATCTTAAGGTGTATAGGAGTTTCTGGGAGCTCATCGAGCTCCTGAGCAAGATGCCAGCGTCGTGTTTTGCGACTTTTGACAGTCTGTCGATTGCGGTTGCTAATTCTGCGAACAAATTTTCCAGGCATAAGGTGAGTGCTTCCTCGGTGGAAAGAGGGGCACCCAGTAGGCATGCCGCGCCAGGCTCGATTTTGGAGAATTGTCGGAAGATTGTCATTATTATTATTATTATTATTATTACTATTATTATTATTATTATTATTATTATTATTATTATTATTATTATTATTATTATTAATATTTTTTTTACCCTGAGGTACTTCATTCCCCCAGGGTCTTACAGATTATAAAAGCGTTGTAATCTGATATATTAATATTATTATTATTATTATTATTATTATTATTATTATTATTATTATTATTATTATTATTATTATTATTATTATTATTATTATTATTATTAGTATTATTATTATTATTATTATTATTATTATTGGTCAGTGATTTAGTTGTCCACAACGCTCAATAACCGAGAGGTTGGGGTTCAAATCCCCACCAGGGCAGAAATGTGTTTTCAGATCTTTGCACCACCTTCGCCCCTTGTACACTAACCGTACGCTGTCGATGGAAAGGTCAAACGACGAGGGACAGCATAAGTTACATGCTCTGCTATACCGAGGCCGAAAATGTGAAGTCGCTAACACATCATACGCGTTGCCGCCTATCAGGCTAGCTTAGGAGATTACGCTTTTATATCTATTGCCAGTATCGAACCCATGGTGTCAATGGAATAAAAACAGCAGACAACCTTTGCATTGGTTTCCTGTTAAGAAAAGAATCTCTTCCAAACTGAGGTTTATTCTTTATGAAACATTACACTCTGACCGACCTAGTATCAGTCCTTATTTCCAGCAGTAATCACTGGTCAGACCTCGACCTATAGATTTTGGAGCGGTTTGCCTGTCTCTGGAACCGACTAACAAATGTTTCCAACATACTCGAACTTATTTGCCATACTTCCTCAAAAGCTCGCTGTATAGCTTTCAAACACCTGGATAATATCTAACTGCTCTTCACCTGCGAACTGACTGACACCGGAACACAGAGGCCAGACCGGTCGAAGAGGGGGAAAGAGCACTAAAATGTCAATTTTAAATTGTATATGGGCAGAGAGAGAGAGAAAGAAAAAGCGAGAGAGGGGGGAGTTCTTTAATCATTATTATCTCTTGACTAATACATCGGTTAAATATATAAAATTCTTCCGATGAATGTGTATCTTACAACCTGTAGGTGCCGGAATGTCTTCTGCTCTGGCGTCCAACCAATTTCTATTTTATTAGCAGTCGCCATCTGTAACAGTTCTCGTCATATTATACGTGTAATTATTTCTATCGGAAGTATGTTATTGCAGTGGCATATCGATCGCTTGATAGGAACCGCAATAAGAGATATGTTTCTACACCTAGTTATTGCTTCATTTCCTGTTTGAATAATGAAATTCATTCGAATAATAGATATGCTTTGCAACCTGTAGACGCCAGAACGTCTCTGTATCTGGCGAGTAAGCGATTTACTACCCTAATTTATTCGCAGTCGAGTTATATGTAGATCGACTGAGGTAGACAGAGAACAAGCGCTATAAAAATGTCAAGTTTTGATCTACGCTTACGATTATCATTAGGCCTAATCATTTCTACCATCAGCTGCCGATTTCACGTGAAGTCTTCTTTTTGTGCAGCATAATTATACTGTAGGCCTATTGGCGAAACACCATAAAACCGAGGAAATTAAATTTTGGGTGGGTATAATAATTTTATGTCCAGCTGCAACATAGATGAAATTTTCTAATTTTAAATGAATGATTGGCACCTGAGACATAAATCGGTTATTAATTTCTACTCTACAACGCCGCCTGTTTCTTCTTTCATTAACGGCGGAACACCGAATAACCGAGGACATTTAATTTTGACTAGCCATAGGCCTATATGAAATGGCAATAGGCCTATCGATCACATTTCTACTCTTAATAGAATTATTTTAGTTGAAAAGTGAGACATTAAGCGATTTTTAATATCTACAACAAATTGCCAAGTCCAGAAAGATAACACCAGGGACAGTTTCTTAGAGCCAGAGGGCCAGGGATCACTCTTACCCCGGGAGAAATTTAAAATAGCAATAAAGAATACATTTTCTAATTTAAAACGAATGAATTTATTTGACATTTGAGAGATTATACAGCTATTAAATTCTGCAACAAATTGCCAGTTTCAGATAACTCTTGTGCAGCAGGTAATGGCGAAACACGAGTAAAACGATCAAATTAAATTAGGTCGCATATATCCAATTTCAATATTGATAAAATTTTCTAATTTAAAAATTTTCTAATTTAAATAGATGATTATATCTGGCAACTGAGACATCTCACAAGATACAGTTTTAAGAAATTAGCAGTTCTACATTTGCGGATTGGAACTTCAATAGTATTAGGAGCCTATATAACTATTCTTGCATCATTAGACCCTTTATGCTTTAATCGTTCACCGATATATAAATGGCCATATACATACATACATACATACATACCGTTGACTGCAAATTTCTGATCTTTCCAACTAAGCAGAGCAGGAGATGATACCAGATGACCATAAGTCAATCGTTTGTTCAAGATTCTGAGATAATGAAAACTGTTAATTACACAAAATAATTGCTCCATACATTTCCATAGACATTTCTGAAATGCTAGAGTGAATTGGTTCAATAAAGGTAATGCATCGTACAAGTCCAATTAGTAGGTCATTCTATTTACATTACGAACTTTCACTCCATACACCTGACTTTCTTCCCTTTTCTCTGTCGAAACTAAAGTGCCGCGGAAGGTATTGGAGCTAATGCGTTAGACTACAATAACGATATACTGACTGGTTTCTCCACTGTCACCGGCTGTATCAGATGGAGCAGAGCCCAACTCTGTGATGAGAGGTAAACCACACATGTGACATGTTAGTATTGAAACTATGTCCTTACGAATATGTTTAAGTCCAGGATACGACTCACGAATATTCCTTTGCATGTTTACAACAGATCAATGAGTTGAACTAAAACAACACTCAACCGGACAGAGGTACAGAAACATGAGAAATACCAAGAGAGGTCTATACAAACACACGCTGCCTGCATTAGCGCGAGGCCCGGACCAGCTTAACGGGTGGGGAGATAATTTATGTGATCTGCGAAATTCAATCTCACATCTAATCAGCTTAAGACGAACACCTGCTGAGAATAATTGATATGGCTGTGAATTACGATCAATTTGAATATCTTTATTAGATTTAAATTGTTCAAATGAGAAAGTGGGTGTGTATTCAAGAACGATGCTAGCAAAACAACGACAGTCAGGTCTACAGCCCTACACTCCTATCATTAGAAAGATCCTGAGGTTGAATGGCCTTTCACCTAAAAACGCAAATACGCCCACTAAATTCCAACAACAGAAAACATTTCATGACTTTTAAACTCACCCTCGAGCAAAGAATGAATGACTTAGTTTGCACAACTTGGAAACCAATTCCAGCCATCATCCAAGTATTAGCCATGCTAAACAGTACTTAAATTCACTGTAGCTACAACTGATTTTGAGTCTGTACAAAGCTTTCACCAGACCATTAGAACTTTAGAAGTTGCCGTTGCCCATTTTCAGAAGAGAAAATTTTTCCAGATTAATAATTGCGCCCTGAAATTTAACGATTCTCAGGCGAATCCAACTGCGAAAGTAATGTCAAGCCTTAGAAGTCAGGATTACAGGAAAATATTGTTAAGACCAGATTGTTCGTTTCAATATTTGTCTCGCTGTGTAGGCCTATTTATTAAACAGTGTATAATATATTATGGTGGAGTGAAAAAGCAAAAATTCTAGAACCTCAACGTAGGCTAATAGTGATAACTCGTTGCCTTTTTGTGCAGTTAGTTATCATGTCAAATATTTCTTTAAAATTCGTTCTCTAAGATTCGCCCCAACCCGTTTTAAAATTTTACAATTTTAGCAAAAATTGACGAATTTATAAAAATTTCAATAATTTTTTTAATGTAATACGCTAATTGTAATAGTGTTTAAGCATTTAATAATGATGTAATTAATGACCATGCAAATTAAAATTAACAAAATGACTGTATGTCAGCAATATTAAATAAACAATAAACACTAAACATTACAAACAATCCCAACAGTTGTAGACTATACTTAGTCATTAATCACTATTAATCAAAGTGAGTCAATACTCATTTATTTTATTCTATCAATTGAACTCCGATTGAAATTCTGCTTTGGTATAGAAAGAAGGTATTAGTTCCGGTGATTCCAATCTGGCATGGATGGGACATTGTTTAGATGTTTGTCCAACCACAGCAGTAGATGCCTCATCAATAAGTACTGTTGGACAGAGCGACCAACCGATTGTGTGTGGCATGGTTTCGCGAGGATTGAAAAATCCGTTTCATTTGCATACCCAGCCCCGCCTTCGGAACACGTACCTTGGCTGTGTCCGTCAACAGATATGCCAGGCGAATCCGGGCTTCACCCTTATAAAATAATTATAGTAAAAGTTGCGCTAGGCGTAGGAAGGGTTTGACAATAACAAATAGCTCAAGAGCCAGAAACTGCAAATGGGAGATTTTAATTGGTCGTTCGCAGATGTCTTGTCTAAATTCCGAGTCTCCATAATCCCGCCTTTCAAAAGTCATAAACCGAATCGTATTCTATAAAAAGCTGAGCGCGAGTCACTTGACGTTGTTTCTGTTCAGAAGATCAGTTGTTGCAAAGATCCTTTGTTGTAATCGCTTAGAAGGAACGGTGCGCTGCTTTCTTGGGCTTCTGCTTTGTGTGTTCATAGCGTTCGAGTTGTCTTCAGGTAAACAGCACTTCAGAAGTTTTTTAAATTTGAATTCGGTGGACATGCATTTAAATAGTAGGCTACAAACAGCGAATGTTGTTCCTGCTGATCGTAGGCCTAATGTTGTTGCTTTCGCTTATGATGATAATGAGAACGTTGACAACGACGACGACGACGATGATGATGTTGCTGTTGTTGTTGTTGATGATGATGGCGACGGCAAAGAGCATCAGACTTTATTTCAGAGAATGATTGAGAACTTCTCTCAACCTTCAGTCTTAACTCCAAAGCTGCAGCGTTGCCTATTCGTACTCTATTCAATTTTTTATTATCAATCGCATGCCGTATGTAGTTTTGAAATTATTTTCGCAAATATTTTTTCGTCTTATCTTGCCAAAGTATATAGTTCGAGGGAGTCTTTGATGTCACTGCGATCGTGATTCTGCCGTTCTTGGTTGTCCGGAATTTAAGCTTACTGCCTTTCTCTGTTCCCTTTGCAGCTGCTATGCGGTCAACCATGTCTGGACTGACAGTCCAGACCAAAAACCTCAATGATCATTCCTCATTTCTCTGTTTGCTTTCCCTCTCAATTTGCTCTTGACGGGATATGTGCAGAAACATGGCATATACATCGACGTTCCTCTGAAGGAAGATTTTAGTTTGTTTTTCGTGTTCATTGAAGAATAGTCCTCCGTAGCATTGGATGTGTTGCATATCGATGTCCTAGATGTTAAGAGCTTAAACGTACATTTAGGTCAATGCAGAATTATAATTATGTTTATAATGTTTGTTTACTTCTATCGGCTAAATTACTATTTACTATGAGATGTAAATATTCACCCATAACTGTTGCCCTGATTGTTTGATATAGTTGAAGGTCTCCAGTGCTGGCAGTGCGAGAGCAAATTCGATGGAAATGAGTGCAATGAGCGCGGATTGCATCACGAGACATGTGGTCTGCAATTTCTTAACTGCGGAATATTGGTTGGCTACACAAAAAATCCAGGTAGAATAAACAGTTTCTCGTAGTACTTGCTATAGTAGATAATTGCCACGCTGAAACATTGCCAGGTGCCAGTGAGCTTGTAAACACAAACTAGCCTGTCACATTGCACATAGCTACTGTAAAGGCTATTGCTGAAGTCGCTTCTAGTTGAAGGTATTATAATGAGGTACATGTGATGAAAAGCAGTGTCTGATACTTTTAAACTGGAATACCACATTTTCACAGAAATATTCCAAGGAACATTCCCAGGGTGTCATTTCGCAGCATTGCTAATCAGGTTAATCTCTACTGTTTTACATTGTAAAAGCATAGGGTCAAAACTATGTTTTCCGGTTTTTATAATAGACTCAGCTGCCTTAACTTATGACAAGAGCGCTTTTAGATAATAAAATAAAAGACAAGACGTTGTCTAGCTGGTGTTTTTGTAGCCTAGTCATATTATAGCTGTATTACCAACAATAAGGAAGATGAATTTGAAGCACCTTAGTTTAATTGAGGACTTTTATAAGTGTCAAAGTGTCATCTTAGGCTGACTCTCTAGAGTGGCCTTGAAACACCTTCAGGCTCCTGCAGACGCCCATGATAATGAAAATATATGTGTACTAATAATTATACTAAAATAACCAAATGTAGTGGTATATTGACTCGTTCCATATTCTAAGCCATTTGAAGTCAATTATTATCAGACTGTATTCAGTTAATATAACTCGAAATAAAGTGACATGAAAATAATAATATTATATCATAGTTGAGTTATTACTATAATGAAATATGAAAAATCCTCTACTGATCTAAATTGCCCCTAAATTCCGCATCTTATAATTTATCAGTTCCTCCACAAACATCGCCATCCTCCCACTGTCATCTGCCTCAGGCTCCTCCACTTATCACCCTACAAGCATTTCACTTCAACCGAAGTCTCACCTCTTCTAGAAATCCTTCCATACGATCCTCAGTCTTCCTAGCTCTCTCGTCTTCAACTCCCTCCCTCCCTAGCAGCTGCTCTGCCTCCTCTATTTGGTCACTCTGGCAACCGCAATGGGAACTCCACTGAGCAACGCTCTCTGATACGACCCCAAAAGCTAGTGTCTTGCACTTAGTCTTGAGCAGACTCGAGCGTTATAGAAATTTAAAGTTAACGATTATTGCGCCTCTGCCCTGACTCTACCAGTCTACCTTAACCTCTACGCAACCGGTTGATTCTTTGTTATCATTGTTGGATCTGCAGATGGTGTTTCGACAATAGAAAATGTCATAAGAGGATGCTTTCAAATTCCAAATGGAAATTGCATTCCTATGGACGGCCGCTGTCTCTGTTCGAAGATTTGCAACAGTGACGACTGCAACTTCTGGGAAGCTCCACCTACACCACATTCGACTGAGTGGGGAATACATGCTTGTGTATTGTAAATCATACAAGCTGGTTCTCGCTTTCGACAGAAAAGCAAATATCTTAATACGTGTAACGGACTCAGAATCACCCACGGACTCACATTTCTTTGCATTATTGGTTTTACAAAGGATCATTCTGTTATTTAGTTATAAACATTCATGACTACATGTCTTATGCCTAAACCTTATAAT
Source organism: Aporrectodea caliginosa (assembly GCA_020284085.1). Classification (NCBI taxonomy): domain Eukaryota; kingdom Metazoa; phylum Annelida; class Clitellata; order Crassiclitellata; family Lumbricidae; genus Aporrectodea; species Aporrectodea caliginosa. Next base: position 152,067 of record JACEVL010000435.1, on the reverse strand, counting down.
CTTTATTTAATTACAAACATTCTGTCGCATACTTAGTTCTTAAGATATTTCTCTGTCTTAATTCTATAAGTAGCTTGTTTGGATTACTTGGTTCGTTTGAGTTTATTTTATTTTAGGTGTCTTATCTTGGTGTTGAATGAACATTAAATTACTTTGCACCAGTTAACTTTATCTTAGATGTCTTACTTAAATGTTGGTAGCGGTTTATTGCTTAATCGATAAAGCTTATTACAATAAATGCGTTATACATAAATTTGTGTATACTACTATATCACAATGTTCACTATTAACATACAGGTTCAATACAATATTATTGATACTCTGTGCATACTTCGGTAAGGGTATTTTATAGGTCTGCTAACAGCTTACGCAGTTGGTAATTTTAAGCCATATCATCAACACATTTCAATCAGGAAGAAACTTAATCAGAATAGTTTTTGTACTGAGTGTTGTACCAATGTACCAGGATATATAATTAGGCTATATATATGTCTTAATCGTTACCACACACTTCAAATTTCAAATGCACAACTCTAAAGCTAAGCGGATGATACCTGCTTATTCACGAGCGCTAATATGTATAGGCCTACGTGTAAGAGTGGTTATCCAAATATGTCAAGTGTATATCCAAGTCTCAGATATGGGGTGCACAAATTTGACTAACTCGCTACTTGTTATAAATGGGTATAATATCTGATTGCAAATGTAATAGGAAACGAGTTGAAGTCTTCCATTTTCTGCTATTATACGTGGTTGAAACGCTCATTTCCTTGTAAACTATCAGTGATATAGATGACTATTCATAAATCCTGGACTACTGCGTTCTTGTGCACGGCTTGCGGGTTTACATTTTGTCTTTGAAACAAAACCTGACAGAGGTTCCATTTTCCAAAAATCGCTATGCAGTGTATTCCCAGCTCCTCAACCATAGAAGTAAGAAATAGCAATGAACAGACCCAATGCAGTTGAAAGAGGGAAAGGGAATCACTAAGAGGAAAAGGGAATTCTTCACTAATATTCCCTATTAATTTATAAAAAAACAAGTTCAAAGTGAATGAAGTTCGTCTTTTACCGGTCAATTAATCGTGAAATGTAATACCTTCTTTATTTCCCTGATTAAGTTTTCTCAATAAACCAAGTTAAAGTTTAATGAATGCACGTTCGCAAATCTTAAAACCGTTAACATAATAACAATAACACCAAATAACAACAACTATAACAGTTAAAATAACAGTAGCAATAGTATGAATCCATCTCTAACGACTCCCACTTTAGCGACTTCAACAATAACGACTCCAAAAAATTAAAAGCAAGCAAAAATAATAATACTGATGATGATGATGACGATGATGATGATAATGATGATGATGATGATGATTATATCAACAATAATAACAGCGGAAACAAATATAACAATAATAGCCTAATAAAAAACTAATAATAGCATTAACAATGACAATATTAATAATAACATAATTATAACAACAATAGTAATAACAGCAATAAATACTGTAGCTATGGTCATAATAACAATAATATTAGGAAGAGCAATAATAACAACAAGAAGAATTAAAAATACTAATATTACAACAATAAAAATAATAACCACAACAATAATAAAAATAATGTTAATAGCAATAATAAAGACAACAATAATAATAAGAGTAATTATAGTAGTAATAATATCACTAATAGTAACAATAGCAATAATAGCAGTATAATAGTAATTATTATAGTAGTAATAATAAGTATAATGATAACAATAATAATAACAATGCAGAGCTTCTCATTTGAGGCGATCGATCGATCGATCTCCTTGGTCGATCGCCTAGCAAAGGTCTGTGGATCGGTAAATCGATCGCGCCAATCGAGCGCGATCGATTTACTCCAAGAGGAAACTGAAGCCATTAGTTTATTTACCTAATGTACATTACTTTAATTAATGCTTACTTGCGGCGGCGGTGAATGCGTTCGGAACTCACCGTTTCGTGACCTAATGACTGCTGACTGATCCGCTCCTATTTCGTGCAATATGATTGGTCATAACAACACGGTGGACACCTCCCGCGTAACGTCATTTGTAAGTTCGTAGCATTTACTAATTTCGGAAATTACTGAAAGCAACAAAAGCTCCGAAGTCGATCGCGCACCGATCGCCTACGCAATCCAGTGCGATCGATTTTAAAATCGCCTTCTATTTTCAAATGAGAAGCTCTGTAACAATGGTAATAGAAATAACATTCATGGTATGGAAACTAATGAAAACAAATAAGAGTATCAGTAATAATACCAATAATAAAACTGAATTTGTCCCGAAATTGTGCTCTGTCCTAAAATTTCAGGATGCCGAATGAATATTTCTTAAAACCTTCAACTTTATTTACCTGACTTTGTTTGTATAAATAGCGTCCCTTTCATATAAATGTCAGCTTAGATATACTTTTAAGCTCCAGTGTGTAGATGTAGCTCTTACATAACTCTGAAGCGCCAAGACGGTCCAATGTGATTGGCTGAGCGCCTCTGAGGTCATGTATTGTGTTTTGTAATGGCCGCTTGTGGTGGGTGAATAATAATAATAACTTCAATAATAATAATAATAATAATAATAATAATAATAATAATAATAATAATAATAATAATAATAATAATAATAATAATAATAATAATAATAATAATAATAATAATAATAATAATTATAATAATAATAATAATAATAATAATAATAATAATAATAATAATAATAATAATAATAATATAATTTATTCTGACAAACTCACAGAGCTGTGCATGCACATGTTACGACGATTAAACAATTCACACGAACACAATTACAGAAGACATAAATCAACAAAGTTGCAGCCATACAAGGTGCAAGCTCATTGTACTTTTGCTGCCACCAAGGGAATGAAGGCATGAGCTTACCCCGGGGAGTTCGTGAAAAGTTCAGGCAAGAGTGTTATCATTTATACTACCCGCTCCCAATGTCGATCGAATTGGATTCGACGGCGCTATTTATCTTGATTTGATCTGTGTTTGGGGTTCTGATAAGTAGAAGTGAGCTTAGAACAGTTTTGAGTTCAGGGTAGGTTTTGTATGCTGGTAACAGGTTACTTTATTTCGATTACATTAGCGCCAATAGCCTGCACTTGAGGAAGGTCGCAATATGACTGATCTATGTGTGATAAGGTGTAGGAAGAGTGGTTGCTGTGCATGTGTAATCAGAGCTTTGTTTCTATCTAAACTGACTTTGACACTTCTGGAAACATATCAGGGCCGTAAATCTGTTTCAAAATGTGGGGAGGGAAACTGCACGTTCACTTAAGAAGCCCACTGAATTCAGTTACCCATTAGGTTAACACTTTAACGACGAGCGGCATTGGTTTCCCAGTCACTTTCAGGGACGTCATTTCAGTTTTTCAGAGGGCAAACAAAGTTTTACGGGGTAATACTTGGCCAGCTTGTCAAGTTTTGTATCAAGTCTACATGTGCAAAACTGTGGTTATTTGGTCGAACGTGTTTCCTTCTTGTTCTTATTTATTTCTTCCTATTTTTATTCTGTGATAGGAAGTATTTTAAATACAAGTATTTAAAATACTTCTTTAAATACTATTATAAATATTTTCTACCTGTATTTAAAATACAATGGAATGACAATATTGATAGCCTACTTTTACTTTAAAATGTTTTGAGTATTTTATACTTTAAATTATAATGCTAAAATAACAGTTAACAAAGCAATATTACTTGCTGCATGAACTAAGTCTGCAAAACGTATTATTGAGCTATTATTATTTATGGGGGAAGCCCATGGTCAAGGCCCTCAGTGGTCAGAGGAGCGAAGCCCCTGAAGCTGACCAAAGATAACAAAACAGCAGTAAGCATTGAAAATTTACTTTAAGAAGTTAAAACAGCTGTCATACCAATCATTGACAATAAATGATTGATTCATTGTAAATGAACCAATTGTGACTGCGTGCCTTTACTTCAATCAGGGATTCAAATGGAGTTATGAAGACTCAATTAAAAGAAAAACTTGGAAGCCACCACACCACTGTCACTAATAAGAAAATGATCATGCTTTTTAAAAACTTAATAGGCTTATTTGCTCAACAAAGAAGCACTCCTGGCCCTTTCCCCCAAATTTCTGATGTCAGTTTCAAAATCAATTGTTCTGGCAATATTAGACTCAATGCTCAACCTGGACAAATGCACCAGATGTTAATGAGACATTATAGACCCTCAAAACTCTTAATCATCTTGAGTTTGCCGAATGGTCTCTCTGCAGAGGCTACTGTTGATGGAATTGTCAACATGTATAGTATACGTAAGACGGTAAGCTGACACAAACGTTTGGAAATATCCAAAGGATTGTACTGTGTTAAAAAGTACAACAGGTCCAATGATGTTAACTGGGTGCATCCAAAATTTGCCTTATGTACAGAGGATAAATGTTGCATTTCTGTTATGACTTATGAAATCCTGACCATTAAGGCCAGCCAGGATATTGCTTTGCTAAAGCTAAAGCTTTTCCTGCCAAATCACTTGCAGACGTGGTTAGATATTTCCACAAGAAATAAAACCTTTCAACCAGATTTAAATAAAATATGCATAAAACAGAAAAACTTTGACTGCAAAAATAATAAGATCTATAATGTAAGACTGATGAACAGCGAATGAACTTACCTCCACAATGGTCACTTTATTATTGATATTGACATCTAAACCTACATGTATGTGTCATGACAGTTTAAGTCCAAAATGCGGTGTATGCCACAGCTGGATTTCGCTGCAGAGGCAAGGGCTCCTATTAATATTATCCAGAGGTTCGTGGCTTAGACTAAATCCATCCTACATCCTAATGACCACTAACCTCCCCTCTTCCTCCTCCTCCCCTTCCTCCTCCTCCCCTCCTCTACCTCTTCCTTTGTCTTTTTTCCCTCCTCCTCCACTTCGTCCTCCTATTCCTTCTTCTGCTATTCCTCTTTGACTTCCTCCTCTGCTAGAAATTTGATATAGGCCCTACACTGCAAACCCTCGTCTCATGCATGACAAGAATGTGTGTGGGAGGCTACTTGATGTATCTTCCTGCTGATGCTGGAGCCGAGTCACGTATACAGGGTATTATGTGCGGGGCCTATATGAGACTTCACAAGAAAGTTTGAGGATTGACCTCATTATGTAGAGGTTATCAGGGTCTATCAATCTTACAAGCCTTGACGGGTATAGTATACCTCTGCAAGCTCTGCCAGTCAGTCAGTCGGTATATCCGATAGCCTGGGTGCACGGCAGAAAGGCTAGCAGTCTGTTCATCTGACTGCCCGTCACAAAGGAACAGATTGTAGCGACTGGGGTTTAAATATTCACAGTTTAGACAAATTTGTGGGAAGGGAATTCCTTCACATTGCCTTCCCAAGCTGAAAAGTGGGGAGGGAATTCCCTCCCTTCCCTCCCCAGGATTTACGGCTGGAAACATCTGCCAGTCCTGGCACAAGGTTTCTGAAGTGCCAGACGGAATGGGTGGAAAGAAATATGCTAATCTGGCTTATGTTGTGAAGGCAGCTCTGACACTATTGTGCTATCCCAGAACGTGGTTTCTCTGTGAACAATGCCTTGTTAGACAAACAATGCCTTCTTTGGCAAAGTGAGAAGACAATCATTGCTGCACAGACTGTGAAAGACACCGTTAGGATTTTTGGATCTGTTACTGAAGTGCCTATAAATAAGGATATAATCGATGCAGCAAGAGAGATGCATTCCGAATTTCAGCTGTATTTGGAAAACCAACACATGCAGGAGGCAATTGCACTACCGAAGAAGATTGACATGGACAAGCGACAGGAGAAAGAAAGAGATGTACAGAAGAGGAATTCTCTACTTGCACAGTTGAAAGAAGAGAAATCGGATTTGGAGCAAATGAATGAGCTTGAAGCAGCGAAGGAGCTCATATTAAATAGAAGCTTCTCAAAAATCCACTCACTGCAAGTTGCACTCAAATGAATCATCTTCACTTCTGTTTCTGATAGCACAGATGATGTTAACCGAATTCTGCTTTTCAATTATTGGTATCTTTGGACAACCCCTCTGACTTCACTCAGTATTTGTGAATATATTAGTACGCGCTTTACAGTGGTGTCCTTGCATTATTGCTCTGAAAGAACTGTCTGTTTTTTAAATTCAAAAGACATAATTTAAAAACTTAGTCATAGAGGCACAAAAACAACAACAATAGGCCTACATCGTAAATGAGTCATTTTCCGGTAACATGGTAAATTCAGAATTCAGCTGTCCCCGGTCATTTCTCGAAAAACTATACCTAGTCTGATTATGCTAAGTGTTGATATTAAAATGTATTTGATCAGTCAGCAATTTCAGATATTTGAAAGTAATTTAAAGCAATAACGTAATTTATTAAAATTTATTTTCAATTTAAAATGTTCCACTCCGTTACTGTCCCTAGGCTATAGTACTTATTGCTTTAGTCTACAATATCGAAATGATTTGTATTGAGCCAAAAAATTCACGTGTTTCTTATGTATTATATATTTGTGTATGTTTTAAAATACAACTTGGTGAACCGGATCTTCAGTATAATTAAAAGAAATTTTTTTAAACTTGTCCCCAGGATTTATGTATACTCCGTTACCATGTAAAAATAATCTTGTATCTCAGAACCATTTAATTATGTGGCCGCGCAACTGGACTCATCTCTTCTGTGAAGATCTATGTAAGTTATTAATAGCTTCACAAACGATTTCCATGGTCCGACAAATTTCTTACAAATTTTCATTTATTTCGTACCAGAGGTGTTTTTTTATTATGCAGCCACTCCGTTACTGCATTTTTGCCATGATTATAAATAAATCTAATTCCAATAATATTTGTAATATAACGCTTATAAGGAAAATAATGATTTTACCAAAGATTGATGTGGACGCATGAGCGATAATATGGTATTTACCGTGCTGCAACACAAATTGTCCACTCCGTTACCTGTCCACTCCGTTAACATTTATTTGGTAACGCATGGGATAGCTATGTAACGGAGTGGAAAAACTGTGCTCGACACTCGAAAGATAGTAACGGAGTGGACTTATTATAGGCTAAATGGTGTGGTATTTTGATGCTGTGAGCAGATTTTTAAGACAATACCATAAATATTTCAGTGTTTTCTGTTTATTCGATCAATGGGAATGATTGGCTCAAGTGCTTTCTTTTCATTTACTTGGGCAATTTTTTTTATTCAACTTGACATTAATTGCTTTTCTTTCCGTAACGGAGTGGACCTTTCTTAAATAAATAAAACTGTGATGGGAATCAAATAATCATATGTATTCTAATTTCTTTTATTTCTATTTTATAAATATTAATACTAAAAACATATTGGCATGTCAAGATACACAACAGAAGCTGTACACTGTATAAACAGATCTCATATGTATGCAGTAACGGAGTGGACAAATATTTTAGTAGGGCTATTTTTTCTACCAAAAACTTCCTACGTTTACATATTAGTGCAAAACGAAATATATATTTGTAAAATAGACATATTCAAGATTTGTTCCAAAGAAAAAAAAATGTCATTTGGAAAAAAAATTTTTTTTTTGCTTGTTGAATTAGTAAATTTGCTATGTAACCGGAAAATGACTCAAATATAACAAAGGCATTGAGGAGAGTTTCTCTAGATTTGAAGCGAAGGTCACTGTACACTCTTAAAAATGCAGAGTTTTTTCAGCTATGCTTTTCTTAGCTGTCATGATATACTTAATCGAACTATGAAAAATAGCCATAACAAGAGAAAACTTAGTTTATTCAGCAAACTTTAGCTGAAAGAGGTAACTTGTGCTTTGTTAATTCTGCTAAGAATGCGTAGACTCTTAGCATAGCAGAAATAACTTTTTGCTAACGTGCCCTGACTAAGCCTTTGTTTGTGCAGCTTTTCCGTATACGTGAATTGTCTATGCAGGCTTTGCTGAAATAGCATCGCGTCTTCGACATGAAGCGTTCTTGAGTCAGCTATGCAGCTCAGCTGACTTAGCCATCATTGATAGGTAGCAGCCCAGCTGTCCCGCCTAATGCGTTTGCTGGATTAACAACGCCACTTAGCTAGGCATCAGACAGCATTGATTAGATATATTGGCAGTACACACACACTCACACACACACTCACACACACACACACACACACACACACACACACACATATTGTGCATCCGAGCGTATTAACCAAATCAGCCCAATGTGAGAAATGCCAACACCGAAACATGAACAAATTACATGATTTGCATGCATGGAAGAATGCGAAAAACGCGTGAATTGCATGGTTACATGTGATTCACAGTTTTTCACGCAGGATATATATATATATATATATATATATATATATATATATATATATTGGTTATTCCCAAGGTCTGTGCATGTATGAAGGGTAGTGTTATTGCCCAACGTTTGTATAATGTCTTAAGTAGAAGTGAGTAAGTAAAGCATATATAAAACGTCGTCAATTGTTGTGCAGCAAACTGAAAATATCTATATATGTCTTCTTATATATTCGCACTGCAACATCCATCTCCACTTTTCGTTCCAACTTTAAAACTTATCCATAAATAATTAATTCCTCTGTTGAACGGATCTTTTGGAATTTGACTGGAAAGTTTGTGCATATACCAGACTGTTAAGCACCATCGATTGACTTAGACACGGTACGTGGAGACAAGTAAAGTGCTAATTAGACTGCACCGCCGAGGCGTGTGCACTTCTGAGCTTTGGACCACCTGTGGGGGAAGGGTGATATCAAATGCAGTTGCATTGTATTGTATCTTACTCACTCACGGGCCACCACCTACCGAAAGCTGCATAAACAACCGATGTCTTCAAAAACACCGCCTGTGGAGCATAAACTACCCACGACGGCCATGCCTAAACTACCCACGACTCCAGGAACGTAACCAACCGCTCGTATACTGTACTATAGATGTGCAAATCACTTATAACCTTTATACAAGGCGGCCTAGACGGCCATTGCAACAATACTCTCAGTGTGTTATTGCCGTATGAAAGCTAAAATGCCTGAAACTCGCAGCATACTTCGACATTACTAGAATACCAGAGCAGCATCTTGAATATAAAATAAACGTTTGCTATACATCATTACAGAGAGTCTCGTCATTTATTAATATAATTCCAGAAGTAAACTAACTCGGGCTCTTGTTATGAGAAATGATCTGGCAACAACAACGGAGGCCTTGCATTAATAATAATAATAATAATAATAATAATAATAATAATAATAATAATAATAATTTGGATCGCCTGAATACCTCGGGCAAAAAAAAAAAAAAAAATAATAATAATAATAATAATAATAATAATAATAATAATAATAATAATGATAATGATAATGATAATGATAATGATAATGATAACGATAACGATAACGATAACGATAACAATAATAATAATAATAATAATAATAACAATAACAATAATACTAATAATACTTTAAAAAGAGCTCTTCAGATTCGCTTCATCGTCAACATTCAGGAGCTAATCTGGTCTAGTATCTATTGCTTAACTTCATCTTATGACTACTATCGTTGACGTCGACCCTACATTTCCTGTTTGTCTTCAAATAAAAAGCCAATGTTTTGACCATAAGAGTTTTTAGCTTCACACTATAGAGCGCTAAGTAAGTTCTATACTGGCACACATGATTCAATTTTCACATTTGAAATTTGAAATTTTATTAGATTTAAACGACGGCAGGAAATATAACCATCCATCCACTTCAGCCCCACCCAAGGGCCGGCGAATCCCGCACATGGAGCTAACGATCCATAAACATCGGATGCCAGGCCCGATCCCAGGGGACCAGCCGTGAACACCGAAATTTCGGTCCAACTCACAGGCCAGTGCAAAGCTGGTAATAGGCCCATGCCACATGGGCAATGTAGGTCCCATCAAATTCAAATGCTCATTATGTATTTCGGTAATCAATCAGTGCGAACTACATAAGCATATTATGTATGTTCGATGTTTATATATATATATATGGGTATGTATGTAGATGTATGTACATGCATATAAGCTATATGTGTGTATGCATGTTTGCATGTACAGGGATGTACGTATTAGCTAAGTTATTAGTTCACTAAAAGTTAAACTAACCACTATTGCATTCTCTTATTTACAGTTGGCAACATTACTTATCTACTGCATAGCTGTTCTGAGATGGCCCTGGCTAGCGGGATCTTAGGCCTCTTCTGGGTCTCCTGTGTAACTTTAACGAATCTGCCCGAATCCGATGGAATTGTTACCGCGAGCTTTGTAGACAACGGACGAAGAGCACAGTATTTGGTCAGATGATTTTGGTATACCATGATCCATTTGTGATGTCCACTATAGGCATGGACTGCATATCATTCAGGTCCACTTGTCCATGTGAGCCATTATTATAATAGTCCGTCACCACTCGTTATGTTGGCGTACTTGACAGCCAATACATAAAACAAACAGATGTAGCCTACATGCATGCCTCAAAGTTCTTGTGAAATGGAACAGTAGATGTTACACATACCCTGAAATTTTCAGGGTATGTGTATAGAAATCTGTCTTAATGTGTTATTGTAAAGCCTTTCAGGGTTCTGTTCTGTTCTCAGCCATCCTCGTTTCGAGGGTCGGCCGCATCATGAATAATATTCCTCCAGCGTCTCCTGTCTTCCGTCAGTCTTATCAATTCCTCCATTGTCAATCCAGTCCATTCCTTTATGTTGCTCAACCAGTTTGTTCTTGGTCTTCCTCTTTTCCGATTTCCCGGCATTGTACCCTGCATGATGTCTTTCTCCAAGCATATTCCCTCTCTTCTCATGATGTGTCCGAAGTAACTAAGTTTTCTTTCTTTTACCGTCTTCAGGAGACTCCTCTCCACTCCTGCCTCCTCCAGCACCCATTCATTTTTCCGCATTTCAAACAAACAAATATTTCAGGGTATATGTGTAGAAATCACATGAAATTTTCAGGGTATATGTATATATACCCTGGTTTTTTCAGGGAATGTATACATTCCCCGAGTGAATCAGGGAATATGCATCTACCCTGAAAATTTCAGGGTATATTATACACATTCTCTGATTATGCAAATTCCCTGTAACATATATACATATATATACCTCCATGTACATATACACATACAAATGCACATACATACCTCCACAATGCATACATACATATATATTTATTGTACCTACATACAATACATATCCAGTTATCCACACACATATACCTATATACGAACCCTTACATATGCAAATACACACTTGCATATATACATGCATATACCCATACATAAACATGCTCAGCTATGCATACCTACATACATCCCCACATACATAAACCCACCTATATGAGCACAACCACCTATATATACATCCATATACAATATTAAACAATATTATAGTGCCTCTTTTCTTTGTCTGAAGACCTCTTTCTTTTCTCTGGGTCTTTCGCACTGGGTGCGCCTCTGATTGGTTTGCACTGCGAGAGGTGCCATATAAATTGATAGATACAATACAATACAATACAATGAAATACATACATGTATATATATATCTATATATACCTAAAAGACCTGCATAAGAGCAGCGTGAGAGATCAAAGAATGATATGAAAGTTTTAACAAGCACAGTAGGATCTGGAGTCGAGCAGCAGTGATAAGGACACACTTGAGGAAGGCAGTTACACATGTTGTGGTAGTATATAAAAGAGGATGAAAAAACAACAATCATCGTCTACACAGCTCAGCAAGAGAGCCTCTGTGACTAAGCAGGAAGCTGCGCTTTGGATCAAACAAAAGTCACTAACATGGCAGCAACACATCCACATCTATTGGCTGCAACTGTTCAATCTCTAGGTCATGAAGTTCGGGACTCGCATATGAGTCGCAGTTCTATTCGCCGAGCTTGAAGATTTTATCAAGAAGAGCGTGCTTCTATGAGCAAAAATGAATTCTCTCCAGATTGTGCAATGGTTGTTCATTGAGACGGTAAGCTGTTGCCCGACATCACTGGCTGCTTATGATTGTGCCTGGCATTGGAACAGAGCAACTTCTTCGTGTCCCGAAGATTAACTCAGGCACTGAAGAAGCTCAGGCAAGCGCCGTGATCATCTACACAGATGACTGGTACCTGAGAAGGAAGATTAAGGGGATGTGCTTTGACACCACAACGAGCAATACTGGACAGAAAGCTGGGACGTGAACTCTGATATAAAATTGGTCGAACTTACTTCATCTAGCAGGTCGTCACTACGTGATGTTAATTGCTGCTGAAAAGGCATTCAGTGTCATGAAAATTGTTTCCTCAACTGGTCCAGATATTCTAATACTTCACCGTTTTCTTGACCATTGACGTCGAAATGACTCGAGTAGATTTGAGACAGCAGTGGATTACTGAGTTCGGGGAGCGAGTTATTGCTTTTGCTGAAACAAAGCTGGCGGCCAATCATCAAAGAGATGATTATAACGAGCTTCTTGAATTAGTAATCATCTTTTTTGGTGGAGCACCAACTCAAGGAATTCACTTTATTGCCCCTGGAATTTTATTCATTCAAAATGTGGATGTTTCGATCAGTAAAATGTTTCAATCTCTTTCAACTTCCTTCTATTTGTCTGTGATGTGTAAGTCCAAGTATGGTTTCAAACTTCCTGTCCTGTCTCGGCTTCTGCAATTGACTGAATACAGAGACCAAGACATTCGTCAGGTCACCACTACAGCATTCCACCGGAAAGCTGGAATGAAAATGAAGATTATCTTGAATCACAGGCAGTCGTCATGGCACTCAAATTAGTCAACGACACCGCAGAGAGAAGTGTAAAGCTAATCCATGAGTAGCCTACAGCTCAATCCTGACAAATGACGAAGATCAGAAACAGTATTGGCTTCAGGTTGTTGATGCGCATCACAATCAATTTCCTGACTCAAACAAGAACACATTGCTGGCAAGTTTGGATGATGCCGCTGTCAGTGCTGACACGACCACTCAGTGAAAACAATTCAAAATATTGCTGACGTTTTCTCTTTAAAACTAGCATTTTGCCTACCCAAAATGCTAAATTTAATCACAGACGTTTATCGCTTGCTTTTCGCTGGAGACTAGTTTAATATCTACGTGATTCTCTATGAATTTTCACAAGTAGCTAGTTTTCGCTGTTAATCCCGCTGGAGACTAAACACACATTTGTTCATTAACTTGAAAAAGTCTTTCTCGAAATCGTTAGTTGCTTTAGTCCTCAAGCCGGTATTTAGATCGATATATTTTTTCAGCCAGGCACTTTCTTCGAACTTAATTCCTCGATGAATTTTGGTTATCTTCAAGCCTAGGCTTTCGTACTGCTTTAAATTTTCGTAGTGAACTATATATTTTACTTTATCGTTCAGATTTGGTATGAGTTTAGGCACGGTCGAAGATTCGGGTGTAAGATTTTCAGGTGCGAGCGGGTAGTCATTATGAAGATTATGCAAAGCTCTCGGATAGTCCAAGTCCACTTCTAAAATACTAGGCGTCGTTCTCCAATCGTTTAGCTCGGCATTTGACATCCACTCGAACCCGTGAGTTGGTAGATTTTTTGACATAGCCCATCCGTAAAGATTATTAGCGTCAAGATACGCTATAAACGACGAAGGCTTGCTTGCGTCGAACGAGGGCATGTACTTATTGTTCGCCTGCGCATAACGATGCGAAATTGTGCTAACACCGCCTCTTATCCCGTGTTTAACCATCAGTATCATATCGTAGTCGCTTAATAATTCCAACTCTACACCAGTCAACTTTAAAGCAGCATCCCATGCTAGACCCGGAGAAGTATAATACCAAGCGGGGTCGAGACCGTAGTTCTCGCAGCACACGTCTCTGAAATTCTCAAAGACATCGGCGAGCAGGAGAACGTCTGACTGATTGTATAAATCGTGGTATTCTCTTAATGTCTTACAACGAAATTCTGTCCATACCGTTTTAGCATGGGTGTAATCTTCATCGCTAATGTCTGAGTCGTTTAGTTTAGAATAGAATGCGGATTTGGGAGGCAGTTCGGTTGCGTTCAATCTTTCGACGGACTCGGCGAATTCGTATGGGTACACGCCTTTTCTTAGTAAAAGATCTAACTTCCTACCTTTATAAAACTCGCCTAGATTCTTACACTGTTCTTTACGAAGGTTTTTAGATAGCGCGTCGAGACTGGAGGGCATGAATCTAAAACTATCTATAAAACGTAATTCGCGTTTAACCTCTACTTCCTTGTTTTCTTTATTCACAAACTTATCGACCACAACTTCTCTGCTAAATGAAATGTACTTTTCTTCGTTACAAGGTATGCAATTAATCCTTTCATTATCTTCACCTCGTAGTTTCTTTACGAATAAGTGAGCATCGTAACAAGATAAATTATGAAACAGTACTGGGAAAAACTTGGGGACCTTATAGCTTAAATTACAATTGTTATGGGCCGCCCCTCTGAATTTACCTGTAAGATGACAGTGATCTCGAACTCGATCAGCGCCTAATTCACCTTCGCAAATGTGGCAAACGGTAGCTGAATCGTATAGCTCCTTGTCTTTCTTCCCGAATATCATTCGTTTTGGAAATTTAAATCGTTTGTAAATATCTTTTATATTCTCTATAAGAGTGTCTATAAATATTTGAGCTACATCATCGTCTTCGTTCTCCGCTGTAAACATTACGGGGTCTTGCGAATATAGGTCATCGTCGAAACATTTTATAAAATAACAGAATGAACTCGGAACGTGTTTTTGGTATTTGTTAGTGTAGGACGTGTTAGGATTTGGCTGACAAGTGTCTATAGGTTTAATGAAGCTTTCAAAATCTGCGTAGACTACGAAGGGGACTCGCATCTTTCTATAATAATTTTTAAAACTCAACATAGTTCCCGGTTCCGGTAGTTCTATCTTTTGCGCCTCGTGTTGGGAACAGTACTCGACGTGTTTGCGTAGTGAATCTTTTCTACTGAATCCTATTAAGCATCTTTTACAATAGTACATAGAAGTGTATGTGTTTTCTCTATGAACCGCCATCAGTTTGTTAAAGTTCTTTATCCAACAATAATGCTTCTTTTCTCCGTCGGAAATAAGTAATAGATCTACATAGGTATCACTTTCATGCTTAGATATATATAATGGGTATAGTTTAACATCTTTCTCATAACCGAAGACATTAATACTAATGTTATTATTTCTCTCAAACCTGCTTATCACATTAGCATCCGCCGCTACTGGAAATTCAATGCCGGACCAATTAAGTTCCTCAGACTGCTTGATTAATTCTTTCGTAATTCTTTCTGGATGTCTTCAACGGGGTTCAAGGCTCTAGTGATGCACCATTTGAAACATTCATCATCTTTGTTTTTCAGATTAATAATAGCCTTTTTATTAGCTAAATACTCAGGAAGCGGAATATAAGAACTTCCTTTCAACGGCTTATAAACAACCGTATCGATATCCAACTTCATAACTGATTTAAACCTCCAATTACTACCTCGCATCTGATAACTCGCCATGCTCTCCTTAATTTTATCCACTGCGTCGCTATATATTTCACCCACGTCGGTTGCGTCTAAAATAATCTCATTCTTCGATTTAAAATTAGGTTCAGCCTCGACTACTTCCCCAGATTTCATATCTACTTTCTCCATTACACATAAAAGATTGAATTGAACTTTTACCCCTCGATTTTTCATTAGCAGACTGACTACCCGCGGCCTTACAGCATCGAGGAAAGATGTGACGTCGATTCCCTCAGTTCCTTCGATCGTGTATCGCTTAGTAAATCCCTTAATAGCATTCGCGGTCTCTATGATTTCGAACTTCTTTTCATTGATTTTGCTAAAAATACTCGAAATCTTTGACTTCAACGAGTCTAATTTTTCATTCACGGGTTTCTTTTCTCGAGGAGCTACGTAATTAACCAACCAATCCGCAAAAGAATTAAGTTTCGACCTTACCTCGTTCTTTACTTCAGTTAAAACATTATTAAAACGAGATTTCCATGTATTAGATGGAGGTTTATACTTACCTGGAACAAGCGTTGGAACTTTGATGTCTGGAACTGGAGCGTCTAGTAGGTTGCTTTCATATCCAGTCTTAACGCTTTGTGTAGGTTTAGACGATACGAATGCCATGAGATCCGCTTTTCGCAGTCTTGAATAACCCTTCATACCTTTCTCTTTAGCGATACTTCGTAATTGTTTTACTGTATTCGTTTTGTATTCCATTTTATATACAGAAGATTTTTCTTTAAGTCCTTTCGTGAAATCAGAATTTGTATTCATTTTTTAGAGTAGTATACGTAATTTGTTTTTTCACATGAGCTTATATAGGCCTACGACAGAGACTCGCGGAATTATCCCAACTATTACGCGATGACTCAACAGCGCGTGATCGTATAATGCTATGGGATATTACGCGATGACTCAACGGGATATTACGCGATGACTCAACGACGAGGCGGTTGAGATTATCCATACCGCGGGAAATTCCGGCAGTTTCAAGAAACGCCTACGATTATTAATAACTTTGGTTATTACGCAATACGTAAAAATATAACCTAAGTTATGGGCGCCTCAATTTTGGAATCTCATCGGCCAGCGAATGCTTCCAGAACATTATCAGACAACTAATTGGGGGCGTAAAAGGAGCATTGAACATAAGCGATGATATTCTGGTATATGGGAGGTCACAGGAGGAGCATGATCGTGCACTAAATGAAGTCTTGATCAGATTGAGTAAAGGTGGTCTTACTCTAAATGCATCAAAGTGTGAATTCAACAAGGACACAATCAGTTTTTTTGGACATTTCTTTTCAAGAGAGATGCGTTTCTGGTTATTCGTTTGCCTTTTCTTTCTACTGTTATCATTGATCCTTTCACTGCGATCACTGTAAATGGGTCGGGGTCAAATGGAGGCATGGTCTTACTCTTTGTAGGTTGTCGGATGAGAACGCAGTCTCCTACCGATAGGTCTTTGACTCTTGCCCTTCTTCTATGATCTGCATAGCACTTCATCCGATCCTTTGATTTTTGATCCCTCTCACGGACATTGATCACAGATGCTGGACCAGATGGTCTAGGGGCAGTTCTTGCACAGATCTCTCGTGGTGGCACAAGAAGAATAATTGCCTTTGCAAGTAGAGTTTTGACTGACACTGAGAAGAGATATTCGCAGCTGGAGAAGGAAATGCTTGGAGTTGTGTATGGATGTGAGCATTTCCGGGTTTACCTTTGTGGTGCACCATTCAGACTGATCATTGACAACAAGCCGTTAGAACAGATTTTTAGCCATCCTGGAAAAAGGCTACCAATTCGATTGGAAAGATGGAGCATGCGGTTGCTCCCATACAGTTTCCAGGTTGAATATATCTCGACGAAAGACAATCCAGCTGATTATCTGTCTCGACACCCTAAGAAGGAAATTGGAAACATGGAAATGATAGAAGCAGACTTGGAGGCGGAAATAAACCTGACAATCACTATGACACTGCCTAAAGCGATGACAAGAGAAGATATCCGAAGGGAAACACAACTGGATGAAGCATTGACTAAGGTGATCAAATATATAAGCAATGAAAAATGGCCGTCAGGTAATAAAATAACTGACGATATTCGGCCATTTTACATCTTGAGAGATGAGTTGTCCTTATCTCCAGGTGATGATATGGTACTAAGAGGATCAAGAATTGTACTACCGACAACACTTCGAGTACAAGCGATACAAACAGCACACGAAGGCCACCAAGGAATTGTGAAGACAAAGGCATTCCTAAGAACAAAAGTTTGGTTTCCGGGAATTGATTTGCTAGTGGAGAAACACATCGGCAATTGCACGGCCTGTCAAATTGTAACAGACACCAAGAGACCAGAGCCACTGAAGATGTCGCCTCTGCCATCGAGAGTGTGGACCGAGCTATCAGCTGATTTTTATGGACCGTTGCCATCAGGGGGTCACTTACTTGTCATCATTGACGATTATTCGAGATTTCCAGTAGTCGAGTTTGCCAATAATGTCTCAGCAGACAGCGTTATACCAATCTTTGAAAGAGTTTTCTCTACATTTGGAACTCCCGAGGTGCTGAGGACCGACAATGGGGCGCCTTTTCAGAGCCATGCATTCAAAGAGTTTTCTTTATACATGGGATTTCACCATAGACGAATAACACCATGTTATCCGCAAGTCAACGGAGAATGTGAGAGGTTTATGAGAAACATTGGCAAAACAATGCGCATTGCCCACAGCCTGGGGCTCGACTGGAAGTCAGAATTGCAGAAATTCTTAAGAAACTATCGTGCCACTCCTCACTCAACGCTCCAGAAAGCACCTGCGGATCTGATGTTTTCAGAGTCGTTTCGGACAAGGTTTCCTGAAAGCGATAATACAACTACAGAAGATAAATTCGGTCTCCGTGAGAGGGATCAAAAATCAAAGGATCGGATGAAGTGCTATGCAGATCATAGAAGAAGGGCAAGAGTCAAAGACCTATCGGTAGGAGACTGCGTTCTCATCCGACAACCTACAAAGAGTAAGACCATGCCTCCATTTGACCCCGACCCATTTACAGTGATCGCAGTGAAAGGATCAATGATAACAGTAGAAAGAAAAGGCAAACGAATAACCAGAAACGCATCTCTCTTCAAACAATTCAACAGCCCAACGTCGACCCCAACCAAGAACCCAACATGGCCGGATGAAACCGCAACCAACGAACTGGAGGAGGATGTCGGGCCTATGCAGGGCCAAAACGAACTGGAGGAGGATGTCGGGCCTATGCAGGGCCAAAAACCAATAGCACCACACCGTCGGAAAGCACACCACAACCAGGGCAAGATGAATTTCAACCTCTACCAGTCGAGCAGTGGCAGCCACAAGATCCTCCACCTGTTCCAAACTCTGCAGAGACACCTGAACCGAGGCGTTACCCCCAAAGAGTGAACCGGCGTCAGCCATCCTGGCTGCAATGGTAGAGTTTTGAACATACCCCGTCAGATGTCTGATGACTAAAATCATAGTTTATGGATATATGGATGCATCAGTTCAGTTGACTTTTCAGCATCAGTTCAAGTGATTTTCTGTATTAGTTTAGTTGACTTTCTGCATTAGTTTAGTTGACTTTAAGTGCTAGCCCAATTAATGTTTTAGTCCGTTACGGCTTTATTTGAAGAGGGGAAGGTTGTAGTGTTCTAGTATAATGGAAAAGCGCTATAAGAAGGACAGTAAACGATAGGTGGCGCGTCAGACAGGAAGGAACAACAACTGGAATGTGGACTGGCTAAACTTGTGGGCTAAACAGCAAATAAAGTAAACAATAAATAAAGTGTTAAACACTACACAGGCCATCCTAAACGCTGCTGCCCGCCTCATCATGATATAAAATAGTTTAGCAACGTAAACTACGGTTTAACCCAGAATTAATGTAACATAAAAATCACCAAGACAACAAAACACAAAATATTCAGGATATAATTATGACAATCCTGATTACAGATTTATTTTTCGTAATGACCAAGCATAACGTGTAACACTTAATCTAGGCCTAACTAGGATATCTAAGTAATCTCAACATTTAATATTATTATGAAACAACGACAACATGTATGTATGTATGTATGTATATGGCCATTTATATAGCGCCTTACAAGAAACTCACGAAGGCGCTAAACGTGACAGCCCAGCAGATCTAAACAGATACGACTTAAGAAGTTTCGAAAATGTTTCCTGAGCTGCCATCAACAGTCTAAAATAGTCTCACCAAATTATGTACAGCTAACAGCTCTGTTAAATATTTAGTCCAGCAGAAGTTTTTATGGAGATACATCTAATATTTAAAAAAAAATTGCCAGGGAGTGGAATCCCGAACGACTTTACTGCGTATTAAGTAACTATAGCATAAAATCATTTTGATGGCATGCAGCAACTCTAGTCTTACAATTATGTGAGAATATATATGCAGGTATCCTGCACTTCCATAACAACTTTTCGTTATAAAACTCTAAATCCAAACGTTTTCAACTGTAACAACGTGGAGTCACATATTCAGCAGAAACCAGCAACTAAGTCGTCAGGTGGACAAAATCGATGGCAAGAACAATGATCTAGAAATTCCTTCTCTATTTCAAGCATAACATCACATATACCGCATCCAAAAGATTTTGCCAAAGACGCCTTTCTATTCATACAATATTTGAATTTGTTAATATACAGACATTTTCCATCTCTAATTTTCGGATGTACGTTCGTTGAGTAACGTTCATTTTCTTTATCAATAACTCCTGGACTATTAAATCCGATTAAATGATCAGAAAGGTTAGCAATTACTTCAATTCCCATCTTAATATCCTGTTTCGGTGTTCGTGAATGGATTTTAAACTGCTTCGCTGAAGAACTGCTCTCGGTACAAGGTTTATTGTGCGAGTGTTGCTTCTCAATTGCATGAGTTCTTCTGTGTCTCTTTAGATTTCCAATATCTGTGAATCCTTTATTACAACCCTCACATATGTATGGTTTAAATCCGGTGTGGGTTCTCATATGCACTGTCAAGTTCCCTACTCTAATAAATGATTTCTGACATAACTGGCACCTGTATGGTTTTTCGCCAGTATGGGTTCTCATGTGAGTTTTCAGAGTACCACTTTCATTAAATGATTTCGGACATAACTGGCAACTGAATGGTTTTTCGCCAGTATGGGTTCTCATGTGCTTTTTCAGATGACCAACGTGATTAAATGATTTCTGACATAGCTGACATCTGTAAGGTTTTTCACCAGTATGGATTCTCATGTGCGTTTTCAGAGTACAGCCCGCATTAAACGATTTCTGACAAAAGTGGCACATGTATGGTTTTTCACCAGTATGGATTCTCATGTGAGTTTTCAGAGTACCACCTTCATTAAATGATTTCTGACATAGCTGGCATCTGTAAGGTTTTTCACCAGTATGGGTTCTCATGTGCGTTGTCACATGACCACCTTCGTTAAATGATTTCTGACATAGCTGGCATCTGTAAGGTTTTTCACCAGTATGGGTTCTCAGGTGCGTTTTCAGTTCACCACCTTGATTAAACGATTTCTCACAAAACTTGCATATGTATGGTTTTTCGCCAGTATGGGTTCTCATGTGAGTTTTAAGATAACAACCGCGATTAAATGATTTCTGACATATCTGGCACCTGTATGGTTTTTCACCAGTGTGGGTTCTCATGTGTCTTTTCCGAGTACCACCTTGAGTAAATGATTTCGGACATAAGTGACACTTGTATGGTTTTTCACAAGTATGGGTTCTCATGTGCGTTTTCAGACCACCACCCTGATTAAATGATTTCTGACATAGCTGACACTTGTATAGTTTATCGCGAGAATGCGTTTTCATGTGTGTTCTCAGATTAAGATATCGATAAAATGACTTCTGACATATCTGGCACCTGTACTGTTCTTCTCCCGTATCGCTGTTCGTATTCGCCATTAGGATACTCACTTAGCCTAATTGTTAGTTTCAATGTTTTTCTCTAGTATCAGTTCTTTGATGTGCTATGAGATTATCACATTCAGCATAGGCCTAAAGTTTCTGAAATAATTGACATCTGCTTGTGCTTTAAGTGATTCGTATGTGCTTCACCATTACAATATTCTAGACAAAGTCTGGATCTGTATACGACCTTTTTACAAGGATGAGTTTTGGTATGCGGTTCAAAGAAATAGCCTCTGTAAACGATTTCTGCAATTGCTGTTGTCAATGACTTTCCAACACCAGAAGTGTCCTGTTTCAGACATTACTCATTACTCCATTTAAGTTCGCCTTTCAGATGCTTACAAGAACAGTTGATGTTTCATGTATCAGTAGTAGTTGATTTCAAGTAAAATAATTATTCAAACAGAAAAACTTCATGGCGAAATACTGAAGCCATTCGTCGTATAGTAACAATTCTTTACGCTATTATTCAGGATATTTTAGTGAAGATATAATAGTTGACTGTAAAGTTGTGGTTAAACAAATCAACTGTAATATTATTAAGATGAAAGCCTTGTCCTGAAAAAAATTTTGCTCGTCATTTTCATACATTGGCTAAAAAATAAAACACACAAAACCGTCAATATTCAATATGTTTATAGAACATAATTTCATTGCAGCTCAATACAGTGGAATGAATGTTCATTCAAAATTATATACTCAAGCATCACCAAATACACCAAATCATCAAAGTATCACTTCCGTTCTTAAAACAATCCATTGACTGAAAATCCATCCACTTCAAAGGTTTAGCGTTCAATTAACAATTACACTCACTCCACATAACCTGCTTCAGGCTTTCTACTCGTCATGCCACAAGTTTTCCAAATTGAAGTCCCAGAAATCATACCCTGATCCATCCGTTCCTCTGCCTTCATAATGGAAAGGAACACTTCCAAAAATTCTTTTCTACAAAAAATTGTCTTGCTTAAACCTTAATGTTACAGATCTGTCTCAAACACAATTGCCTGAAGCCTGTACTTAGAAATCCATGAACAGACAAACGCCGTCTCAAATGTTCATAGGAGTTTCCAAAAGTAGGAAAGCTAAAAGTTGGCAATGTTGTAAACAGGCTATGCGACTATGTCACAGGAGATCTTACTTAAAACTGACATGCGAACTATTCGCAAAGCACTTCAGAGATAAAAGAGACAAAAGTCTTAAATGTTCTGTTTATGTTGCCGTTTTATAAAATGCATTAGCCTATATGTATCTCCAGCATCCATCCTTCTGGTAATTTGCCACTGGGTACTTTTGCTTATCCCGGCAAGAACTCGGTCATCCACGATACACTTTGCTTGCACAGAAGGACCACGTGTAGGTGGTATGAAGGGTTTTTGAACATCAAATGGTTTAAGATACACTTGATGCCTAATTTCCCCAAAGAGCCAGAATGAAGGACGCAGGATGAAATAGATGTTTGAAGAGGGCGTCTCGTAAAAAACACCGGGAGGAAGGAAATCCGAAACCACATCCCTATCTATACTAAGCACGATGGAATCGACAAAACGAATGAAGCTAACGATTACCCTGGGAGTGACCATTTTGGCAGGAGAGCGAAACTGGTGTCCAAAGAATCATCTGAGGACAGGAACTTGGAATATTCGGAAAATGCAGAGCTGGGAAGTAGGCAAAATCAATCAGTGAAATGAGAAGAACAAGAACGCAGATCCTGGGGCGACTGCAGTAGTCAAAAGAAAGGATGACGTTGACTACACCACTCATGGACCGACGAAAGGGATTGAGCAACAGACAGGAGTCGCGATGCTGTTGCTGGAAAGCCAGTGCTGTGTCAACAGCATCGAAAGACATGGAGACAGAATTATGGTTGTCTAATTAAGAGCATAACCAGAGTTAAAGACTGATGTAGCAAGAGGTACATGTCTGGCGACTATGTATACGGTTGATCTGATAATTGCAGTAAATATATTGGAAGCACATTAAAATGTAGATACCGGAGTACAGTTTGGGAAGTGTGCTGAGACCGTAAGATTTGCAGATGACCAGGCAATAGTAGCAAGTACCATGCCGGGCTGCAGAGAATAATGGATGCCATAAACAAAACATCTAAAGACTATGAGTATGAGGATAAATAGAAAGAAAACAAAGGTGATGAGATTGAATAGATACTAAGAAAACAATAACTATTGCTATCGATGGTGCAGAGATCGAGCCAGTCTACCAGTTTTGTTATCGTGGAAGTTTAAAAAAGAGGATGATTGCAGATGCTGAATCGAGATTAAGATAATAACAATGAGAAAGGAAGCGCTCTGGAAGAGAGGATAGCTTCTGAGAGGATGGTTTGGTCTCGATGTAAGAAAACAAGGCTACATAAAGCCTCACATGGTTCGTCACACTATATGGGTTGTTAACGTCGTAATCATAAACTCCAAATTTCTAAAGCGCTATTCCAAAGCCAAGTGCAAAGCAGCAGATCATTCAAGGGCAAAGACATGAACTATTGCAAATGCAGAAATAGAGAAGCTTCAAGTGGGCTTTTTAAATGTGGCTATGGAAAAAACTAGAAAAGATCTGCAGGAGTCCCTATACAACACACGCGGTGTTCAATGGTCGACACATTAGAAACAATTAACTGGATTGGCCACTCACTATGTGGAAGATCGTTCCTGAGTACAGTGCTTGAAGAAAGAATTTAAAGGAAGACATCACTAGGAATACCAAGAAATATGATGACGGACTGGATGTTGGATAAAATAAACAGACAAGGATTATATAAAGAAATAAATGAAAAATAGAGATGAATGGCATCACTTCATTCCTTTATCTGCCTAAGGGCAGAACACTGAAGAATGTGTAGCTGTTTCAGAAAAAAAGATGAGACATTTCTTAGACTTGAAACTGAACTGACTTAAAATCTAAACTGACTGGTACATTTCCTAGTGATAAAACAGTTTGAATAGCTGAAAATTCACAAATTGCTACATTTCATTGTTCAAAGTCATTTATGTAATCTACTTTCCAACGTAAACAATTCTTGGTGAAGTCGTAGTTTACGTTGCTAAATTATTCTAATGTCTTCAATGCCGTACTTGACGTTAATTTTTTTAATGAAATGGAAGTTGGATTGATGAAAATATTTCTCGATGAAATGGAAGCTGGATTGATGAAAGTTAACATGCACATAGGTAGTAGACTGCTTACTTACCAACGTGAAGTACGGCATTGAAGACATTAGAATAATTTAGCAACGTAAACTACGACTTTACCGACCAAAGAGTTACAAAGAACAAGTTACATAGAACGATGCATGACAAGTGATCTGATGATCGTCCGAATGACTTTCCAGAAAATAAAATATTAGATCAATCCACAATTATGTTGAGAACGCTTTCATTGACTTAGCTGTCGTTAGTTAAATGTGTTTTCCACTAAATTATATGCACAGAGTTATAGAATCTAACCAGGTTTGGCATTACAGTCAAATTTCTCCATAATCCGGTTTAAATTGTGACTGTCATCAGCATAAAATGGCGACGATTAAATTATTTCGCTATAATGAGAAGTAAGCTGAATAATACACGAGTTGTGTATGGGGGGGCGCAAAAATGAGGCATGGAGGCAGTTTTATTATGGAAAAAAGATTAAAAAGCAAAAGAAAGGTCATCAGAAAATTTAAAAGTAAGAAAAAAATGTTCCGGAAAGTTTTGC
>JACEVL010000435.1:0-126784 GCA_020284085.1 Aporrectodea caliginosa | reverse complement strand
ATGTAAGTTTTGTCAGAAATCATTTAATGGCGGAAGTCATCTGAAAACACACATGAGAACCCATACTGGAGAGAAACCATACAAATGTAAGTTATGTCAGAAATCATTTAATCGCGGAAGTCATCTGAAAACACACATGAGAACCCATACTGGAGAGAAACCATACAAATGTAAGTTATGTCAGAAATCATTTACTCAAGCTATTTATCTGGAAACACACATGAGAACCCATACTGGAGAGAAAGCCTTACAAATGCCAGTTATGTCAGAAATCATTTGCTCAAGCTATTTATCTGAAAACACACATGAGAACCCATACTGGAGAGAAACCATACAAATGTAAGTTATGTCAGAAATCATTTAATCGCGGAAGTCATCTGAAAGCACACATGAGAACCCATACTGGAGAGAAACCATACAAATGTCAGTTATGTCAAAAATCATTTACTCAAGATATTCGTCTGAAAATACACATGAGAACCCATACTGGAGAGAAACCATACAAATGTAAGTTTTGTCAGAAATCATTTAATGGCGGAAGTCATCTGAAAACACACATGAGAACCCATACTGGAGAGAAACCATACAAATGTCAGTTATGTCAAAAATCATTTACTAGGGGAATTCATCTGAAAACACACATGAGAAACCACACTGGAGAGAAACCATACAAATGTAAGTTATGTCAGAAATCATTTACTAGTGGAATTCATCTGAAAACACACATGAGAAACCATACCGGAGAGAAACCATACATATGTCAGTTATGTCAGAAATCGTTTACTCAGGCTAGCAATATGAAAACACACATGAGAACTCATACTGGAGAGAAACCATACATATGTCAGTTATGTCGGAAATCATTTGCTCAGGCTAGCAATATGAAAACACACATGAGAATCCATACTGGAGAGAAACCATACACATGTAAGTTATGTCAGAAATCATTTAATGGCGGAAGTGATCTGAAAACACACATGAGAACCCATACTGGAGAGAAACCATACAAATGTAAGTTATGTCAGAAATCATTTAATGGCGGAAGTGATCTGAAAACACACATGAGAACCCATACTGGAGAGAAACCATACAAATGTAAGTTATGTCAGAAATCATTTACTCAAGATATTCATCTGAAAACACACATGAGAACCCATACTGGAGAGAAACCATACATATGTCAGTTATGTCGGAAATCATTTGCTCAGGCTAGCAATATGAAAACACACATGAGAATCCATACTGGAGAGAAACCATACATATGTCAGTTATGTCAGAAATCGTTTACTGAAGGTTATTATCTGAAAAAACACATGAAAACGCATACTGGAGAAAAACCATACAAATGTAAGTTGTGTGAAAAATCATTTACAGTAGTTGCTGGTTTAAACAGTCACATGAGAATGCATAAAGGAGATAAATCATACATATGTGAGGTTTGTAATAAAGGATTCGCACAGAGTGGACATCTAAAGAGGCACAGAGTGACTCACGTGAATGGGAAGCAACAGACGTGCAGTAAACCTTATACCAAGAGAAATTCTTCAGTGAAGCAATTTAAACTCGATGCAGTAACACAGCCACAGGATCTTACAATGGCACACAAAGTAATTGATAACCTCTCTGATCATTGCATCACATTTAGCAATACAGGCGTCGTTGATGAACCAAATGAACTTTTCTTAAAGAATGCAAATGCGGATTCTGGTGAAATTCCTGGTTTTTTACCGAAAGCTAGAGATGGAGAAGATCTGCCCGGTTGCAAATTCAAACCTCGTGTAGATGCAAAAGCGTCTTTGTCAAAATCTTTTGGATGTGGTATCTGTGACGAATTGCTTGAAATAGAGAAGGAGTTTATAGACCATTGTTTTAGCCATCGATTTTCTCCACCAGACCTGTTATTTATTAACCTGTGCTGATTTGAAATTCCCAATACATGTGTTTAAAGATTTAGACAAAATTGAGACATTTAATTGTGATTGTATTTTAATAAGGTCTGCTCTTGTATTGCCGAGATACTTACAGACACATTCTTACTGTGTATCATTTTAATTATGAAATAGTTGGGCACCAAGTATTCGGGTGTAGGATATTCACACTATTAGTGCTTTGGTTTAAGGTGTCAAACTGCTTTTCTTCTTTCATTGGACCACTCTGAAACACTGCAAAATAAATTTGCTGCAGATCAGAATAAATTTTATACTAGTGTCCGTGAACGCAATTCTTAAAGTATTGCATTCTGAGCTCCTTTCTTTCAAATCTTGAATCTGACTACATGTACATGGACATCAGCACATTTAAGAACTAGATAGTATAGAGAGATGCTAGCTTTCATTTTGTTTGAGGGACTATAATATTATTATATGAATATACTTTATTTAATGTACAAATTGATGTTAGCCTACTTTGACTGTGTTTTTAGCGAACTGATGAAATTGATCGTAATGGTTACGGCTAAATTCTATACTCTGTTATTTATTTTTTATTTGCCTTCTTGACATATTAAGGAACTAAAATCTGTTAGTTTAATCTAAATATATTAGATGCGGCTGTTATATTTTATTTAATTAAGAAGGATAAACATGTAATCAAGATTAGCATGCTTTCTTAATTGGATACTTGGATGACCTGACATTGGGTGGTAGTAAGGAGACAGTGGCCGCCGATGTTCATCTAATAATAATAATAATAATAATAATTTATTATTATTATTTATTCTTTGATGAAGCGCCTGCAAACGCACTGCGCTGTGCATGTACATGTTGTGGCGATTAAACAATTCACAAGAACGCAAATAACAGAAAACATAAATCGGCAGAGATTGCAGCCATGCAAGGCGCAAGCTCATTGTACAAGGCACGAGCTAAACCCAGAGGGGCCTTACGGGTATCGAACCGGGTCCGCGAAAACTTCAGGAAAGAGTGTTATCCACTATAGCCTACTATCCCTCTGTGCAGGAATCACTGAACCTGGGATTGCTATTAAACCGCAGCAAATGCAAAATCGCCAGCCACAACATCCAGATGCCGATCGATGACCCGGCTTTCAACATTATACGAACATGACCTTCGAGGAGATGACCTCTTGGGTGCACTTCTTATACCAGGTCCAGCTGTGGATATGATCGTAGAATCGAAAGCTAGCGACCTTGGGGGAACTATCACTAGATAATCCATACTTTACACACGTGATGCTCTGGTTTTGTTTGTTTACTGTGTCTGTGTTGTAACAAAGGCCATTAGCGTCGCCCTCCTCCTTTATCCAGGTTTGGGACTGGCACTGTCAGGGTACAAACTGGCGGAGTTTAGCTCTGATTCTGCTGAGAAACAGTTGCAGTGTTCCGAAGCTGTTTAACAATATGCGCACAGCAGTCTGTGCTGATTGCCCGGGCTTGGATCGGTTCGTCCCTTGTTGAGAGAAAGGTATTCGACCATCCTTATAATATGGACATTGACGATGACCGTTGGCTCCAGGCTTCTTCGCCGGTGAGAGATACTTACCGTCTCCATGACTTCTGCTGCTAACGCAAGCGAACTGCAGGCATGCGTCTTACCAACAGGGACGGCTGAGATACCATACGACCTGGCGAATTCAGCACTCACCGCGTGGATGACAGGTGCAGAACCACCAAAAGGAAGAGTAACTCATAGCCAAACAGAGTGGGATTTCCGATATACAGACAAGGCATGGACAGGCCTTCTCGAGTCTACTAGCGGTCCACGTGATCGGCTGCTAGACTCACGAGCACCTCGCTATGGTGCTTGGATGCTACAATAGCACACTCTGTGACTGCTCTGGGCCTGTGCCTCTCAGACGAGTAGGTACGGTTCACAGTCGGGGTAAGGCTAGGTACGACTCTCTGTGTACCTTATTTGTGCCACGACTGTTGGGAAAAAGTCGACGCAAGAGGGTTCCAAGGACTGGTTTGTAGAGGAGGAGGCGGGAAACAACAGCGGCACAGTATGCTAAACAAAACGTCATCTGAAGAACGCTAAGCAGAGTGGTGGTGGGGGTAGAAGTAGTAGTTTGGGTTTAGGTCAATGGTCAATCGGAATAGGATACTCCTATCCTGGAAATATCCCTCTCTCACAAACAGTCGGCCTGGGATCGACCACTCATTAAAAAGGACCAGCCAGCCTTAATGGCCTCCATGACATCCGAGTACCACCAAGCCAGAATAAAAGCAGCAACATGATTATATTCAGGCGATTGGCTTTTAGCATTACCCATCAGTCTCTGACTCCCTGTGGTCTGAGGCCGTCCACATGGCCAAGGGACTGAGCCTTCTGATTGAGCTTTGTACTCAACACGAATGCACGTATGGTGCATTGGTCACAGCAGATGGCTCACCTTGCCTCTCAAGTCGCCTTGAACACGGTCGGATAGTTGGCACACAGTCATAAATGACATCATTTTGGTGTGGCCTTTTCAAGACTGGTTTCCGCCAACAAAGAAACCCGCACGTCTTGTCAGGTCTGAGATCCAAAGAGGATAATTAATCAGTAAAAATTAGAGAGAGGAAGCCGACGATGCGCATTGAAATGAGTAAATAAATGTTTAAAACATACATGGCTCCTTTGAAATTTCTCAAAAGGGAGATCCAACAGATTTTGCGCTTGTACTTTAGATTAGCATCAAGGTTGGACATAGGTCTACAATAGCGAAGAATAATTCATAGTAGAACATTGCATACGCACCATTTAAAATCTCTCTGTTATTGTTATTCTTAACATCATCTTCATTGTTCTAATTACAATTGCTCAGGTGGTTATTAGGCCTACTTGTGCTAATTTATTAATAAACCATAAATTTTGTAGCGGGAAAAAGAAAACTCATGATAAATAATTATAAACAATTATCAGAGATGAGAACCTCTCTAGGCCTAGTGACACTATAAATAATGCAGAGTTAGTCGATGGTCCATACCAAAGCAAATCCTTTATCAAGCGAAATTCCACAGGGTCAGTTATGTCGAAGACCATAGGCCTACAGAGATTAATCACTAATTCGCTCAGTTGTACACTCTCTCACTCTGCTCTATCCTTGGAAAAAAGTTTTACAGATTAACGAATTCATTTTTGAATGCTCTTTCATTTCAGATGTGCAGGAAACTGAAATTTATAAAAAAAATCTGAAGTCAAACAACTGATTTTAAATGTTCACAAACAATAAATTTTGAAATATGTTCATATGCATGTGATGAATTGACTCACCGTTGCTCGATTCTTGTCGGTCTCTCTTCGTTTCATTAGACTTGAAAACACGAAAAATTAGTAAAATACTTGTGAAAGTTTATTACCTTTTTTCATCAATGCATTAAGTAGGACTACCATTATCGTCATTATTATAACCGTCATAGTAATTGTCTTCCCAGTCAATCTATTTTAATTTTCAAATGACTTTTCATGTACAGCCACCTGCCTGCTATAGAAATAGACGGAGTAAATGGACGATATTATAGTCCACTTACTTTGTGCCCATGACCAAGATTCAAAAATGTATCCTTCGGTTATTGTGATCATTCCAATGTCGTTCTGAACCTCTTGGTGTACCCCAAGGATCGGTTCTTGAATCTTGACTCTTTGCTTTACATTTACTAGCCATTACAGACAGCTGACGTTACAGGGGAATAAAAATTCATAACTGCTACAATCTAAAACAAGACTTAGTGTCAACTGTTGCGTTCTAACAACAAAACTTTGATCGAATAAACGACAATACATTCATACATAGGGGAGGAAGGGGCTTAACCCATCAATGTCCAAACTTTCCCCTAATGGCCAATCTTTATGATAGGCCTACTTGGGAATATAAGTAATATAATATAAGAAATGATGCTAGGGTAAGGTGCTTGGAACTTGCATTTATGTGACTCCGCGATCAGCCGCTAGATGGCGTGCTGTTCCCATTTGGGAACATTGGGCACATATGGAGTCTGTTCCCATTTGGGCACGCCATGCAAATTTATTGAAGATCATCTGTTAAATTTGCAGTTTTCAGTTACTACACTAGTTTTACTTTATGTACAGCATTATAGGCTGCTTTGCAAGAACAATAAAACCACACATCAATGTTGAAGTAACTAGTTTTCAGAATTTTTAAAGCACTGACAACGATAGCCTTGTCTAATTCTGCGATTGAACACAACGATCATACACACAAACATATTCCAGGTATTTCTCTGCAATACTTTCCAGGAGACTGACAATATTCTGTCTCAAATGCGATAATATGATACTACTGCTCGTAGTGTAGATGAAGTAGAACCATGCACTTTGCACAGTACAGCCATGTATTCTTCTTACACAATCGACATCTTGTTTGTCTTTCACTCTGAACCCAGATGATGATCGACTCAAACGTAGCGAATGTCACTGACTGAGTGGCTATCTGATAGAGCTGTTGGAGGACTGTCCAACCGTTTTATAGTATTGTTCACAATTTGCCGCCGGAACTTCTGGTGATCAGACAAGCCACAGACTTCCACGTGAAGAGGCCAGGCAGCAACAACAGTCATGTTCAAACCGTTGATAAAGAGTGGCACCACCGCTTCTTAAAGTAAAACACGGATAGGTAAGATACAATAAGAAATTATTTTGTCGAATGTAATATTTTCATGGTCAGGGAATCGATTTCTCGTAGTGTCAATAGTTGGCAATACTACTATCCAAGATGGCGGCCAACATGGCCTCCAAAACACAAAAATATGTATGTCTCAGCTCATAGGTAAGCTGGAATAGCAAATGAAGCCTAGAATTTAATATTTTTGATGTCAAGGACTCGAACTCTTGATTTCTTGTGCTCGATAGGGCTCGAGTGGTAATTTCCAAGATGGCGGCCAATATGGCCGCCTAAAAAAAACTATGTATATCTCGGCTCAAAGGTAAGCTAGAATAACAAATGGAGTGTCGAATTTAATATTTTTTTGGTCCAGGATTCGAATTATGGTAGCGGCAATAATGTGCGAGTGTTCCTTTCCAAGATGAAGAAGAATGAAGAGGATGAAGGTGGTTGAGTATGCAGAAGAAGGACGATGAGGGAAGAGGACAAAGAGGGAGGGGAGAGAGGTTTATTTAAGAGGCGGGAGAGAGATGATAATGGAACAAGATGGAAGGCAGAAGAAGGAAGAGAAACGATGAGAGAGGAGTATGAGATGGAGGAGGAGAAGGAGGGAAGACAAGAAGGAGGAAGAAGAGAAAAAGGATGAAGATTATGAGGAAGAGAAGGAATGATAAATAGATAGGAGTAGAGGAATGAGGCGGAGAGAAGAAGTAGGAAGGAGGGAGAGGAAGAAAAGAGGAGGCTCGAGAAGAAGAATAGAGGAAGATGAGGATTTGGAAAGATTGGGAGGAGGAGGGACAAGAAATCCGTGGATTTTAGATTCAGTATTTTTTGCTTTAGGGTGAACACCTTGGATGGGTCTGCTAATTTAAATAGAATACATTGTAGACAATAAGGAAAAGTTTGAACAGGACTATACTTTATACAAATTGCAATCAGTGAGTGCATGATGCGTGGGGGTAATATGTTCAGATTTAGTGATCTTTTGTTATGGCTTTTACGAAGGAAGT
Organism: Aporrectodea caliginosa; assembly: GCA_020284085.1. Taxonomy (NCBI): domain Eukaryota; kingdom Metazoa; phylum Annelida; class Clitellata; order Crassiclitellata; family Lumbricidae; genus Aporrectodea; species Aporrectodea caliginosa. The sequence continues at coordinate 119,213 of JACEVL010000435.1, read as the reverse complement.
TTGAACCATTTTTAGTCTGTGGAAATATTTTAGTAATGCCAATTGAGAAGTGAGTTAAGTGATCCAGTGGCGGGAATCCATGACATTTGCCGGCAAGCCATCAACTGTAAAATCTGATTCAGAAAATAATTCGTATATAAAAGTGATCATCATTACGCTTGAACATCGGTGGAAACTGACATCGTGGAGTTGAATTATCCCCAACATTAATATCTGGAGCAACCCAGCATGTTACTACCAGCATTCTACTGAATCGCTGTGAGCCAATCAATATTTGCGGACTTGATGACTTGTACCTATGTAAAGATATTCGGTCTAGGAAGGATTCAGCAGAAGTTTGATACTAGCCATCCACTACTGGATATTAGCCTAGTTCGATTCGTAACCAAATAGTTAAGAAAATATTGGATTAATTTAAATAATAACATTTGCCAGATCAAACTGCACGATTAATTTGCATAAGATAAAAGCTATAAACTGTATTAAGTGACCTAACAAAGAGATAAAAAAAAACGTAAACAGTACTGTATTAAGGATTCAGCAAAGGTTTGATACTAGCCATCCACTATTGGATATTAGCATAGTTTGACTCTTTAGCAAGTAGTGCATAAAATATTGGATTAATTTAACAAATAACATTTTGCCAGATAAAACCACACGATTAATTGCAGAAGATACAAATAGTAAACTGTTTTAAGTGCCCTGACAAGGCGCAAAGCGTTGTAGAGATTAAATGTAATCGATAGCATATCCAAGCAATAAATTACGTAATATTTTCTGTTTGGCTGCACAATTATAGGCTGCACAGGAGCACAGGAAGAGGAGGCTATCAACGTTCGCGTTTATAGTCCGCTCAAAGATCTGAAACATCCTTCTTCCAGTGTTTCTGTGGTGAGCGGCTTTTAATTCCATGTTACAGCTCATCATAATTATTTATTAGATCGGTTTAATCTTCAGAGGACGCAGGTCTACTCTTACGAGTCAGTGTAATCTACGGAAGGTAACAAAACATACATTTGGTATTTCGTGTATTTGTAACATATTATGTACAACGATTTTACAACAACTTCTGCAAAACAACTAAAAGAGCCGAAGTCAATCTGTAATGAGATGTTCTTGTTCATTTCTTCGACTGTTGTGTTGAGTCCCAATTGACCGTCCAGCTCAATTCTCTCTAACATCTTTCCTTCATCTCTCAACCTTGTCTGTCCTTCATGTATCAGTAGATAAGAAATAAATACTCTGGACCATTTGACCAAAACAGCCTTCAATTTCGAAACATTCAGCCTATACAGCCTTCAATTTCGAAACATTTAACCTATACAGCCTTAAAGTTCAATATCCTGAGGCTCTCAATTGCGTCCGCGCATCGATGACTCATATCGAAACTCCTAGGAATTTTCCCCGAAGTTTCGATCAGTCGTCAGTCTCGATGATGAGCCGTCACACGGTCGAAAACTGTTATCTCATTTTGACTTAAAGAAAAATCTTCTGTATATAAAATGGATCATACGAAGAATACTGTTATCGAATTACGAAAACTCGCCAAGCAGAGGGGCATGGTCGGATATACGAGACTACGGAAAGCGGATTTGATCGCTAAAATTGAAGCTAACGAGACTCAAACGCTAATCCCCTCACATTTTACACCAATCTCACCTAATATAATTGAAATCCCAACACAAGCATCCATACCAGCCACGAAAGTACGAAAACTATTCGATAAGACAAAATCAGCGATTAATACATGTGTTGAGGCGATTGAAAGGAAAATACCTAAGCAACCTATGAAAATCGTAAAGGAGAAGTTTGCTAAAATGCAAACAAAAATTACTTCATATTTTAGGAAAATAATTAAACCAAAGTTCGAAATCCTAGAGACCGCGAATGCTATTAAGGGATTTACTAAGCGATACACGATCGAAGGAACTCGAGGGATCGACGTCACATCTTTCCTCGATGCTGTAAGGCCGCGGGTAGTCAGTCTGCTAACGAAATCTCGAGGGGTAAAAGTTCAATTCAATCTTTTATGTGTAATGGAGAAAGTAGATATGAAATCTGGGGAAGTAGTCGAAGCTGAACCTAATTTTAAATCGAAGAATGAGATTATTTTAGACGCAACCGACGTGGGTGAAATATATAGCGACGCAGTGGATAAAATTAAGGAGAGCATGGCGAGTTATCAGATGCGAGGTAGTAATTGGAGGTTTAAATCAGTTATGAAGTTGGATATCGATACGGTGGAATATAAGCCGTTCAAAGGTAGTTCTTATATTTCCCTTCCTGAGTATTTAGTTAATAAAAAGGCTATTATTAATATGAAAAACGAAGACGATGAATGTTTCAAATGGTGCATCACTAGAGCCTTAAACCCCGTTGAAAGACATCCACAGCGAATTACGAAAGAATTAATTAGACAGTCTGAGGATCTCGATTGGTCCGGCATTGAATTTCCAGTAGCGGCGGATGCTAATGTGATAAGCAGGTTTGAGAGAAATAATAACATTAGTATTAATGTCTTCGGTTATGAGACAGATGTTAAACTATACCCATTATATATATCGAAGCATGAAAGCGATACCTATGTAGATCTATTGCTTATTTCCGATGGAGAAAAGAAGCATTATTGTTGGATAAAGAATTTTAACAGATTGATGACGAAACACACAGAGAAATCTAAAAATTCAATGCACTATTGTAGACGATGTTTAATCGGTTTTCAACGAATAGAAGCGCTTACTAAGCATTCCGAGTACTGTTCCCAACACGAGGCGCAAAAGATCGTACTTCCAGAACCGGGAACTATGTTGAGTTTTAAAAATTATTATAGAAAGATGCGAGTCCCCTTCGTAGTGTACGCAGATTTTGAAAGCTTCATTAAACCTATAGACACTTGTCAGCCAAATCCTAACACGTCCTATACTAACAAATACCAAAAACACGTTCCGAGTTCATTCTGTTATTTTATAAAATGTTTCGACGATGACCTATATTCGCAAGCTCCCGTAATGTTTACAGCGGAGAACGAAGACGACGATGTAGCTCAGATATTTATAGACACTCTTATAGAGAATATAAAAGATATTTACAAACGATTTAAATTTCCAAAACGAATGATATTCGGGAAGAAAGACAAGGAACTATACGATTCAGCTACCGTTTGCCACATTTGCGAAGGCGAATTAGGCGTTGATCGAGTTCGAGACCATTGTCATCTAACTGGAAAATATAGAGGGGCGGCCCATAACAAATTGTAATTTAAGCTATAAGGTCCCCAAGTTTTTCCCAGTACTGTTTCATAATTTATCTTGTTACGATGCTCACTTATTCGTAAAGAAACTACGAGGTGAAGATAACGAAAGGATTAATTGCATACCTTGTAACGAAGAAAAATACATATCATTTAGCAGAGAAGTTGTGGTCGATAAGTTTGTGAATAAAGAAAACAAGGAAGTAGAGGTTAAACGCGAATTACGTTTTCTAGATAGTTTTAGATTCATGCCCTCCAGTCTCGACGCGCTATCTAAAAACCTTCGTAAAGAACAGTGTAAGAATCTAGGCGAGTTTTATAAAGGTAGGAAGTTAGATCTTTTACTAAGAAAAGGCGTGTACCCATACGAATTCGCCGAGTCCGTCGAAAGATTGAACGCAACCGAACTGCCTCCCAAATCCGCATTCTATTCTAAACTAAACGACTCAGACATTAGCGATGAAGATTACACCCATGCTAAAACGGTATGGACAGAATTTCGTTGTAAGACATTAAGAGAATACCACGATTTATACAATCAGTCAGACGTTCTCCTGCTCGCCGATGTCTTTGAGAATTTCAGAGACGTGTGCTGCGAGAACTACGGTCTCGACCCCGCTTGGTACTATACTTCTCCGGGTCTTGCTTGGGATGCTGCTTTAAAGTTGACTGGTGTAGAGTTGGAATTATTAAGCGACTACGATATGATACTGATGGTTAAACACGGGACAAGAGGTGGTGTTAGCACAATTTCGCATCGTTATGCGCAGGCGAATAATAAGTACATGCCCTCGTTCGACGCGAGCAAGCCTTCGTCGTTTATAGCGTACCTTGACGCTAATAATTTTTACGGTTGGGCTATGTCAAAGAATCTACCGACTCACGGGTTCGAGTGGATGTCAAATGCCGAGCTAAACGATTGGAGAACGACGCCTAGTATTTTAGAAGTGGACTTGGAATATTCGAGAGCTTTGCATGATCTTCATAATGATTACCCGCTCGCTCCTGAGAACATTACACCTGAATCTTCGACCGTACCTAAACTAATTCCAAATCTAAACGATAAAATAAAGTATATAGTTCATTACGAAAATTTAAAGCTGTACGAAAGCCTAGGCTTGAAGATAACTAAAGTTCATCGAGGAATTAAATTCGAAGAAAGTGCCTGGTTGAAAAAATATATAGATCTAAATACCGGCTTGAGGACTAAAGCGACTAACGATTTCGAGAAAGACTTTTTCAAGTTAATGAACAACTCTGTTTTTGGGAAGACATGTGAAAATATAGAGAATCACGTAGATATTAAACTAGTCTCCAGCGAAAAGCAAGCGATAAAATTAACAGCGAAAACTAGCTACGACACTCGAACAATTTTTGATGAGAATCTAATAGCGATTCATATGAAAAAGACCAAGCTGTATTATAACAAACCTATATATCTCGGAATGTGCATCTTAGATTTAAGCAAAACATTAATGTATGATTTTCATTATAATTACATTAAGAAGAAATACGGAGATAGATCAAAACTGTTATTCACAGATACCGACTCGCTAGCTTATGAAATTAAAACCGACGATTTCTATACCGATATCGCTCCAGACGTTAGAAGCCGGTTCGATACGAGTGATTACCCAAAAGATCATTTATCCGGGATAGAAACCGGAGTGAATAAAAAGGTTATTGGTATGTTTAAGGATGAAGTGGCTGGTAAACAGATCGAAGAATTTGTAGGTTTAAGATCGAAACTCTATTCATACAAGATGGCTGGAGAAGACTATAAGAAGTGCAAAGGCATAAAGAAGTCTGTAGTTAAGAACGCAATCACACATGAAGACTATAAAGAGTGTTTGTTCACCAAACGAGAACAGTCTAGAACGATGAATGTGATACGATCGCATCACCACGAAATCTACACAGAGGAAGTGAATAAAGTGGCTCTATCAGCTGATGATGATAAAAGAGTGATAATGGAGGATGGCATCCATACTTCCGCGTATGGTTACTATTCACTAAACTAGTTAAAGAATAAATATACTTATATAAAATGGAACTTAACAAAGCTGTACCACGTGCAAATTCGAGAAAAGCTCTTTCATAAAGATCGATCTACTAAGAGCGGGTTCGTCACCCTCAAACTTGAGTTACGTTCATTATGTTTACTATTTAAGTTGCTGTGATTCCCAGTTATTCAGTCTCCGATGGGTATACCTGGCGATTGAATGCCTAAGGACCGTTCTAATAGAGTTGTCCGACATAAAATCAACTTTATAATTCGGCGCAATAGTTAGCACCGACTTTAACGTATTACTATTCGGTTCTATCGAAATATTAGGTTGTGAGTCGGCATCATTATAATGCCCACGCTCTTTCATAATTCTCTGCAGGTAATCGTTTATATCATTAATTTCATAACATCCCTCTGGAATGAACACATCAAACCATTCATGGTCTCTGGTTTCGGCCAATCTCCCATCAGCGTTGGGTGTATATCTGAAATGGTTGTTTGTAGCGTCAATATTCGGAAAACTAAAATAAGTTTCTAAATTAATAAGAGCTATTTCGTAGTTTTTACTCGTGTCCAGTTCGATAAAGTTTGCATTCTCTCTAATCGTCTGTCTCGGTAGTTTGAAATAATTTTGGGCGAGGTAGAAGCAGTCAACGTTGCTATGCCTTCCTCGGATGTAGTAGGCCTCGCATTTATTCTGCTTGATTAGCTGCAGATCGTCAAAGATCATTAGGTTCTTCTTCTCCGGCTTCAACTCTCTCGGGTCTGGTACGTCTTCAGCTGATTCGAAGAACTTGGCAGATATATCAGATTTCTCATTCGATTGTTTAGCCATTTCCTCAACTACAACTGCTGGTGGAATATTTTGTCTTATGATCTCGTCTTGGCAGTCGAATAACCCGATTATGGCTTGTTTAGGTAGCTTTTCTTCGAATGCTTTTTTCAGAATTTTATACTCTGGTTGAAAGAGAGACAGACCGAATATTTGTAAATTATCGTAATCTAACCACCCAGGTCTTAAAAGTAAGTTCAACAGTAATGTCGTCTTACCACATCCAGATTTTCCTATAATTAACCCTCGTATACTTCTCGGTAATAGTGGGTTATTGAATCTATTAGATGACGCGTCGTTCCATGATAAATTTTTAGCTTCCATTTTAAATATATCTGATTGTATTTAAAATGTATTGCGTAAAGTGTAAACGAAAAACGGAAACTAAAGATACCAGGAACGTCATCAGTAAAAATAATAGGCCTATGCTTCGAGGTGTATGCGTTGTATGTGGAACGACTAAAACTCAATTCGTGAAAGGAACTGCTTCGAATGGAGGAGATCTAGTTAGTTCTCTAAATTCAGTCACAAGCAACATCAAGTTACCTTGGGCTAAATTTCCAGGCGAGATGCATCTACCTGGTCACTCGTTTACGGGACCTGGGACTAGATTAGATTTGAGACTGAATCCCGATGGCACTCCTAAAGATTGGTCTAAACCAGTTGACAGGGTCGATAATGCGGCATATATTCACGATTTAGCTTACAATCAATACTCCGATACGGCTAATAGGAATGTAGCTGATAGAGCTATGATTAATGCTTTGAATAATATTTCTAATCCGAGCTTACGTGAACGAATAGAGAGGAGTTTAGTTAAACCTATATTATCAGCAAAATCGAGTTTGGGATTAGGTTTAAAAAAGCTTAAAATGGACTGATGAACTAGCGGATGAATTACATAAACCCGTAGTAAGGCATTTTAGAAAAAGGAAGGTGTACGTCGGTGGTATAGATGACATTTGGGCAGCTGATCTGATCGATATGCAGGCGTTCGCTAAAGATAACGATGGCGTGAAATATTTGTTAACGGTTATAGATGTATTTTCAAAGTATGGTTGGATCGTACCACTACATGATAAGAGCGGAAAATCTACGGCTAGTGGTTTCCTAAAAATATTAAAGAGCGGAAGAAAACCGGGTAAAGTTTGGGTTGATAAGGGGAAAGAATTTTACAATAAAGATGTACAGAATTTAGTCGAGTTGTATTCCACAGAAAATGAGGAGAAATCCTGTGTAGTCGAACGTTGGAATAGGACTATGAAAGAAAAGATGTACAAATATTTTTCAGCTAACTCAACGAGAAGATATATTAATATATTAGACGAAATGGTTAGTAATTATAATAACACGAGACATTCTTCTATAAAAATGACTCCCACTAAGGCTAGTATGAAAGTTAATGAAAAGACTGTATTTATGAATTTATACGGTGATGAGATTTCAGAGCCTATTAAGCCTAGGTTTTCAATTGGTGAGAAGGTTAGAATAACGAAGAAAAAGAATATTTTTGAAAAAGGTTTTACACCCCGGTGGACTGAAGAACTATTCACAATTACACAGGTTCAGTATACAGATCCTCCTACCTATAAGATAAGCGATTATAATGGAGAAGAAATACAAGGCTCGTTTTATCAAGAGGAGCTACAAAAATCAACTCAAGAAATATTTAGAATAGAAAAAATTATTAGGAAACGTGGAAAGAAATCTTTAGTTAAATGGCTTGGTTATCCCGAGTCCTTTAATTCGTGGGTTGATAATGAAGACTTAACGATCGTTTAGGTGGTTGTGTTGTTTTGTTCCAGAGTATTAAACTTCTTACTACTTACCTATGTTGTTCCAGAGTATTAAACTTCTTACTACTTGCCTGTGTTTTTAATTGTGAAATCGGACGGGTCGCTCAACAAGACTCGCGTTTGTTGTTAAATAGCTCAGTTGATCATAAATAGGCCATGTTGATTAATAAGCCTATCGAAACTGGGGAAATTGTCAGCCAGTTCCTTCTACGTCGTTCCATCTCGTGACGATGAGTCTACCCGCGTTGGCGTTAAACAAATGTTCTCTTTATTTCGATAACTCGTGATCGTGCGTCATAGTATATAATAATTAGGCGTGACCGTGCTAGGAGGTCACACATCCAACTAAAGTGTGACCGGGTCGTTTTCAAAACATATTTAACTAAAAGCGTGACAGATTTTCTGTTTTAACAGGCGTTGGGGTTCAAAAATTTCTTAATAGACTTATCGAAACTTTTGGAAATGAGCGCTGTTTAAGACGACGTGTGTTAACTGTTTTCCATCTCGCGTTGTCAGCGGACGCTGCTTAAACGAATAGACTGAGCTATTATATATTATATCGCTACATACAAACGGTTCTTAACAGTCGATGGGAGCAACATTGAAGGCTTATGAGGTTAGTTTTATAAATCTCTTAACATAATTCTATATTCGTTGTAAAACAAAACAAAAGAACAACTTGTTATGGTCGGATGGATGGAAGGATGATTGAATAGATAAATAGCTTATTGCCGGTTGAGGCGGCGTTGCAAAACATTATGGCGTTGAAGCTGTTAGACGTATTTTATATTATTATATTATCGCTTGTTAAAACATTCAACGCTGAATGAATGCCTGCTATTTAATACAGCTTTCAACAGAGATCGTAAAAGCATCGCTGTGTTTTTCTTTAAAATTACAACGAGCAAAGAGGGTAGACATAAACATAGACCTGCATAAAAGTAGATGTACGGTTTGGTGGTTCGATGACTGGGTGAATGGATTTTGTTAAATTCTATTTAAACAACTGTCAATGGGCCCATGTAGGATCAGGAGGGTGTGTAGGCCACGAGACGGACAGGCAGACGGACAGCATGAAGGCATACGGACGAACAGGCGGACGTTTTCAATTAACGTCGGCCGTAACAGAGGCCTATTGTTCTATTGTTGTCACGCCTCGAGCGTAATATCGCCCGAGGGCTGAAAGAAACAGACGGGCCTAGATTTTTTTCATGCTTACGATTTCTGTAGGCGCATATAGCTTCGTGAATGAGGGGGTTGGTCTTAAATATTGGTCAGTTACAAACGATTTAATGTAATAACGATTGATATTAAAATGGCAAATTCAACGCGATTGTTTAAATATGACTCGGACTCGGACTCCGATTCTGAAATATCTAACGAAACTAAATCTGGTCAGAAAAAAAGTGTAACTTTTTCTACGGGACAGAATAATATAATAAAAGATGTAGATTCGAAATGGTTAAACGATTATTTAGAATTAAACGGACCTAATGCATTGCTATATAATGCATTTCGTTTCAGAGATATTATAGAATTAATAAATAATAAAATATCTTGGATATTATGTAAACATCATAGAGATAAAATTTACTCTCGCTTAATCAACTAATAATAAGATAAACAACCTTTAGTATTTTAAAACGAATGGGTGAATATCTCAACCATGACTACATTTGTTCTGTACGTCGGGTTAGAACTATTGGAGTCTGCTTGTGTTTAATTGCGAATTCTGACGGGTCGCTCCACTATGATTCGCGTTTCGTAAGTGTTGATTAGGATATAGGTCAGTTTATAAACGCCAAAGTTTTTCGTCTGTATGATTCAATGTTCTATTGTTTTCATTTCCGAGGTTGTATGAATGTCTTCGTCGTAGTTAATCCTACGCAGTTCCGTCTTGTGTTTATGAGTAGGCCTATGTCTTTGACGTTGAACAATCGAACGCGTTATTAATGGATGAATAGATGCCTGGATGGATAAATAGCTTATTGACTAGGTTTGTATGAACAGGCATATATATATGAACTACTATGTGATGACGACGACAAAAAGTACGGGCCTATGCATTTAATGAAGAATGAAGGAATATATAGGCCTCGACAGAAGGACGGACTGAAGGCATGACGGTTGAAGAGGCGAACGAAGGGACGGACATACCAATTAACGTCGACTGTATAAGAGGCCTATTGTTATCACGCGCTGAGATGAAATATCGCCTGAGGGCTGAAAGACAGATGTGGGCCTAGATTTTTTGCATGCTTTACGATTTCTGTAGGCGCATATAGCTTCGTGAATGAGGGGGTCTGACCTAATATTGGTCTAAATTATCGTACACTGACCAATATTAAGGTCCGTTTACGGCGATTTGAGGTGATTTTGACCGCTCGTACCTTGACATATCCTACCATGGTGATAGATGAGAGGTCTCCCACAACATCAGCCTCTCCAATCTCCTTCCAAAGATTTTCCCTCAATCCTTCTGCTCAATCCTACCAGCATCGCGAAACCGCACGCTATTGATCATCTTACAGCAGACCTCACCTCATTTTCTCCTGATGTAGCCATCGTGGTAGAAAGCTGGCTAAAACCTCACCATGATGATTCCTCCTTCGGTATTGCGGGCTACACTCTATTCCGCCGAGACAGGACGAAAAGGAGAGGCGGCGGCATAGCCATCTACTGCAAATCAACTTTAAGACCTTCCAAGTTCATCCCTGCAGTTCCTTGTGGACCTGATATTGAATTGTTATGGATCAATGTGACATTTGGATCCAGGGTTTTCTTCATTGGTGGACTGTACCATCCACCAAAACCCATATATGAACTTGACACCCTCACTTCTTATCTTGAACAGACGCTAGATTCGATTTCTGCACAACCGCAGGATTCTACCATACTACTTGCTGGTGACTTCAACCAACTTCCATCTCTACTCCTCCTTCAAATGGGCCTTCATGTCGTTTTTGAGGGCCCCACTCATGAGGGCCACCCGCTCGATCGTGTTTATTGTTCGGAACGCCTAGACTGCGTATGCTCCGCTACTAAATCTTCAGTCAAAACCCGTCACTCAGCCGTTCTGATGACTTCTCTTGATCGTGCAGCTCCGCCACCTACTGACCGCCGTGTGTGTGAGATACGTATCCGTACTCCTGACCGAATGCTTCGGATGCAAAATTACCTAGCTGATTTCAACTGGAACACCATGTACAGCTGCCAATCCACTCAAGAATCCTTTGATGAATTCTACTCAACCATACGAACTGCGACAGATCGTATCTTTCCTATCAAAAAGATCACTATCAAAGAACGTGATCCGTCGTACATGACGCCTTTCCTCAAATATCTCCTGCGAAAGCGCAACCGACTATTCAGACGTGGCCATTCAGAGGCGGCTGCAGCCATTGCCGACCGCATCAACTGTTTCATCATGAAGAGCAATGTATCCTCTTTCAACGGATTATGTAGGGGTACAAAGAAACTTTGGGCTGAGGTTAACCGCCTAAGAAATGGGCGTGAATCTAACAATGATTCTACTTCTAGTCATATTAACTCAGAAACTCTTAACCAACATTATCGAGATATCTCGACTGATGTCCAATACCTACAACCAACTATGCGGAGCTCGATTGCGGGGTCTGAATCCTGCCCGCCAAAATTTGGGGTTCTTGGCACTTACACTGTCCTATCCTCCATTCGTGGTTGCTCCACTGGTCCCGACTTGATCCCTCTCTGGCTCCTTTCTAACATGGCCCATCTTTTGGCTGAACCAATTACATATTTATTCAACCTCTCGTTGCAAAACTCCTCTGTCCCTGACCAATTGAGGTCTAGTTGCATTACTCCTATCCCTAAGATCCCTTGCCCTGCCACTGAGGCTGATTACCGACCCATTTCCATAACGCCGGTATTATGCAGATTGTTAGAAAAACTTGTAGTGCGCCTATATATCTATCCCATCCTCACCAATCACGAACTGAACCGTCCATTTGCTGACCAATTCGCCTTCAGGCCATCTGGTTCTACCTCTGCCGCTCTTATAGCCATTTCTGACTTCATTCTCAGCTCACTTAATTCTGAACCCTATGTCCGTGTGATTTCTCTAGATTTCTCTAAGGCCTTTGATACGATCAGACACTCATACTTGGCTGAACAATTGACCTCTCTGCCTATCCCAGCTAATATATTCAACTGGATTATCTCCCTCCTGAGCAATCGTAGTCATTGCACCAAGTTCCGTGGTATTTTATCTGCACTGGCTGAAATCAATGCCAGCATAATTCAGGGTTCTGGCATGGGTCCTGCAAACTTCCTGGTTGCCATCTCCGGCCTAAAACCTCTCTATAGCTTTAATCGTATTTTCAAGTATGCTGATGACTGCATTCTTGTGATCTTGGCTTCTAACATCTCCACTACAGATGCAGAATTAGATCATATTAGTGCCTGGGCTCTTAAATGTAATCTCCACCTGAATCACTCAAAATCCTGTGAGATTGTATTTACCAAACCAAAGGTGAATCTTTTACAAGCCCCTCCTGTCCTGCCTGGCATTAAAAGGGTTGTGTCATTGAATATACTGGGCATTGAGATTACCGAAAAGTTCGGTTTTTCCCCGTATGTTCAAAGACTTTGCATTCGGGCCAAGCAATCTCTCTATGCCCATCGTATTTTGATCTCACATGGGCTTTCAGGGGTCAAGCTTCATGATGTGGTCAGGGCTACCACTATCAACCGCATGCTATACTGTTCCCAAGTATGGTTTGGCTTCGCCAGTAAGCAGGAACTTGACTCTTTGAGTGCGCTGGTCCGCAAGTTGGTACGCCTGGGTTTCCTACCTAAATCTTTCCCCACCTTTGAGGAGCTTTGCAAAAAGCTGATATAGACCTATTTAGAAACATCTTAACAAATACTAGCCACACCCTCCACGACCTTCTCCCCCTGTCAATTGCACTGGTCATGATCTGCGCCCACGCTCACATAACCGTGTTCTCCCTAGATTTGATTCCCTTACCAGGCGTGGCTTCTTAGCTAGGATGTTGTACAGTTAGACATATGTTTTGTAGTTGACCTAATTTTCTTCTAATTATCGTTTCTTTGTACATAAATTATTTCTGACTTTGTATGTAAAGCGCTGAGCGTTTGCTTGCGTTCAATAAAGAACATTCTTACTTACTTACTTACTTTTATCCTGAATGAGTTTCAAACAAAACAGCAGACAACAGCTAGTACCGTAGGTGGTTCATTGTCTATAAATGAAGAGCAGTAGGCCCTGTGACTGGAAACCGATGTGAAAACGTTTTGTGTTAGCCTACGTCTCATTTGATAAAAACCTCGGCAGCCTAAGGGTTAAACGCTCAACAATGCTATAACTATCCTTAGACACCTTTAATACGACTTCAAACGATTTCATAAATTCGTCAGTCGCGTTCTGACGCCAGATGGTCCAGGTTTTCGTGCAGATTAATATAAGATGAGGTCGATGTCAACGGCCTTGGAATACACAAGGTTCAGCTAAACAGCAGATATTACGTTCATACTACGGTGTCCATTTGGGTGTCATGGGATCTAAGTAGGCCTATGCGCAGTGCATGTAGTGATCCAAAGCAAGCGCCTAGGCCTATAGGACTTCATCCACTTAGGTTACTCCTAAGAGTAGGCCCTAACTCCCAGGATCTTCAAGGATTCAACCCATTGCACACCCTCCAACAGAGGTGGCTGTTCATCAAAATAATCCTCTCCTCATTAATCGTAATCGTAATCGTAATCTCCAAACTTCTAAAGCGCCACTGGAAAGCCAAGCGCAGGGCACCAGCTTATTCACGAGCGCTACAAATAGGCCTAGCACTTGGGACTTGTTTGTATTCAGTCGGAGGTTATTAGATGCAGCCCAGTCCGACACCGATCGAAGAAAGAGAGGCAGACAAAAGAACGAACATTATAGAATCAGAAACAGATAGTCCAACGTCTTTCGTTCCGCGATGAACCGACCGCGCGTCGATAAAACGACAAAGGATGCGTGACATTGATACATAGAAAGACACGCAGACGAACGGACAAAGAGACTGACAGGGAAACAAACAGCTATGCAAACAGAAGGACGGCAGACAAACGGATGGACGGACAGAAAGACAGACATTGAGACACATTGACAGATAGACACAGACGAATGGATGGAAGGAGAAGTAAACTGCAGATCTCATGAGTAAGCTGGATCTCACTGCTTAGCATTGATTGTGTCAATTAGATTATCGAGATTACGATATCGCGGTTTGGTTATTCGGCGTACATATATTGCATATGATGAGCCAGCTCACCAATTATAGTATGGTTACCTTTTCAAGTATTATGTAAATGCAATAAATAGCAATTTTATAATTATGACTGTTAATAATAATTTATATTGACGTAAAGTCTCTTTTGCTGTAGCGCGTTAAAATATATTCGCTAGATGACAGGATATACTTTATAAAACTTCAGCTTACTTCCCATTTTACGAAACACTTTATTTGTCGCCATTTTGTGCTGATGACTGTTAATCAGAATATTAAGAAATTCGACTTTAATGCCAAATCTGGTTAGATTCTATAACTTTGTGCTTATAATTTAGTGGACACATATGTATTTTAGCGTCCTAAATTATTTTCTGACTTATAACGTATTCCCAGATTAATTTAATCGTTTACGCTTATATTTGTCATATTCCGGAATATATCTGTGCTAAAAGAAACAAAAACAACCGAATAAAACTTAATTTAGAAGAGAAAATAAAAACGAATTGAGTCGTTAAGCGACCATTCGACGACAACCGGAAGTCAAGCGGCTATGGTAGGCCTACATTACCCGCGGCTCAAGGAATCTATATTGACCGCGGCTATTAATAGCTACACCTCAATTTGACCGCAGCTATTAATAGCTACACCTCAACTTAAAATAATGCTGAATGTTGCGTTAAGTTGACGTGTTAAGCCTATGAGATACGAACAGGTCGCGCACTCATACGCTTCACTAATTACCGTCTATGAGGCACTAACACTTCCCACACGATTGATTTGCAGGTGTTTTATGCTATCAGTCTGCATTGAAACTGACATAGGCCTACTGTGCGTTTGCAAGTGGTGTAATAACGAATACACTTACTTACTTACTTTTCTTCTGCATTATGTAAAAGTCCTGAACGTGGAATTTTTACCAGGGTACTCCTACCATAATTCTAATCCTTACATATACTTCCTAATCACTCATTTCCTGCAAAAACTCTTTTCCCAGTCTTCACGCTTCACACTAACCATTATTGTGAAGCCTAAATGCAATTGGACAATTTGCATAGCAAGAAATGTCCTTATTTGACCCTTGAAATAAAATACTTATACGATCTTTCCAGGGTGTAAAGAGCAACTTTGAGACTAACCAAAACGGCAATCATCCATCACCTTCAATCATTATCCTCACAGTGGTAATCCTTCAAACTTACCCATTAGTGTCAAGCCAAAATCCATTGGAACAAATACATTGCAAGAAATGCTATTATTTGACCATTGAAATAAATACTTATCGTCTAAGTAAGCAAACACCCATTCTAGGGCCAAAGGAGAACCCCAATGCTAATCAAAACTCCAAACAATCATCTGTTTAAATCACCATTCTCGAAGTGGTAGCCTTTGGTACTTACCATTACTGTCAACGCAAAATCCATTCTACAAATGCATTGCAAGATATACTGTTACTTGATCGTTGAAATAAAATACTTAGACCCTAAGTATGTGAAAGCCGTATCTAGGGACTAAAGAGCACCCTTAGTGCTATCCAAATCGCCAATCACCCATCCATTTCAATCACCACTGTCTAAGTGGTAGCCCTTCAAGTATACCACTATTTCCATTGTACAAATACATTGCAATATACACTGTTACTTGACCTTTGAAATAAAATACTTAGACCCTAAGTATGTGAAAGCCGTATCTAGGCACTAAAGAGCACCCTTAGTGCTATCCAAAGCGCCAATCACCCATCCATTTCAATCAGCACTGTCTAATTGGTAACCCTTAAAGTATACCGCTATTTGTGCCAATTGAAATGCATTGTACAAATGCATTGCAAGAGATACTGTTACATGACCTTGCAATAAAATACTTAGACCCTAAGTGTGTGAAAGCCGTATCTAGGCACTAAAGAGCATCCTTAGTGCTATCTAAAATGCCAATCACCCGTCTGTTTCAATCACCATTGTCTAAGTGGTAGCCTTTCAAGAATACCATTATTGCAATTGCAAAATCCATTGTACAAATGTATTGCAAGATATACTTTTATCTGACTGTTTAAATAAAATACTTATCCTATAAGTATGTGAAAACCCTTTCTAGGACCTAAAGAGAACCCTCAGTGCTATCCCAAACGCCAATCACCCGTTTGTTTCAATCACCATTGTCTCATCCCTACACTATTGCCAATGCAAAATCCATTGTAGAATGCATTGGAAGATAGAGTGTTACTTAACTCGTTCAATTAAATACTTATAGTCTACATAATTATGTGAAAGCCCTTTTTAGGGTCTAAAGAGAAACCTCTGTGATAACCAAAACCACAATAACCCACCTATTTCCATTGCTGTTGTCTAAGTACTCACCCTACAACTAAAACAGTATAGTCAAGCCAATATACACTGTAGAAATGCATAGCAAGATAGACAGTTACTTGAGCCATTCAATTAAATACTCATAGTCTAGATATGTGAAAGCGAAACCTCTGTGCTAACCAAAACCACAATAACCTACCTATTTCCATTGCTCTTGTCTAAGTACTCACCCTTCAACTGAAACACTATTGTCATTCAAAAATACACTGTTGAAATACATTAGAAGATAGAGTGTTACTTAACTCTTTCAATTAAATACCTATAGTCTACATATGTGAAAGCCATTTCTAGGGTCTAAAGAGAAACCACTGTGCTAACCAAAACCACAATAACCCAGCTATTTCAATAGCTCTTGTCTAAGTACTCACCCTTCAACTGAAACACTGTTGTCAAGCCAAAATACACTATAGTGCAAATAGTGCTGTTACTGGACTCTTAAAATGAAGTACTCATCGTCTGGTTATGTGAAATCCTTTTAAAGCGCCTGTAGAGCACCCTGGGTACTTACCAAAACTACAATCAACCAGCTTTTCAATCACTCTTCTGTAAGTGCTGACCCTTCAACTGAAACATTATTGTCAAGGCAAAATACACAGTAGAAATGCATTGCATATGATACTGTTACTGGACCCTTCCAATAAAGTACTCATCGTCTGGGTATGTGAAAGCCTTTTATAGGGCCTTAAGAGCACCCTTGGTACTTACCAAAACTACAATCAACCAGCATTTTCAATCACTCCTCTATAAGTGCTGACCCTTCAACTGAAACATTATTGTCAAGGCAATAAACACTGTAGAAATGCATTGCAAGATATAGTGTTACTTGACTCTTTCAATTAAATACTTCTGGTCTAGGTATGTGAAAGCCCTTTCTAGGGCCTAAAGAGCACCCTTTGTGCTAACCAAAACCATCATCAACCAGCTTTTTCAATCAACAGTGTCTAAGTGCTCACCCTTCAACTGAAACACTATTTTCAAGCTAAAATACGCTGCAGAAATGCATTGGAAGATATTGTGTTACTTGACTCTTTCAATTAAATACTTATTGTTTAGGTATGTGAATGCCCTTTCTGGGGCCCAAAGAGCACCCTTTATTCTAACTAAAACCATAATCACCCAGCTTTTTCAATCAACAGTGTCTAAGTGCTCACCCTTCAACTCAAACACTATTTGGCTTGGTAATAACGTTTCAATTGAAGGGTGAGCACTTAGATTAGAGTGATTGAAAAAGCTGGGAGATTGTGGTTTTGGTAAGTACCAAGGGTGCTCTTCAGGCCCCAGAGAGCACTTTCACATGCCTAGACGATAAGTATTTAATTGGAAGGATCCAGTGACAGTATCATATGCAATGGATTTCTAGTGTATTTTGCCTCGACAAAAATGTTTCAGTTGAAGGGTCAGCACTTATAGAAGAGTGATTGAGAAAGCTGGGTGATTGTGGTTTTGGTAAGTACCAAGGGTGTTCTTCAGGCCCTATAAAAGGCTTTCACATACCCAGACGATGAGTACTTAATTGGAAGGGTCCAGTAACAGCACTATTTGCAATGGATTTCTACTGTGTATTTTGGCTTGGCAATAATGTTTCAATTGAAAGGTGAGCACTATGAGTTGAGTGATTGAGAAAGATGAGTGATTGTGGTTTTGGTTAGCACAGAGGTTTGTCTTCAAGCCCTAGAGAGCGCTTTCACATACCTAGACGATGAGTACTTAATTGGAAGGGTTCAGTAACAGCATTATTGGCAATGCATTTCTACTGTGTATTTTGCCTTGACAATAATGTTTCAGTTGAAGGGTCAGCACTTATAGATGAGTGATTGAGAAAGCTGGGTAATTGTGGTTTTGGTAAGTACCAAGGGTGCTCTTCAGGCCCTATAAAAGGCTTTCACATACCCAGACGATGAGTACTTAATTGGAACGGTCCAGTAACAGCACTATTTGCAATGGATTTCTACAGTGTATTTTGGCTTGGCAATAATGTTTCAGTTGAAGGGTGAGATTGTGGTTTTGATCAGCACTAGAGGTACTCTTCAGGCGTTAGATACGGCTTTCAAATACTCAGGGTCAAAGTATTTTATTTCATGGGTCAAGTAACAGTATATCTTGCAATGCATTTGCACAATGGATTTTGCTTTGGGAATAGTGGTATTGTTGAAGGGCTACCACTTTGACACTGGTGATTGAAACAGACGGGTGATTGGCGATTTTGGTAGCACTGAGGGTGCTCTTTAGGCCCTAGAAAAGGTTTTCACATATTTGGAGGATAAGTATTTATTTCAAGGGTCAAATAACAGTATATACTGCAATTCATTTGTACATGGATTTTGCATTGACAATAATGGTAAGTTTCATGTCCTACCACCTAGACAATACTCATTGAAAGAGAAGAGTGATTGGCGGTTTCTATAACAATAAAGGTGCTCTTTAGTCCGTAGATACGGCTTTCACATATTTATGGTTTAAGTACTTTATTTCAATTGTCAAGTAACAGTATCTCTTGCAATGCATTTGTACAATAAATTTTGCATTGACAATAATGGTATGTTTCAAGAGCTACCACTTAGACAATGGTGATTGAAACAGACGTGTGATTGGCGTTATGGAAAGCATGAATGGTGGTCTTTAAGCCCTGCAAATGGCTTTCGCATACTTAGACGATAAGTATTTTATTTCATGGGCCAAATTACAGCATTCCTTTTTGCAATTTGTGCAATGCATTACGCCTTCGCAATGATGGTAAGTTTAAATGGTTACTACCGAGAGAGGAGTGATTCTTAGAGATGAGTGATTGTCGCTTTGATAGCCCTAAAAAATCTGAATAGGGCTTTCACATGCTTAGGGTCTAAGTATTTAATTTCAATGGTCAAATTTCAGTATTTCCTCCCTCCAACTTCTGCAGTGTATTTTCGCTTTACAAGGATAATATAACTGAAAGGCTAGCACTGATTGAAGAGTGATTGCAAGATATGATTTATTGTCATTTTGGATAGCCTTAGGAGTGCCTAACAGGCCCAAGGAAGGGGGATTCAGAAATGCAGAGGGCAGTGTTTTAGATGAAGGGCCAAATTGCACCTTTTCTTGCTATCCAGTGCGGTTCTAGGGCAATTCGGAGCCGGACAATTGGGAGCGGACAGTTCGGAGCGGACAATTCGAAGACGGGGCAATTCGGAGCCGGGCAATTCGGAGCGGATAAATTGAGCGGACAATTCGGAGCCGGGTAATTCGGAGACGGGCAATTCGGAGCGGATAGAATAGCATCGGGGATAAAGTCGTAGTCTACGTTGCTAAATTATTCTAATGTCTTCAAGGCAGTACTTGACGTTGGTAAGTAAGCAGTTTACCTATGTGCATGTTAACTATCATCAATCCAGCTTCCATTTCATCTAGAAAATTTTTCATCAATCCAACTTCCATTTAATTGGAAAAATTACTTTTATCAATCCAACGTCTAGTTGACGAAAGAAATATTTTTCATCAATGGAACGTTTATTTAAGCAAAGATATATTCTCATGGATCCAGGTTCTAATTACGGAAACAATTATTTCCATCAATCCAGCTTCTATTGAATCGAAAACTTAATTTTATCCATCCAGCTTCTATTTACGGTAAACATTATTTCGATCAATCCAACTTCAATTTTGAACACAGGAATGTAATCATCAATCCCACTTCCATTGAGGGAAACAATACCTTTCATCGATCCAGCTTCCATTTCAAAGTGACAATATCAAATAATTTAGCAACGTAAACTACGACTTTACCGCGTCGGGCTCTCACGTATTTATTTTTATAATGGCATCAAAGAGTCTTAGATATAATCAGTTGAACATTTGTAAGCCTACATTTCACTGCAATTTCACTTCGCAGCTTTAAGTACATTTAAACTTTTAATTCGTGACTTGTTTGCTATGCATAGTAGTTTTAAAAAATTATTATATTTCACTGCAATAAAATTTGATTTACAATTTTAAATACTCGTTTGATTGTCTACGACGAATTGGCCGCTCCGAATTGCCCGTCTCCGAATTACCCGGCTCCGAATTGTCCGCTCAATTTATCCGCTCCGAATTGCCCGGCTCCGAATTGCCCGTCTCCGAATTGTCCGCTCCGAACTGTCCGCTCCCAATTGTCCGGCTCCGAATTGTCCGGATTTCTCCATCCAGTGCATAGGAATTTCAAGGGAAAGGGTGGAGATGCAGCGTGAAAGGGATTAGTGATTGATATTTGGAATGGCTGCATTATTCAGGCATTTCGTTTTTGATAAATTTGTATATGCTGCAAGGAAACGACTTGGAGATCGTCGCGGGTGACTTGTCTGTTTCGGCCGGCGTTTGCCATAGATGACTCTGTCTGTCGTGGTGAATTTAACATCATAGGCTACAGTCGTTGTGGGCTGGGCGTCGTTGTTGGTTGCCAGTTTTGTTTTCCGTGTTTTATATGTATGTAACCAAGATTGCAGGTCGCAAATGGTAACATAAAGAATATACCTACTTACTTACTTAACTCGTATTGCTCAAGTGGCGACCTTCAATATGAATATTATTGACGACTTGTCAAAAGTTCACGCACACCGCGGTTATATTTAGAAGGCCGTGCGCACACCCACTTCCGGAATGGGTCGTCGTTCATACATAGCTTCGAGCGATCATTTGGTATGAGAAATATTGAATATTTAAGATAAGTTTTCAATCGATTTCCTTCTGTTTAACCAATTATGACTATACTGATACATTAATTGGGCAATTGCACGTTATTAGAAAAATTTACGACGCTATTTGTTTCACTTAAAGCCAGAAAATAATTTACGACGCTAAACTACACGTTTACCCAAAGATATATTCTCATGGATCCAGCTTCTAATTACGGAAACAATTATTTTCATCAATCCAGTTTCTGTTGAATCCAAAACTTAATTTCATCCATCCAGCTTCTATTTAAGGGAAAAATTATTTCGATCGATCCAACTTCAATTTTGAACACAGGAATGTTTTCATCATTCCCATTTCCATTTAGGAAAACAATTTTTTTCATCAATCCAGCTTCCAATTTACAGTGACAACATCAAATAATTTAGCAACGTAAACTACGACTTTACCAAATATTTTTTAGTTAAATAGAAGTTGGGTCATTTTTTTCATGAAATGGAAGCTGGATTGATGGAAAAATATTGTTTTCCTAACTGGAAGTGGGACTGATGAAACCATTTCTATCTTTAAATAGAAGTTTGATTGATGGAAATAATATTTACCATAAATAGAAGCTGGATACCAAGCTGGTTGCATGGGTGAAATTAAGTTTCCATTCAATAGAAGCTGGATGAAAATAATGTTTTCAGTAACTAGAAGCTGGATTCCTGAAAGTATAAAAACATTGAGCTACATTACGTTTTGTTCGGTTTTTCACTCTGTCCGAAATAATTCACAGTCTGAACTGCCGGCCAAGAAATTAAGTCACGTTCCTCTAGTTTGGTGGTTAACGAGTACAATCATGATAGTTTGAGTCTTGAGTTTCTTGAAGTAATGCTTTGTTGCAAATATCACATTTGTATGGCTTTTTCCCAGTATGTATTCTTATGTGTGTTTTGAGATTGCATTTCTGTGTAAATGCTTTGTCACACCAATTGCACTTGTATGGCTTTTCATCAGAGTGGATTTTTGTGTGCTCTTTCAGGATTTCATTTTGGGTAAATGCTTTCTCACAAAAATCGAATTTGTAATTTTTTTCTCCAGTGTGGATCTTTGTGTGGTCATCGAGACGTACCTTTCGTGTAAATGCTTTGTCATAATATAAATTGCATTGGTAAGGCTTTTCTCCAGTATGGGTTCTTGTATGGACATCCAGAGAACTCTTTGTTATAAATTCATTATGGCATACATTGCATTTGTATGGCCTTTCTCCAGTGTGACTTCTCATATGAACCGTCAGCGCACCTTTAAGGCGAAATGCTTTATGACATAACTTGCACTCGTGTGGCTTTTGTCCAGAGTGGGTTCTTGCATGATGGTAAAGCTGTTTCTTCTGCTCGAAAGCCTTATCACATGAATTGCATCTGTATGCCTTTTCTCCAGTGTGGATATTTTTATGGTCATCCAGAGTGTTTTTCTGTGCAAATGCCTTGTCGTATAAATTGTACATGTGTGGCTCTTCATCAGCGTGGCTGCGATAATGATACTAGAGATCAGATCTGTGATTATATGCTTTGTTACATTATTCACATGTAATCTCCAGTTTTTCATTAAGCATTCTTTCTTCCATCTTCAAATCCTAAAAAAGTAAAACTCATTCTGAAGTGTATATTTACCCATTTCTTACAGAATCTATCCTGTTACATGAAAAGCACAGAGAACATATGAATAGACCTAATTTGTGATCAAACAGTAGTGTAGTGTAACAAATACGAATAACATAGTGTTTGTACAGAAACAATTAAGAATGTCAAATTTGCTGATCTGACGTTGAAGCTAGACTTTTTGCTTCGCCACAAGAACAACTTGAAAGATGTCCACACAGATCAATAAATGTCTCATTCTCTGGAGTATCACAGTGATGACTACAGTGTAGGCCTACTATTAACTCCTCTTCGAATGAAAATACCGCATCACAAATTCCACATCCCCAAAGTCTCACCACAACATGATTTACATCAGTGTTAGTTGTCCAGTGATATCCAGAAAGTTGTTTTATATCAGGACTTGGTTTATTATTCTGTTGCATTGAACGTTCTGCTGTGGTTTCTGTAATTGAAGATACTCTGCCACTAACACAGTTCTCATCTTCAATAGGCACACCAATGCTGACACTCCCATTTGAAGTACATTCAAGGTGACTTTCCATTATGTTCGGTTTTTCACTCTGACATAATTCACTCTGAAATATTGATCCTCTAGTGTGGTGCTTAACGAGTACATGACGTTTGAGTCTTGAGTTTCTTGGAAATGCTTTGTTACAAATATCACATTTGTATGGCTTTTCCCCAGTATGTATTCTTATGTGTGTTTTGAGATTGCATTTCTGTGTAAATGCTTTGTCACACCAATTGCACTTGTATGGCTTTTCATCAGAGTGGATTTTTGTGTGCTCTTTCAGGATTTCATTTTGGGTAAATGCTTTCTCACAAAAATCGAATTTGTAATTTTTTTCTCCAGTGTGGATCTTTTTGTGGTCATCGAGACGTACCTTTCGTGTAAATGCTTTGTCATAATATAAATTGCATTGGTAAGGCTTTTCTCCAGTATGGGTTCTTGTATGGACATCCAGAGAACTCTTTGTTATAAATTCATTATGGCATACATTGCATTTGTATGGCCTTTCTCCAGTGTGACTTCTCATATGAACCGTCAGCGCACCTTTAAGGCGAAATGCTTTATGACATAACTTGCACTCGTGTGGCTTTTGTCCAGAGTGGGTTCTTGCATGATGGTAAAGCTGTTTCTTCTGCTCGAAAGCCTTATCACATGAATTGCATCTGTATGCCTTTTCTCCAGTATGGATATTTTTATGGTCACCCAGAGTGTTTTTCTGTGCAAATGCCTTGTCGTATAAATTGTACATGTATGGCTCTTCATCAGCGTGGCTGCGATAATGATACTAGAGATCAGATCTGTGTCATTAGCATGCCTTCCCATTATATATAGTCCCATGTTCTTGCCAGTTTTTCATTATTTTGGAAGCACAAATCAGAATGGCATAATATACTAATTACAATAAATAGGCTGATGATTATAATGATGATAGTAGTAGTAGTAGTAGTAGTAGTAGTAGTAGTAGTAGCAGTAGCAGATAGCAGTAGCAGTAGCAGTAGCAGTAGCAGTAGTAGTAGTAGTAGTAGTTGTTGTTGTTGTTGTTGTTGTTGTTGTTGTTGTAGTTGCAGCAGGACAATGGAGAACATTTATTCGCACCCATCGCCGACAAATGACTGGCTTCAGGTGATGATGACGAAAAGGATGATGATAATGATGATGATGATGATGATGATGATGATGATGATGATGATGATGATGATGATGATGATGATAATGATGATGTTGATGATGATGATGATGATGATGATGATGATGATGATGATGATGATGATGATGATGATGATGAGGACGATGATGATGATGATGATGATGATGATGATGATGATGATGATGATGATGATGATGATGATGATATTCTTCTATTTCTATACTAAAAGGAAAGAGGAGCAAGCGGAGGAAGGGGACGAAGAGTAGTCCTTTAAGCTACGGTCTAAGATTCACTATTATATGCAAGGTGACATTGTAACCCCAAAATTTAAAGTCTGTATGGGTAAAACCGGGTATACCCGTACCCGTGATGATTATACCCGTACCCGCGGGTTTACCCGTACCCGACCCGTACCCGCGGATCGGGTACGTCAGGTCGGGTATTACCCGGTTTTACCCGTACCCACGTGAAGTTTTGGGGTTACAAAATGTCACTGTTACATATAATAGAGAATGTAGGCACACAATGGGCCTGACCAACGTTCTATTAAAAGTTACTTCGTGTTCTAGGTGACAGCACATAGACCTCGGAGATTAAATTTATAATGCAATTGAGAGAGCACAGCAGTTGCATGTAAACAGGTTTCATGAATTGACAATTATTATTACTAATACTACAACTGCTGCTGCTGTATTATGCTACTACTACTACAACTACTATTACTACTACTACTACTACTACTACTACTAGTAGTACTACTACTACTACTACTACTACTACTACTACTACTACTACTACTACTACTACTACTACTACTACTACTACTACTACTAAAACTTAAGCTGCTGCTGCTACTACTACTACTACTACTACTACTACTACTACTACTACTACTATTACTACTACTACTACTACTACTACTACTACTACTACTACTACTACTACTACTACTAATATTAATAATAATAATAATAATAACAATGACAATTTATATGGCGCCGTAACACAGCCATGCCGTTAAAAGGGCGCCTCACAGTCAACCAATGACATAATGGTATGCCTGGAACGAACAAATCGTACTCTAAAAGATATGTTGAAAGCAGTAGGGGAAACTTTTCAGGGTGATTGGGACGAAATTCTTCCTTGGGTGCTTTTTGCATATAGAGAAGTTCCAGTTCAGGGATTGGGATTCTCTGCATTTGACTTGATGTTTGGAAGGGATGTGAAAGGGCCCTTACAAATGATTAAGCATAGTTGGATACGTACTGATGTAGTACCAGAATTGAAGAAGACAAATTTAATTGATTTTGTTTTGGATCTTCGAGAGAAGATTAAGGTATCTTTACAGATTGCAAATGACAATGAAATGGTACTTAAGTCAAAATCAAAAGAATGGTACGATTTGCATGCGAAGTCTGTTACTTTTGAGAAGGGTGAACAGGTATTACTTTTGTTGCCTTTGATTGGGAAACCATTACAAGCGAAGTACTGTGGTCCCTATCAAGTACTGAAAAGACTTGGTGAGGTGGATTATCTCGTCGGTACTCCAGATCGGAGGAAAACGAAAAGGGTGGTGCATGTGAATCTCATGAAGAGATATTTACCACGGCAAGGGGAGAAGGTGATGGTTGTGGATATTGAACCTGAAACGCATGTGTTGGTGACTGATACAAGCACGCCTACATCATTTTTGGAATCAGTGAATATGGATCACTTGAATCAGAGTCAAATTGATGATTTAACAAATGTGTTGTGCAAATTTCAGAATGTGTTTAGTGACAAGCCGGGGAAGACAACTTTGGTGTCACATGATGTCAAGTTGATGGAGGGAGTAAGACCTATGAGGCAATCACCATATCCGCTTCATCCGGAAAGGTTAAAGTTGGTAAATAAGGAAATAGAGGAGTTGTTGCAAGAGGGGATTATTGAAGAGTCTGAAAGTCCGTGGGCGGCGCCAATAGTTTTGGTTCCAAAACCAGATGGTACACTAAGACTGTGTACTGATTTCAGGAAACTGAATGCAGTTACTGTTCCTAATCCGTAATCCGATGCCTCAAGCATTTATATAGCGCTCACTCAAATACAGAGGCGGGCAGGCAAAGCCAGTCTCTTCACTGGTAAAGGGAGGTTTTCAGGCGCTTGCGGAACTGGTCAAAAGAAATAGAAAAAGGTCAGTCCTGAAGGACTGAGGTAACTGGTTCCAGCTATTGGGACCAACACTAGCGAAACTCCTAGACTGGGCCGTAGAAGTACGCACCCGCGGGACAACCAAGTAACCACGGGCCGAGGACCGAAGGGAGGAACGACTGTGCAGAGAAGATACTGGGGTACAAAAGGCCCTAAGATAATGAGGAGCAGACCCAGCAAGACAGCTTCGCATAAGGGAACAGACCTTGAATTGGATGCGCTGGGGGATGGGGAGCCAGTGAAGGGAGTCACGGATAAAATAGGAGATATGGTCAAACTTTGCAAAGCCCCCTATGAGGCGGGCGGCAGCGTTTAGAATGGACTGAAGTTTAGATGTATTTGTAGAGGAGAGACCAATGTACACCGCATTCCCATAATCAATCCTGGAACAGATCAATGCATGGACCAAAGTCGTGATAGTGTGCAGTGGTAGTGATTGGCGGATGGCACGGAGTTGGCGTAGGTAGTAGAAGCAGGAACGAGAGACACTATTTACGTGATCAGACAGAGAGAGGACAGGATCAAGAATGAATCCAAGATCACGGACAGAGGAAGAGAAGTGCATATTTGGAAACCGAAGACGAAGGGAGTCAGCATCAACCTTGGCAAGCTGGGCACGACCACCGAGCCATATGTACTGAGTCTTGTCTTGGTTAAGACGGAGTCGGGCGGAAAAAAACTATACAACTAAGGGCGTGGGGTCAATTTTGACCCCATAGTAATAATTATGTAATTTGAATAAAACAAGCACATAAATTGCATAAGAATGTCATTATTATCACTAATATTCACTGAAATGTCAATATTTGTTTTACTTCCTCATGACATGACGTCATAACGTGACGTCATGGAACGACGTCACTTCATAATGTCATGATGCCACATACAAACATATGCTTGTAATAGTGTTTGTACACTAATGATTGCATGAGAAGGTAATTAGTGCAATTATTATTCACTGAAATGTCATTATTTGTTCTTCTTCTTCATGGCATGACGTCATAACGTGACGTCATGTGATGACGTCACTTCATGATGTTATGTTGCCACATACAAACATAGGCTAGTAAAGGTGTTTGTACACTAATGATTGCATGAGAAGGTCATTAGTATTATTAATATTCACTGAAATGTCATTATTTGTTGTTCATGACATCATGACATGACGTCATAACGTGACGTCACGTAATGACGTCACTTCATGATGTCATGATGCCACATACAAACAATTGCTTGTAATACTGGTCGTACACTACTGATTGCACGAGAAGGTCATTAGTATTAATAATATTCACTGAAATGTCATTATTTGTTGTTCTTCCTCATGACATGACGTCATAACGCGACTCACTTCATGATGTCATGATGCCACATACAAACATAGGCTTGTAATGCTGTTCTTATTCTAATGTATCCCTCATGAAATGACGCTAGAATGAACATGGGAGACTACTAGGAGTCTAGGAAAGTATTCCATCAATCAGCAGAGACATGTCTGAAAAGAGATCTGACAGTGGACAGGGCACACATTCTTATGGCATGCCTTGCAGACAGCCGTGGCTTTTCTATCTGTCTGTCAGGGACAAACTTGGCAGCAACCTCGTTTGTTGGAGGTTCCTGAATGTCGTATACATGTTTCAGTGGTGCTCTAATCAGCCCAAGATGAGATGCATAAGGTCGTCGCTGTTCCTTTAGCTCTTGGCAAAGATCTTTCCCCAATTTCTTGATGAACAGCCGACGCTTTCCCACTGGAGCCTTGTCAAACTTCAATTTCTCATGGAGGACGTGAGCGAAAGTGCGGCAATATCCAGTTGGTTGCAGAACAGCACTACCGGCAAATGTCTGGTTGAGAACTTCGTGCTGAATGTTTTTATCATCTGGTCAGCACAATTGACTCCTACTTTTGTCCAGTTGTAGAAGTTTATAACCTCCGGAAGTTTCCCTGGCCAAAAGTCCCACTGGAGGTGTGCATAGTCGACAAGACGACGACCACTTTGTCTTTCTTACACTTGTCGCCGGTCTCATTGAACCCGATAAGGGATGATTACAAATCGCATCCTCTGGGAGTCACAAATTCTTCGGGCAACTCTACTAGAATAGTACGAATATTACCAACCAAAGTCGCTTTCTTTGTCTACAGAACATCTCTAGCCAGGAACAGCAAGGTTAAAAAATTATAACTGGTCATGTTGCGACCTTCACATTCAAGAGGTTGTATGAGCTGGCGGACAACGTTTCCTCCCAGATCTTTGGTTGGAGCTGCATCGGCGCTCTCTTTGCCGCAATATATGCTGGCATTGTACTTGACTTCAGCATCGCAACACATCCCTAACTTGATGCCGTACTTTGACGGCTTGTATTGTACAAATCTGCACCGACCTCGATATGGAGCGAGTCTGTCGTCAATTGTGAGAAATGGGCCTGGAAGCATTGCAAAAGCGGGAGGGCAGCACTGATAAGTAAATATAAAACGAAATAAGGAAATAATATTGCGGGTTTTTGTGCAACTTTAGACTGTTTAATGAGAAAGAAACATCAATTACTGTCCTGGGGTCAAAAATGACCCCATGACCTTATGTGTATAAATGTCCTGTAATTTTTTTTCCATCTAAAATTCGTATGCAAACTCAACTGGAATACGTAGTGACAACCTGTACAATAATTCTCGTGAAAAATCACAGCGGCCATTTCACTTTTTAATATCGATCCATGACTTGAAAATGCACTCTGGGGTCATTATTGTACTGAGTCCCGACGTCTTGGTTAAGACGGAGGCGATTTGAAGATAACCATCGGTCAAGAGCAGCTGAAGCCTCTAGAATACGCTCGACCATAACAGCAGCTGTGTCTGCAGGTCCATGAAGGTAAGCCTGCGTGTCATCAGCATATTGGTGGGATAGGACACCCAGTGGACCAAGGACCCCAGCCAGATCCGAAGTATATAGGACAAACAGAAGAGGAGCAAGAACAGAGCCCTGAGGTAACCCGTAAGAGAGGGGGACCCAAGCAGAGCGGGTGGGACCAAAAACTACCGAGACGGAGCGATCAGAAAGAAATGAGCGGAACCAGAGAAGAGCAGAATCAGTAATCCCAAATGAGTTAGAGAGCCGGTCAAGAAGGATGGTGTGATCAACAGTGTCGAAAGCGGCACTAATGTCATAGAGGGAAAGTAGAGTGACATGGCCACGATCAACGGCATGAAATACATCAGCCAGAAGGCTCACCATAAGAGATTCTGTCGAGTGAAATTTCCTAAATCCAGACTGAAGAGGAGGCATTAGAGCATGTAGGTCAAGGTAGTGAACCAGTTGTACAGAAACACATTTCTCAAGAAGCTTCGAGAGGAAAGACAAGTTTGAGATAGGGCGGTAATTTGAAGGGGAGCCAGGGTCAAGACCTTGTCGCTTGATGGAAGGGAAAACCACAGCCCTTTTATGCAATACAGGTACATAGCCCTGGGCCAGCGAAGAGTTACATAGAATTACCAAAAACGGAACAAGTTCATCTAAAAATTCCTTAACTAAGAATGGAGGAAGTAAGTCAAGTTCGCAAGACTTCGAAGAAGAGTCCATAATGAGTTGACGGATGGCATCAGGTTGAAGAGGCTTCCATGAAGAGAGAACAGCTGCAGTGGAGGAGAAGTCAGGAGGAGGGGAGTTTTCCGTGGATTTGCGAGTAGAATCAATCTTAGCCTGTATAAAGTTGAGGTAATCGTCTGCCGTGAACGGAGTCTCAGGTGGAGACGTGGAGGCTGTAGAGCGGCCAAGGACATCCGCAATCGCAGCCCAGAGCCGACGTGGATTTCCTCTCTCCCGGTCAATCAACGACTCCCAATACGAAGTCTCCTTCAGCCGGAACTCATGATACATGTCTCGGAGATGGTTAATCCAGATGAGGCGGTCAGACGGGTCACTTGTGCGACGGTATTTACGCTCAAAGCGTCTAACGTTCCGACGAAGTAAACGGCAATGTTGGTCCAGCCATGGCTGTAACGGTCTGACTCGAGTTCGATGTTGACGTAGCGGAAGAAGGTCATCGATGAGGGGTCGTATCGCTGAGTCGTAGAGAGCGAAGAGGTCCTCACACGGACGATCAACCAGAGGCGAGAGGTCACCACAGAGAGGACTGCTGAGGAGGCCATCACGAAACGCCTCTCGATCAAGGCGCCTCCTGTTCCTGATCCGTTTCCGATGCCTCGAGTGGAAACTCTCATAAATAAAGTTGGGCAGGCAAAATTTCTTACGAAATTGGATATGACAAAAGGTTACTGGCAAATTCCTATAGCGCCATCAGCGGTTGAATGTACAGCTTTTGTAACACCTAATGGACATTTCCAATGGAAATACATGGCATTTGGTCTTCGAAATGCACCAAGTTCATTTAGTAGGTTAGTTAAGAAGGTTTTTGCAGGGTTGGAGTCTTTTTGTGACGCGTATTTGGATGATGTCATAATTTTCAGTATGGCATGGTCTAATCATATGGATCATTTACGACAGGTCTTACAACGTGTGGAGAATGCTAAGTTAACATTAAATGTAAAAAAGTGCATTTTTGCTAACGCTGAGGTGGATTTCTTGGGTCATCATGTGGGGCGAGGAATAGTGTCACCACGTTCACAGAAGGTGGAAGTGATGCTGAACTTCCCAACTCCTACAAATAAGAAGCAATTACAGTCTTTGCATGGGTTGGCAAGCTACTATCGCAAATATTTGCCACATTTTGCAGATTTGACGGAGCCTTTCACTGAAATTTTGAAGAAAGGGAATAAATTTGTGTGGTCGGATAAAGCAGAAAGGGCTTTTGTTGATTTGAAGTCGAGATTGGCGTCCAAACCAATTCTTAAACCACCTGATTATAACAGACCGTTTTTTGTTGCTGTTGATGCTTCGCAGGTGTGTATTGGAGCGTGTCTGTTCCAGATTCACGACGAAATCGAGCATCCTGTGTGCTACTACAGCCGGAAGCTCCGGAAGCACGAGGTACGCTACTCAACGGTGGAGAAAGAGGCTCTGGCTTTGGTCATGGCTGTACGGACGTTTGCCGTATACTTCGGTTCTGCGCCTGTGGTGGTCTTTACTGATCACAGTCCACTTACATTTATTAATTCGATGGCTAATTCGAATGATAAATTACTCCGATGGAGTTTGGAACTCCAAAAGTATGCTTTGGACATTCGACATCGTCCTGGGAGAGACAATTTGCTTCCAGACTTGTTGAGTCGTCCATCTTTGGTTACAAATGAGTAATCATGTAGGGCTGACGTGAATAAACGTCTAGAGTGTATATAGGAAATGTTTCTACTATGTTATTTAGCAAGATGACTTTATATGAATTGTCAAGCTATGTTAAGTTTCGATGTTTAGTAGTCATGCTTAGGGGCGACGTGAATGAACGTCGTAAGCTGTATAGTTTAAAGGTTTCGTTGTATATAATAATTTTTGTGTAATTGTTTTATATTTTTGATTATGTTTAATGTGCATGGTTTGCATGTTAGTTAAGTCAGAAACCCTTCTGGTTTCTGCCTTGTTTGTGGTCCGGGGGTATGTTAGGGTCTCATGACTGAGTCCTAACCGGTCCTGGGATGGGCATAGTTATGCTTGGGTAGGTTTCCTGGGCGGAAGGGAGACCTCTAGCGGGGGAAGTTTCTTATATAAGATGTCTAGGAAAAGGGGCGTCGAGGAAGACTCTGACAATACGGCCGGCGTGCTTTTGTCTTGTCCGAGTTCTTCCTGAGGTCTTCCTGTGGGTGTTTTGTTCTGCACGATAGTTAAGCTATTTTCGTGGTCAGTTCCACGGTTGATGTTCTACTCAAGTTCGTTTAAGAGTTCTTCTTGTCGTCAGCCTGTTGCTGCGGTGAAGTTCTGTTTCGTTGGTGTTCGTTCGACACAGAGAGCGAACTGCCTTCCACCGTTGTTCTACGGTTGGGTAATGTATCGTTTTACTTTGTATTTTGTTGAGAATTATACCTTTTAAACTAGAAACGAGTTGTTGAACCTTTATTCAGGGGGGACACGTAACAATATATACGGTGATTGAATTGTCGGGGGTTGGGAGTGTTCAACCCCGAATTCATTTTCAACCCCTCCAGTTATTTCCATAAAAATTATCTGTGAGGTTAAGTTTATCCTCAGTGCAGCTTTCAGTGAATGTACGTACATGTAAAGAATACTTTATTATAATCTATACAATATCGGCAATATTAAGTCATAGGCCTGGGGCGAACCGCCCTCGCACCCCTCCTGGTTGTATGCCGGCGCCCCTCACGACCAGACCCGCCCGTCATGGTGCGCTGCTAATAACGGGCCACGGTCTTGGCATGGGCGAGGTTTAGTTCTTTTCTTAACCCAAATAATGTGCTTCCCCAAGTATTGCTGTTCTGTCTATCTTAATAGTATGTAAGAAAAATAAAAGTTGAAATATCTTTGCTCCACGGACATTTTCCCATGCGTCTCATACAGATGAGTCTAAAAATCCAAATTTTAGGCTTTTACATTAAGGCTAAGCCTTGCCCCCAGCACGGTGAAGTTTTAACAATATTCGCAATTTTTCGATTGAAAACACAAATTACCGGTATTTAATTATATATGAAAAAACTAATATGTTTCATATTTATTGGCCAGAACATGAAAGGTTGCAAGTACAAATACAACTTTTAAGGTCTTAACCCATTAGTGCCTGATTTTTCAAAATCTTCTCAAAGTGTAAAAACTTTACTGTAAATGATGAGTTTGGACAATACCTAACACAATTTCTGCAAAAATGTAGCTTTTGATGTTTTAGGAGCCAGTTTTTCAAGCGTCCCATTTTTGGGGACGCTAGGCACGAATGGGTTGGTCAACTATAACAGGTCAATATGTACATTTACATACATATAATGTAAATATATATATATATACTTACACATATACTTGCACATACCTATATATTAAAAATACATATACATATATGTGTACATAAACATATGTATATACACACATAAATATATACATATAACATATATATATATACGTATATTATACATATATTTACATGTATACATATACACATACACATCGATATACATAATGTAGTATATATACACACTATGAGTATACATAGTTGGTAATACATATATGTATATACATATATATATATATATGCATAACATAAGCAAGTAGTATTAGTTGTTGCTAGCTGGGCCAGTTGGACGTTTAATAATTATTGGTCAAAAAATCACCTCAAATCGCCATGTACTGACCTTAATATTGGCTCAGTGTACGATAATTTGTAATATTACTAGTCAGACCCCTCATTCACGAAGCTATATGCGCCTACAGAACTCGAAAACATGCAAAAAATCGGTATGCGGACAATTCATCCCCGGACGATTCATCCTGGACGATTCATCCCCGGACTATTCATCCTGGACCATTCATCCTGGACCATTCATCCTGGACCATTCATCCTGGACCATTCATCCTGGACCATGGACCATTCATCCTGGACCATTCATCCCTGGACGATTCATCCTGGACCATTCATCCCGGACCATTCATCCTGGACGATTCATCCTGGACCATTCATCCCGGACCATTCAATCAAATGAAATAGAAATTACGATATAAAGTAAAGCAACGGAAAGAATTGAAATTAATGAAGAAGCATCTATTTGAAATTTATCAGCAGTAGTAGGTGTAGAGGTCCTGATGGTGTAGGGAAGGGACTAGTTCACTGAAAAGCGAAGAATTTACTGTAACAGTTAATGACTGTGAAGTTATAGTACTATCGGTCTTGTTACATTTCTGTAACAGAAATATCCTTGTATTAATACACATTATCAAATGAAATAAAACAAATGTTGCATTTCAATAATTTCTATTATTTTATTTAACTTTAAGTTGTGACAAAGTTTTACTCCAGCATTCCATAAACAGAGAACAGTGGTGCCGCACTCTGAGAACGATTTTGACCAATGAATTCAGCAATGTCAAAGCAACCATCTTTTTCCAGAGTCCAAAGGTGTTGTTCCTCATAGTTATGGGCAAAAAGACAAGTAAGATGAAATGTGTGGTGTAATGGCGAACCTTGTAAATGTTTTACAACTAAGTATTGGTTACTTCATGATTTCTGTCGTATTTACACCGAAAATACCACACGAGTTCTATTTTCTTATGAATTCTACGAGTGTGGAATCCACGAGTACAATTCATTTGAAAATAGAACGAGTTTGGTACTTAATGTACTAAAACGAAAAAATCATGAAGTAACCTATTTATACCATGACCATACCATGAAAGGTGCGTTAAAGCTTCATAATTCACTTACTAACCACAATCATAGAATACTGTCCAGGATGAATCGTCCGGGATGAATCGTCCGGGATGAATGGTCCAGGATGAATCGTCCAGGATGAATCGTCCAGGATGAACAGTCCGGGGATGAATGGTCCAGGATGAATCGTCCGGGGATGAATTGTCCGGGGATGAATCGTCCGGGGATGAATTGTCCGGGGATGAATCGTCCAGGATGAATCGTCCGGGGATGAATTCTCCGGGGATGAATAGTCACCAAACCAAAAAATCTAGGCCATATGTGTTTCTTTCAGCCCTCGGGCGATATTTCATCTCGGCGCGTGATAACAATAGGCCTCTTATACAGTCGACGTTAATTGGTATGTCCGCCCCTTCGTTCGCCTCTTCTTGAACCAAGCCTGCCTTCAGTCTGTCCTTCTGTCGAGGCCTATATTATTCCTTCATTCTTCATTAAATGCAGGCTTGTGTTTTGTCGCTAATATATATAGCCTGTTCATACAAACCTAGTCAATAAGCTATTTATCCATCCAGGCATCTATTCATCCATTAATAACGCGTTCGATTGTTCAACGTCAACGCAGACATAGGCCTACTCATAAACATAAGACGGAACTGCGTAGGATTAACTACGACGAAGACATTCATACAACCTCGGAAATGAAAACAATAGAACATTGAATCATACAGACGAAAAACTTTGGCGTTTATAAACTGACCTATATCCTGATCAACACTTACGAAACGCGAATCATAGTGGAGCGACCCGTCAGAATTCGCAATTAAACACAAGCAGACTCCAATAGTTCTAACCCGACGTACAGAACAAATGTAGTCATGGTTGAGATATTCACCCATTCGTTTTAAAATACTAAAGGTTGTTTATCTTATTATTAGTTGATTAAGCGAGAGTAAATTTTATCTCTATGATGTTTACACAATATCCAAGATATTTTATTATTTATTAATTCTATAATATCTCTGAAACGAAATGCATTATATAGCAATGCATTAGGTCCGTTTAATTCTAAATAATCGTTTAACCATTTCGAATCTACATCTTTTATTATATTATTCTGTCCCGTAGAAAAAGTTACACTTTTTTTCTGACTAGATTTAGTTTCGTTAGATATTTCAGAATCGGAGTCCGAGTCCGAGTCATATTTAAACAATCGCGTTGAATTTGCCATTTTAATATCAATCGTTATTACATATTAAATCGTTTGTAATGGGTAAATATACACTTCAGAATGAGTTTTACTTTTTTAGGATTTGAAGATGGAAGAAAGAATGCTTAATGAAAAACTGGAGATTACATGTGAATAATGTAACAAAGCATATAATCACAGATCTGATCTCATGTACAATTTATACAACAAGGCATTTGCACAGAAAAACACTCTGGATGACCATAAAAATATCCATACTGGAGAAAAGGCATACAGATGCAATTCATGTGATAAGGCTTTCGAGCAGAAGAAACAGCTTTACCATCATGCAAGAACCCACTCTGGACAAAAGCCACACGAGTGCAAGTTATGTCATAAAGCATTTCGCCTTAAAGGTGCGCTGACGGTTCATATGAGAAGTCACACTGGAGAAAGGCCATACAAATGCAATGTATGCCATAATGAATTTATAACAAAGAGTTCTCTGGATGTCCATACAAGAACCCATACTGGAGAAAAGCCTTACCAATGCAATTTATATTATGACAAAGCATTTACACGAAAGGTACGTCTCGATGACCACAAAAAGATCCACACTGGAGAAAAAAATTACAAATTCGATTTTTGTGAGAAAGCATTTACCCAAAATGAAATCCTGAAAGAGCACACAAAAATCCACTCTGATGAAAAGCCATACAAGTGCAATTGGTGTGACAAAGCATTTACACAGAAATGCAATCTCAAAACACACATAAGAATACATACTGGGAAAAAGCCATACAAATGTGATATTTGTAACAAAGCATTTCCAAGAAACTCAAGACTCAAACGTCATGATTGTACTCGTTAAGCACCACACTAGAGGAACAATATTTCAGAGTGAATTATGTCAGAGTGAAAAACCGAACATAATGGAAAGTCACCTTGAATGTACTTCAAATGGGAGTGTCAGCATTGGTGTGCCTATTGAAGATGAGAACTGTGTTAGTGGCAGAGTATCTTCAATTACAGAAACCACAGCAGAACGTTCAATGCAACAGAATAATAAACCAAGTCCTGATATAAAACAACTTTCTGGATATCACTGGACAACTAACACTGATGTAAATCATGTTGTGGTGAGACTTTGGGGATGTGGAATTTGTGATGCGGTATTTTCATTCGAAGAGGAGTTAATAGTAGGCCTACACTGTAGTCATCACTGTGATACTCCAGAGAATGAGACATTTATTGATCTGTGTGGACATCTTTCAAGTTGTTCTTGTGGCGAAGCAAAAAGTCTAGCTTCAACGTCAGATCAGCAAATTTGACATTCTTAATTGTTTCTGTACAAACACTATGTTATTCGTATTTGTTACACTACACTACTGTTTGATCACAAATTAGGTCTATTCATATGTTCTCTGTGCTTTTCATGTAACAGGATAGATTCTGTAAGAAATGGGTAAATATACACTTCAGAATGAGTTTTACTTTTTTAGGATTTGAAGATGGAAGAAAGAATGCTTAATGAAAAACTGGAGATTACATGTGAATAATGTAACAAAGCATATAATCACAGATCTGATCTCTAGTATCATTATCGCAGCCACGCTGATGAAGAGCCACACATGTACAATTTATACGACAAGGCATTTGCACAGAAAAACACTCTGGATGACCATAAAAATATCCACACTGGAGAAAAGGCATACAGATGCAATTCATGTGATAAGGCTTTCGAGCAGAAGAAACAGCTTTACCATCATGCAAGAACCCACTCTGGACAAAAGCCACACGAGTGCAAGTTATGTCATAAAGCATTTCGCCTTAAAGGTGCGCTGACGGTTCATATGAGAAGTCACACTGGAGAAAGGCCATACAAATGCAATGTATGCCATAATGAATTTATAACAAAGAGTTCTCTGGATGTCCATACAAGAACCCATACTGGAGAAAAGCCTTACCAATGCAATTTATTATGACAAAGCATTTACACGAAAGGTACGTCTCGATGACCACACAAAGATCCACACTGGAGAAAAAAATTACAAATTCGATTTTTGTGAGAAAGCATTTACCCAAAATGAAATCCTGAAAGAGCACACAAAAATCCACTCTGATGAAAAGCCATACAAGTGCAATTGGTGTGACAAAGCATTTACACAGAAATGCAATCTCAAAACACACATAAGAATACATACTGGGGAAAAGCCATACAAATGTGATATTTGTAACAAAGCATTTCCAAGAAACTCAAGACTCAAACGTCATGATTGTACTCGTTAAGCACCACACTAGAGGAACAATATTTCAGAGTGAATTATGTCAGAGTGAAAAACCGAACATAATGGAAAGTCACCTTGAATGTACTTCAAATGGGAGTGTCAGCATTGGTGTGCCTATTGAAGATGAGAACTGTGTTAGTGGCAGAGTATCTTCAATTACAGAAACCACAGCAGAACGTCCAATGCAACAGAATAATAAACCAAGTCCTGATAAAAACAACTTTCTGGATATCTACAACTAACACTGATGTAAATCTTTGTGGTGAGACAAATTTGTGATGCGGTCAGATTAATAGTAGGCACACTGCAACTGTGATAATTGACATTCTTAATTTTCAAGTTTTCTTGTAAGCAAACAGCTTCAACGTTATATCAGCAAATTTGACATTCTTAATTGTTACAAACACTATCGTATTTGTTACACTACACTACTGTTTGATCACAAATTAGGTCTATTCATATGTTCTCTGTGCTTTTCATGTAACAGGATAGATTCTGTAAGAAATGGGTAAATATACACTTCAGAATGAGTTTTACTTTTTTAGGATTTGAAGATGGAAGAAAGAATGCTTAATGAAAAACTGGAGATTACATGTGAATAATGTAACAAAGCATATAATCACAGATCTGATCTCTAGTATCATTATCGCAGCCACGCTGATGAAGAGCCACACATGTACAATTTATACGACAAGGCATTTGCACAGAAAAACACTCTGGATGACCATAAAAATATCCACACTGGAGAAAAGGCATACAGATGCAATTCATGTGATAAGGCTTTCGAGCAGAAGAAACAGCTTTACCATCATGCAAGAACCCACTCTGGACAAAAGCCACACGAGTGCAAGTTATGTCATAAAGCATTTCGCCTTAAAGGTGCGCTGACGGTTCATATGAGAAGTCACACTGGAGAAAGGCCATACAAATGCAATGTATGCCATAATGAATTTATAACAAAGAGTTCTCTGGATGTCCATACAAGAACCCATACTGGAGAAAGGCCTTACCAATGCAATTTATATGACAAAGCATTTACACGAAAGGTACGTCTCGATGACCACAAAAAGATCCACACTGGAGAAAAAAATTACAAATTCGATTTTTGTGAGAAAGCATTTACCCAAAATGAAATCCTGAAAGAGCACACAAAAATCCACTCTGATGAAAAGCCATACAAGTGCAATTGGTGTGACAAAGCATTTACACAGAAATGCAATCTCAAAACACACATAAGAATACATACTGGGAAAAAGCCATACAAATGTGATATTTGCAACAAAGCATTTCCAAGAAACTCAAGACTCAAACGTCATGATTGTACTCGTTAAGCACCACACTAGAGGAACAATATTTCAGAGTGAATTATGTCAGAGTGAAAAACCGAACATAATGGAAAGTCACCTTGAATGTACTTCAAATGGGAGTGTCAGCATTGGTGTGCCTATTGAAGATGAGAACTGTGTTAGTGGCAGAGTATCTTCAATTACAGAAACCACAGCAGAACGTCCAATGCAACAGAATAATAAACCAAGTCCTGATATAAAACAACTTTTTGGATATCACTGGACAACTCACTGATGTAAATCATGTTGTGGTGAGACTTTGGGGATGTGGAATTTGTGATGCGGTATTTTCAGATTAATAGTAGGCCTAGTAGTCATCACTGTGATAATCCAGAGAATGAGACATTTATTGATCTGTGTGGACATCTTTCAAGTTGTTCTTGTGGCGACAAAAAGTCTAGCTTCAACGTACAGCAAATTTGACATTCTTAATTGTTTCTGTACAAACACTATGTTATTCGTATTTGTTACACTACACTACTGTTTGATCACAAATTAGGTCTATTCATATGTTCTCTGTGCTTTTCATGTATCAGGATAGATTCTGTAAGAAATGGGTAAATATACACTTCAGAATGAGTTTTACTTTTTTAGGATTTGAAGATGGAAGAAAGAATGCTTAATGAAAAACTGGAGATTACATGTGAATAATGTAACAAAGCATATAATCACAGATCTGATCTCTAGTATCATTATCGCAGCCACGCTGATGAAGAGCCACACATGTACAATTTATACGACAAGGCATTTGCACAGAAAAACACTCTGGATGACCATAAAAATATCCACACTGGAGAAAAGGCATACAGATGCAATTCATGTGATAAGGCTTTCGAGCAGAAGAAACAGCTTTACCATCATGCAAGAACCCACTCTGGACAAAAGCCACACGAGTGCAAGTTATGTCATAAAGCATTTCGCCTTAAAGGTGCGCTGACGGTTCATATGAGAAGTCACACTGGAGAAAGGCCATACAAATGCAATGTATGCCATAATGAATTTATAACAAAGAGTTCTCTGGATGTCCATACAAGAACCCATACTGGAGAAAGGCCTTACCAATGCAATTTATATGACAAAGCATTTACACGAAAGGTACGTCTCGATGACCACAAAAAGATCCACACTGGAGAAAAAAATTACAAATTCGATTTTTGTGAGAAAGCATTTACCCAAAATGAAATCCTGAAAGAGCACACAAAAATCCACTCTGATGAAAAGCCATACAAGTGCAATTGGTGTGACAAAGCATTTACACAGAAATGCAATCTCAAAACACACATAAGAATACATACTGGGAAAAAGCCATACAAATGTGATATTTGTGACAAAGCATTTCCAAGAAACTCAAGACTCAAACGTCATGATTGTACTCGTTAAGCACCACACTAGAGGAACAATATTTCAGAGTGAATTATGTCAGAGTGAAAAACCGAACATAATGGAAAGTCACCTTGAATGTACTTCAAATGGGAGTGTCAGCATTGGTGTGCCTATTGAAGATGAGAACTGTGTTAGTGGCAGAGTATCTTCAATTACAGAACAGGAAAATTACAAGAAAAAGTCTAGCTTCAACGTCAGATCAGCAAATTTGACATTCTTAATTGTTGTCTTGTAAGCAAACTAGCTGTACAAACACTATGTTATTCGTATTTGTTACACTACACTACTGTTTGATCACAAATTAGGTCTATTCATATGTTCTCTGTGCTTTTCATGTATCAGGATAGATTCTGTAAGAAATGGGTAAATATACACTTCAGAATGAGTTTTACTTTTTTAGGAT
Source organism: Aporrectodea caliginosa (assembly GCA_020284085.1). Taxonomy (NCBI): domain Eukaryota; kingdom Metazoa; phylum Annelida; class Clitellata; order Crassiclitellata; family Lumbricidae; genus Aporrectodea; species Aporrectodea caliginosa. Next base: position 77,707 of record JACEVL010000435.1, on the reverse strand, counting down.
TTGAAGATGGAAGAAAGAATGCTTAATGAAAAACTGGAGATTACATGTGAATAATGTAACAAAGCATATAATCACAGATCTGATCTCTAGTATCATTATCGCAGCCACGCTGATGAAGAGCCACACATGTACAATTTATACGACAAGGCATTTGCACAGAAAAACACTCTGGATGACCATAAAAATATCCACACTGGAGAAAAGGCATACAGATGCAATTCATGTGATAAGGCTTTCGAGCAGAAGAAACAGCTTTACCATCATGCAAGAACCCACTCTGGACAAAAGCCACACGAGTGCAAGTTATGTCATAAAGCATTTCGCCTTAAAGGTGCGCTGACGGTTCATATGAGAAGTCACACTGGAGAAAGGCCATACAAATGCAATGTATGCCATAATGAATTTATAACAAAGAGTTCTCTGGATGTCCATACAAGAACCCATACTGGAGAAAAGCCTTACCAATGCAATTTATATGACAAAGCATTTACACGAAAGGTACGTCTCGATGACCACAAAAAGATCCACACTGGAGAAAAAAATTACAAATTCGATTTTTGTGAGAAAGCATTTACCCAAAATGAAATCCTGAAAGAGCACACAAAAATCCACTCTGATGAAAAGCCATACAAGTGCAATTGGTGTGACAAAGCATTTACACAGAAATGCAATCTCAAAACACACATAAGAATACATACTGGGGAAAAGCCATACAAATGTGATATTTGTAACAAAGCATTTCCAAGAAACTCAAGACTCAAACGTCATGATTGTACTCGTTAAGCACCACACTAGAGGAACAATATTTCAGAGTGAATTATGTCAGAGTGAAAAACCGAACATAATGGAAAGTCACCTTGAATGTACTTCAAATGGGAGTGTCAGCATTGGTGTGCCTATTGAAGATGAGAACTGTGTTAGTGGCAGAGTATCTTCAATTACAGAAACCACAGCAGAACGTCCAATGCAACAGAATAATAAACCAAGTCCTGAAAAAACAACTTTCTGGATATCACTACAACTAACACTGCATGTCAAATTTGTGATGCGGTCAGATCAGCAAATAATTGACATTTATTGATCTGTAATCTGTTTTCTTGTACAAACTAGCTTCAACGTTACAGCAAATTTGACATTCTTATGTTTCTGTACAAACACTATCGTATTTGTTACACTACACTACTGTTTGATCACAAATTAGGTCTATTCATATGTTCTCTGTGCTTTTCATGTATCAGGATAGATTCTGTAAGAAATGGGTAAATATACACTTCAGAATGAGTTTTACTTTTTTAGGATTTGAAGATGGAAGAAAGAATGCTTAATGAAAAACTGGAGATTACATGTGAATAATGTAACAAAGCATATAATCACAGATCTGATCTCTAGTATCATTATCGCAGCCACGCTGATGAAGAGCCACACATGTACAATTTATACGACAAGGCATTTGCACAGAAAAACACTCTGGATGACCATAAAAATATCCACACTGGAGAAAAGGCATACAGATGCAATTCATGTGATAAGGCTTTCGAGCAGAAGAAACAGCTTTACCATCATGCAAGAACCCACTCTGGACAAAAGCCACACGAGTGCAAGTTATGTCATAAAGCATTTCGCCTTAAAGGTGCGCTGACGGTTCATATGAGAAGTCACACTGGAGAAAGGCCATACAAATGCAATGTATGCCATAATGAATTTATAACAAAGAGTTCTCTGGATGTCCATACAAGAACCCATACTGGAGAAAAGCCTTACCAATGCAATTTATATGACAAAGCATTTAGGCCTACGAAAGGTACGTCTCGATGACCACAAAAAGATCCACACTGGAGAAAAAAATTACAAATTCGATTTTTGTGAGAAAGCATTTACCCAAAATGAAATCCTGAAAGAGCACACAAAAATCCACTCTGATGAAAAGCCATACAAGTGCAATTGGTGTGACAAAGCATTTACACAGAAATGCAATCTCAAAACACACATAAGAATACATACTGGGGAAAAGCCATACAAATGTGATATTTGTAACAAAGCATTTCCAAGAAACTCAAGACTCAAACGTCATGATTGTACTCGTTAAGCACCACACTAGAGGAACAATATTTCAGAGTGAATTATGTCAGAGTGAAAAACCGAACATAATGGAAAGTCACCTTGAATGTACTTCAAATGGGAGTGTCAGCATTGGTGTGCCTATTGAAGATGAGAACTGTGTTAGTGGCAGAGTATCTTCAATCACAGAACAGGAAAATTACAAGAAAAAGTCTAGCTTCAACGTCAGATCAGCAAATTTGACATTCTTAATTGTTTCTGTACAAACACTGTACAAACACTATGTTATTCGTATTTGTTACACTACACTACTGTTTGATCACAAATTAGGTCTATTCATATGTTCTCTGTGCTTTTCATGTATCAGGATAGATTCTGTAGGAAATGGGTAAATATACACTTCAGAATGAGTTTTACTTTTTTAGGATTTGAAGATGGAAGAAGAATGCTTAATGAAAAACTGGAGATTACATGTGAATAATGTAACAAAGCATATAATCACAGATCTGATCTCTAGTATCATTATCGCAGCCACGCTGATGAAGAGCCACACATGTACAATTTATACGACAAGGCATTTGCACAGAAAAACACTCTGGATGACCATAAAAATATCCACACTGGAGAAAAGGCATACAGATGCAATTCATGTGATAAGGCTTTCGAGCAGAAGAAACAGCTTTACCATCATGCAAGAACCCACTCTGGACAAAAGCCACACGAGTGCAAGTTATGTCATAAAGCATTTCGCCTTAAAGGTGCGCTGACGGTTCATATGAGAAGTCACACTGGAGAAAGGCCATACAAATGCAATGTATGCCATAATGAATTTATAACAAAGAGTTCTCTGGATGTCCATACAAGAACCCATACTGGAGAAAAGCCTTACCAATGCAATTTATATGACAAAGCATTTACACGAAAGGTACGTCTCGATGACCACAAAAAGATCCACACTGGAGAAAAAAATTACAAATTCGATTTTTGTGAGAAAGCATTTACCCAAAATGAAATCCTGAAAGAGCACACAAAAATCCACTCTGATGAAAAGCCATACAAGTGCAATTGGTGTGACAAAGCATTTACACAGAAATGCAATCTCAAAACACACATAAGAATACATACTGGGGAAAAGCCATACAAATGTGATATTTGTAACAAAGCATTTCCAAGAAACTCAAGACTCAAACGTCATGTACTCGTTAAGCACCACACTAGAGGATCAATATTTCAGAGTTTATGTCAGAGTGAAAAACCGAACATAATGGAAAGTCACCTTGAATGTACTTCAAATGGGAGTGTCAGCATTGGTGTGCCTATTGAAGATGAGAACTGTGTTAGTGGCAGAGTATCTTCAATTACAGAAACCACAGCAGAACGTCCAATGCAACAGAATAATAAACCAAGTCCTGATATAAAACAACTTTCTGGATATCACTGGACAACTAACACTGATGTAAATCATGTTGTGGTGAGACTTTGGGGATGTGGAATTTGTGATGCGGTATTTTCATTCGAAGAGGAGTTAATAGTAGGCCTACACTGTAGTCATCACTGTGATACTCCAGAGAATGAGACATTTATTGATCTGTGTGGACATCTTTCAAGTTGTTCTTGTGGCGAAGCAAAAAGTCTAGCTTCAACGTCAGATCAGCAAATTTGACATTCTTAATTGTTTCTGTACAAACACTATGTTATTCGTATTTGTTACACTACACTACTGTTTGATCACAAATTAGGTCTATTCATATGTTCTCTGTGCTTTTCATGTAACAGGATAGATTCTGTAAGAAATGGGTAAATATACACTTCAGAATGAGTTTTACTTTTTTAGGATTTGAAGATGGAAGAAAGAATGCTTAATGAAAAACTGGAGATTACATGTGAATAATGTAACAAAGCATATAATCACAGATCTGATCTCTAGTATCATTATCGCAGCCACGCTGATGAAGAGCCACACATGTACAATTTATACGACAAGGCATTTGCACAGAAAAACACTCTGGATGACCATAAAAATATCCACACTGGAGAAAAGGCATACAGATGCAATTCATGTGATAAGGCTTTCGAGCAGAAGAAACAGCTTTACCATCATGCAAGAACCCACTCTGGACAAAAGCCACACGAGTGCAAGTTATGTCATAAAGCATTTCGCCTTAAAGGTGCGCTGACGGTTCATATGAGAAGTCACACTGGAGAAAGGCCATACAAATGCAATGTATGCCATAATGAATTTATAACAAAGAGTTCTCTGGATGTCCATACAAGAACCCATACTGGAGAAAAGCCTTACCAATGCAATTTATATGACAAAGCATTTACACGAAAGGTACGTCTCGATGACCACAAAAAGATCCACACTGGAGAAAAAAATTACAAATTCGATTTTTGTGAGAAAGCATTTACCCAAAATGAAATCCTGAAAGAGCACACAAAAATCCACTCTGATGAAAAGCCATACAAGTGCAATTGGTGTGACAAAGCATTTACACAGAAATGCAATCTCAAAACACACATAAGAATACATACTGGGGAAAAGCCATACAAATGTGATATTTGTAACAAAGCATTTCCAAGAAACTCAAGACTCAAACGTCATGTACTCGTTAAGCACCACACTAGAGGATCAATATTTCAGAGTGAATTATGTCAGAGTGAAAAACCGAACATAATGGAAAGTCACCTTGAATGTACTTCAAATGGGAGTGTCAGCATTGGTGTGCCTATTGAAGATGAGAACTGTGTTAGTGGCAGAGTATCTTCAATTACAGAAACCACAGCAGAACGTTCAATGCAACAGAATAATAAACCAAGTCCTGATATAAAACAACTTTCTGGATATCACTGGACAACTTGTTTCTGTAAATCATGTTGTGGTGAGACTTTGGGGATGTGTAATTTGTGATGCGGTACTTTCATTCGAAGAGGAGTTAATTAGGTCTACACTGTAGTCATCACTGTGATACTCCAGAGAATCAGACATTTATTGATCTGTGTGGACATCTTTCAAGTTGTTCTTGTGGCAAGAAAAAGTGAGTTTTACTTTTTCTTAGGATTTGAAGATGGAAGAATGCTTAATGAAAAACTACTGAGATTACATGTGAATAATGTAACAAAGCATATAATAGACAGATCTGATCTCTAGTATCATTATCGCAGCCACGCTGATGAAGAGCCATACATGTACAATTTATACGACAAGGCATTTGCACAGAAAAACACTCTGGATGACCATAAAAATATCCACACTGGAGAAAAGGCATACAGATGCAATTCATGTGATAAGGCTTTCGAGCAGAAGAAACAGCTTTACCATCATGCAAGAACCCACTCTGGACAAAAGCCACACGAGTGCAAGTTATGTCATAAAGCATTTCGCCTTAAAGGTGCGCTGACGGTTCATATGAGAAGTCACACTGGAGAAAGGCCATACAAATGCAATGTATGCCATAAGAAATTTATAACAAAGAGTTCTCTGGATGTCCATACAAGAACCCATACTGGAGAAAAGCCTTACCAATGCAATTTATTATGACAAAGCATTTACACGAAAGGTACGTCTCGATGACCACAAAAAGATCCACACTGGAGAAAAAAATCACAAATTCGATTTTTGTGAGAAAGCATTTACCCAAAATGAAATCCTGAAAGAGCACACAAAAATCCACTCTGATGAAAAGCCATACAAGTGCAATTGGTGTGACAAAGCATTTACACAGAAATGCAATCTCAAAACACACATAAGAATACATACTGGGAAAAAGCCATACAAATGTGATATTTGTAACAAAGCATTTCCAAGAAACTCAAGACTCAAACGTCATGTACTCGTTAAGCACCACACTAGAGGATCAATATTTCAGAGTGAATTATGTCAGAGTGAAAAACCGAACATAATGGAAAGTCACCTTGAATGTACTTCAAATGGGAGTGTCAGCATTGGTGTGCCTATTGAAGATGAGAACTGTGTTAGTGGCAGAGTATCTTCAATTACAGAAACCACAGCAGAACGTTCAATGCAACAGAATAATAAACCAAGTCCTGATATAAAACAACTTTCGTGGATATCACTGGACAACTAACACTGATGTAAATCATGTTGTGGTGAGACTTTGGGGATGTGGAATTTGTGATGCGGTATTTTCATTCGAAGAGGAGTTAATAGTAGGCCTATACTGTAGTCATCACTGTGATACTCCAGAGAATGAGACATTTATTGATCTGTGTGGACATGATGCAAGTTGTTCAGCTTGGTTTCTGCAACTTCGATTCACTGTCGGATGACGACAATGCAAGCTTCTACATACAATGTCATACGTCACTGACCCGAAAAACGGCAGTTACTAATTTTAGGCCTATTATTATCCGACCAGATGAGTTTCATTTTAGAATATTTCCCTTATGCTCGCTTGCTGGAAGCACTTGGTTTAAATGCATATAATACAATTCTAGCATTCGGATGGCTTATTCCTAAAGCAACAGAAAACAGTTTGACAATCAGTCAAGTGAGACGATTGGCCAATTCCGCTCACCTCGGACGAATAGAAAACAATATCGATATCCTTCATTATCCTCTTTCCAATTAGGGATCGACCACTTTCCTTAAGTTTGAATCGACACTATTCAACACATCAAATGTCAGGAAAGTGGTCCACAATTAATCCTGCAATGAATGCCTGTCGCTTTAGTTACGAACCTCAACAAACTAATACGATTTCTATCACACAAGATCACATACAGAGGAAGGAGAAATCAAGATTTTCCGGAGAAAATGTGCTGGAATGTTCTTCGACGAAATCGATGTTGTGATGATCCATATGGAATGGTTTCTCCATCCAATGAACTACGGCAAGGCAGAATACCGGCGGCGAAAAGTTGATCGCTTTCTTAAATTTTTCTACCAAGTAGGTTACTATGTATATGATCGAAGAACAGAAAAGAAATTAGAATCTCACTGGAAACACCGGACTAGCAGCGTTCCTCTCAAGAGATAAGATTTAAGAAAAACCGTTTCTTATATGAATGGCGTGGAGAGATCGTTCGAACCAATGTACATGTAGACTTTATAAACTTGCACTGCGCACTTATGAGGTACATGTAAATGTACTATTTTAAGTTTCCTGACATAACTATAGCCTTGCATGCCATGCTCGAGAAGATGATGCCACACTGAGCCACAGCTACATTACAACTTCGATTCAAATTAGGATGACGACAATGCAAGCTTCAACATACACTGCCATGAGTCATTGACCCGAAAAACGGTAGTGAACTGTACAGTTCTGAGCCAATGGCAGGTCTACGTACGTTACTAGTTTTAGGCCTATTATTATCCCACCAGATGAGTTTCATTTTAAAATATTTCCTTTATGTTCGCTTACTGGAAGCACTTGGTTTAAATGCATATAATACAATTCTGGCATTCGTTTGGGTGATTCCTAAAGAACAGAAAACAGTTTGACAATCAGTTCGAAGTGAAAGGTGTCAATGATAGACACGGAAATCTCAGTTTCCCGATGTGTGTCTACAATCCACAGAACGACGTTTACGTATCAAAATGGGTCGTCGCTGGTAAATACTTTAAGTCAGACCTAGTTTAGAAGATGCTCAACTTCTTCGCATTCAGTCCGACCTATCATTGTGGATGTTGATGCAAACCTTGGAACATCTTCGCTGCTAATTGCACAATGCGGAATTCATGTTGTTTCAGTTGAACCTAACAAGGACACTGTGACACTAGCGGCAAAGTCCGTTCATCTCGGACGAATAGAAAATAATATCGATTTCATGCACTATGTTCTTTCCAATGAGGAATCGGCCACTTTCGTTAAATTTAAGTCGGAACGATTCAACGCATCAAATGTCTGGAAAGTGGTCCACAATTAATTCTGCGCTGAATGCCCGTCGCTTAAGTAAGGAGCCTCAACAAACTGCTACCATTTATATGACACAAGAATCGATACAGAGGAGGGAGAAATCAAGATTTCCAGAGATAAAGTGCTGGAAAGTTCTTCGATGAAATCGATGTTTTGATGATCCAGTTGAAATTTGGTCTCTATCTAATGAACTATGGCAAGGCAGAATACCGGCGTCGAAAAATTGATCGCTTTCTTGAATTTTTCTACCAAGTAGGTTACGATGTCTGTGATCGAAGAACAGAAAAGAAATTAGACGGTGACTGGAAACATTGGACTAGCAGCGTTCTACTCAAGAGAGAAGATTTAAGAAAAACCGTTTCTTATATGAATGACGTGGAGACATCGTTCGAAACAATGTACATAATTATAGACTTTATTGACTTGTACTGCGCTCTTATGAGGTTCGTGTAAATGCACTATATTAAAATTCTTAACATAACTATAACCTTGCATGACGAGCTCGAGTAGATATATGCCAATGCTACATTACAACTTCGATTCACATTCGGATGACGACAATGCAAGCTTCCACATACAATGCCAAGCGTCACTGACCCGAAAAACGGCAGTGAACTGTTCTGATCCAATGACAGGTCTACGTTAATCGTAATCGTAATCGTAATCGTAATCGTAAACTCGATATTTCTACAGCGCCCACAAAAGCGAAGTCACGGAAACCAGCTTATTCACAGGCGCTTAACCAAAACAGAATCGATAGGCAGGGGGTCAAAATCCAGAGAGTCAGGCAGGCAGACAGTCAGTCGGCTAAGGTGGATGATGCTTAGAGTTGAAATGGCGAGGGAGGTGAGGGGAAGAGAAGGAATCGGGATAGGATTTGTGAAAAAGCAGTGTTTTCAGTTTTGAGTGGAAGACCTGTGGAGAGATAGTAAGAGGTGAGGTTTTGGTGATTTCATAGGATGGATCGGATATGTGTCGTAGCACAGGCGGGAGTTTGTTCCAAAGAGGCGGGACAGCTATGGCTATGGAGCGATTTGCAAATTTAAGCGATGAGGTGACGGAAGGGCGGAGCAGTGTGAGGGTGGAAGATGAACGGGTTGAACGAAGAGGTTGGACCGAGAACAGCTGACGGAGATATGAGGCTGAGAGGATTGGAGTGTATTGTAGGTGAGGGATAGGACTTTGTATTCTATTCGCTCAGGAATTTTGAGCCAGTGGAGTGATTTCAAGACAGGGGTGATGTGGTGGTGTTTGGGGGTTTTGGTGACAGCACGGGCGAGGGCATTCTGAATGGCTTGGAGGCGATTAATTTGAGTGGTATCTATGTTGAGGAAGAGAGCATTACAGTAATCTAATTTGGCGTGAACTATTGATGTGGCGATTGTTGATGAGGTTTTGAAGTTAAGCATAGGGCGGATTCTACGCAGGTCACGGATGTGCATGAAGCATGAACGGGAAAGATGGGTGATGTGATCGGAAAAGCTAAGATTCTGGTCAAAAGTCACACCTAGGTTGCGGACAGGAGAATTTGCAATGGCTGTGTGAGTGGATACAGAGTCAAGGCTGAGGGAAATAGAGGGATCTGGGATTTTCTTGAGTTGCTCACGGAGGCCTATAAGAATGAATTCAGTTTTAGAGGGGTTGAGGCACAGCATGTTTGAAGTCATCCAGGAGGAGATTTGTTTTACCACACGAAGGAGATGATCTATGGAGTCAGAGAAGCTGCTTGGAGAGAATGAGATGAATAGTTGGGTGTCGTCAGCGTATAGGTGATGGTCAACCGAGGATGCTTTGATGAGTGAGCTGAGTGGAGTAGTGTAAAGGATGAACAATAGGGGCCCAAGAACAGAACCTTGCGGAACACCACAGGTGAGAGGGCATGATTGCGATGAGGTTTCTGGTGTTTTAACGGAGAAAGAGCGGGAAGAGAGATAGGTCTGAATCCAGAGGAGAGCAGTGTCGGTAAAACCGAACCAGGTAGACAGTCTTTGGAGTAATATGTTGTGGTCAATGGTGTCGAAGGCTGCAGAAATATCAAGGAGGCACAGACAGGAGACTTGTTGATGAGAAATGGCAGAAACAAGTTTATTGTAGAGGGAAGTGAGAAGGGTTTCGGTTGAGTGCCGCTTGGTAAACCCAGACTGGTGTGGGTTAAGGAGTGAGTTAGAAGTCAGATAGTCATTTATCCGAGACAGGACGACGCGTTCAGTTAGTTTAGAGATGAATGACAGGTTGGAGACAGGTCGGTAGTTTGAAAGGATTTCTTTATCAAGTGATGGTTTCTTGAGAAGTGGAGTGACTAAAGAATGTTTGAAGAGGAGGGGGAAATTGCCAGTAGACAAGGAGAGGTTGATTATTTTGGTGATGATGGGAACAAGAATAGATGCGCAGTCTTTCAGTAAGGAGGTAGGTATAGGGTCAAGTTCGCACTGCTTATTTGGAAGAGATTGTAACAGATGCGATATTTCAGTCTCTGACGTTGGTTGGAAGACAGATAGTGATGATCGAGGTGGGGAGGGTGGACGGTCATGAGTGGTGGTAGGAGTATCTGGAGGTGAATCGATGGTGGTTTTTGAGAGTAGTGATTGAAGAGAGAGACGGAGGGTAGTAATTTTGCCAGAGAAGAAGGAACAGAACGACTCAGCTATTGAGGAAGGTGGAAGAGAGTTTGGAAGTGGGCTTGAGGAGTTCCGATGGAGGAGTTGGTTAATAGTTTTCCAGAGAAGGCGAGGATTAGAGGAGCGGGATTGAATTAGTGAGGAGTAAAACCTCTTTTTAGCCGTAGCCAGAAGGTGATGGTATTTATTTGTGGCTGATTTTAGGGTAGATAGAACTTGAGGGTCACGGGTTCGTTTGTAAGTGCGCTCAAGGCGTCGACGGAAAGCTTTGAAGGCCTGGAGATAGGAATTATACCAAGGGTTCTTGGAGTGGGAGCCGGATTTGGTGATAATAGGAGCGTGCTTGTCAAGGAGCATGGAGAGAGTGGTGTTGTAGGAAGACAGTAGGTCATCAAGAGAGGATGGAGGATTTATGACGAGGTCTGAAGAGGAAAGATCTTGTGTGAAGGCTTCAATGTTTATAGAGCTGATGCGGCGGAATGAATGAGAGACGGGGTCAGGAAGTGAAACAGGAAGTAGGTTGAGGCGCGTGAAGATAGGGTAATGATCAGAAGGTGTGTCAAAAGAGAAAGAGATATCCGGCGATAACTTTGAGACAGATGATGTGATGATGAGGTCAAGTGTATGATTGTGACAATGGGTGGGGAAATTGACATGTTGAACCAGGTTAGTAGATGACAAGAGCGTGAGAAATTCGGAGGCAAATGAATCAGAGGGATTATCTACATGTATGTTAAAATCCCCCGTTATCAGGAATTCATGAGGAGTAGTGGCAGCAGTGGAGAGTAAGGTTGTGAATTCTTGCAAGAAGACGGATGTAGGGCTTGAGTATGAGGAGGAGGAAGGAGGGCGGTAGACATTGAAGATGGTTAGTATTGTGTTAGGGAGTTTTAGAGTAATTGAGGCGCATTCAAAGGAGCGAAAACAGTAACCAGGTGAGTGAAGGACGGTGGATGGTTCTCGAGTCAGAAAAGCAATGCCCCCACCAGTGGTATTCGTACCGGTTAATTGCGATTTTGAGGGACGAGGAGTACTATGGAGATGGTAACCAGGAGGGATGCAGTCTTGATATTGAACAAGAGTTGTAGTGGAATTGAACCAGGCTTCCGTCAAAGCAAATAGATCTGTAGGGTGCGAGGATTGAGCCAGGTCGTTAATTTCGGCAGAGTGTGTAGGGTGAACTAACGAGCGGATGTTTAAAGAGCATAGTAAGAATTTGTTATTGTTAGTGTCTTGAAATGGAATCGGAGGACGAGGAGGACGAGGAGGAGGAGGACGAGGAGGAGGAGGAGGAGGAGGCGCAGTAATGGTTGCAGCAGAAGGAGGAAGAGGACAAGACGCGGAATACCTATTAATCGGACCAGGATTTACGTGCGTGTCACCAGAGAGAAGGATTAGCATGGCGAAGAAACTGTGGTGGGTTGGAAGCTGAAGTGGTCTTTTACGGCCAACGGTGAGGAAGAACGATAAAGGGATGTAAGACATGTGGTCATATTGCCTTGTTGCTGTAAGAAAAGAGGCGGGGTTATGATGTCTGGGTGTGAACGGTATGGAGGGGTTGGAGGGGTGGAACTGGATATGGTATGCAGTCTGGTGCCTAAGGCTGAGGAGGAGGAGGAGGATGATTGACAGATTCATGCTATAGCAGCTATGTGTTTGAAAATGGAGGGGATGCTGGATGAGTCATGTAGGGTCTATGGCTGCTGGGGAAGATGAAAACTTGACAAAGGATGCATGATGCCAGGCAAATATTGAGCGAGGGATGAGTTTTATTGTAATGAAAAGTAATGGAACGGACTCACGTGATGAAGAAGAATAATCCAGAACAAAAGATACTTGGCCATGTTGAAGGGGACGTCAAAAGTTAGAGAAGATGGTGAAAGTGTAAGAACGCCCGCACGTCCGCTGGCTCCCGCTTACTAGTGTTAGGCCTATTATCATCCGACCAGATGAGTTTCATTTTAATATATTTCTTTTATGCTCGCTTGCTGGAAGCACTTGGTTTAAAAGCATATAATACGTTTCGGGCATTTGTTTGGGTTATTACTAAAGCAACCGAAAACAGTTTGACAATCAGTCAAATGTGTCAATGCTACACACGGAAATCTCAGCTTCCCGATGTGTGTGTCTACAATCAACAGAACGACATTTACGTATCAAAATGAGTCGTCGCTGGTAAATACTTTGAGTCAGACCTAGTTCAGCAGATGCGCAAGTTCTTCGCATTCACCCCGACCTATCATTTGTGGATATTGGTGCAAACTTTGGAACATATTCGCTGCCAATTGCACATTGCGGAATTCATGTCTCAGTGAAACCTAAAATGGACACTGTGCAACGTTTGGCCAAGTCCGTTCATCTCGGACGAAGAAAAAATCATATCGATATCTTTCACTATTCTCTTTCCAATGAGAAATTGACAACTTTATTAATTTTGAATTGACACGGTTCAACGCATCAAATGTCAGGAAAGTGGTCCACAATTAATCCTGCAATGAATGCCTGTCTAACTAACAGCATTAATATCAGACAAGAACGCCTTAATCAAACTCGAAACAGAGGACGGAGAAATCAAGATTTTCCAGAGGAAAAGTGCTTCAAGGTTCTTCGACGAAATCGATGTTGTGATGATCCATATGGGATGGGGTCTCTATACAACGAACTCTGGCAAGACAGAAAACCGGCGGCGAAAAGTTGATCGCTTTCCTGAATTTTTCTACCAAGTAGGTTGCGATGTCTATGATCGAAGAACAGAAAAGAAATTAGACGCTGACTGGAAACATTGGACTAGCGGCGTTCTACTCAAGAGAGAAGATTTAAGAAAAACCGTTTCATATACGAATGGCGTGGAGAGATCGTTCGAACCAATGTAAATAATTATAAACTTTATTGACTTCTACTGCGCTCTTATTAGGTACATGTAAAAGTACCATATTAAGTTTTCTGACATACTATAAGATTGCATGCCTAGCTCGAGGTGGTGATGCAACAGCTGCATTGCAACTTCGATTCACTGTCGGATGACGACAATGTCATACGTTCTACATACAATGTCGAACCCGAAAAACGGTAGTTACTAATTTTAGGCCTATTATTATCCGACCAGATGAGTTTCATTTTAAAATATTTCTCTTATGCTCGCTTGCTGGAAGCACTTGGTTTAAATGCATATAATACAATTCTCGCATTCGTTTGGGTGATTCCTAAAGAACAGAAAACAGTTTGACAATCAGTTCGAAGTGAAAGGTGTCAATGATAGACACGGAAATCTCAGTTTCCCGAACTGTATGCCTACACTGTAGTCATCACTGTGATACTCCAGAGAATGAGACATTTATTGATCTGTGTGGACATCTTTCAAGTTGTTCTTGTGGCGAAGCAAAAAGTCTAGCTTCAACGTCAGATCAGCAAATTTGACATTCTTAATTGTTTCTGTACAAACACTATGTTATTCGTATTTGTTACACTACACTACTGTTTGATCACAAATTAGGTCTATTCATATGTTCTCTGTGCTTTTCATGTTAACAGGATAGATTCTGTAAGAAATGGGTAAATATACACTTCAGAATGAGTTTTACTTTTTTAGGATTTGAAGATGGAAGAAAGAATGCTTAATGAAAAACTGGAGATTACATGTGAATAATGTAACAAAGCATATAATCACAGATCTGATCTCTAGTATCATTATCGCAGCCACGCTGATGAAGAGCCACACATGTACAATTTATACAACAAGGCATTTGCACAGAAAATCACTCTGGATGACCATAAAAATATCCACACTGGAGAAAAGGCATACAGATGCAATTCATGTGATAAGGCTTTCGAGCAGAAGAAACAGCTTTACCATCATGCAAGAACCCACTCTGGACAAAAGCCACACGAGTGCAAGTTATGTCATAAAGCATTTCGCCGTAAAGGTGCGCTGACGGTTCATATGAGAAGTCACACTGGAGAAAGGCCATACAAATGCAATGTATGCCATAATGAATTTATAACAAAGAGTTCTCTGGATGTCCATACAAGAACCCATACTGGAGAAAGGCCTTACCAATGCAATTTATATGACAAAGCATTTAGGCCTACACGAAAGGTACGTCTCGATGACCACAAAAAGATCCACACTGGAGAAAAAAATTACAAATTCGATTTTTGTGAGAAAGCATTTACCCAAAATGAAATCCTGAAAGAGCACACAAAAATCCACTCTGATGAAAAGCCATACAAGTGCAATTGGTGTGACAAAGCATTTACACAGAAATGCAATCTCAAAACACACATAAGAATACATACTGGGGAAAAGCCATACAAATGTGATATTTGCAACAAAGCATTTCCAAGAAACTCAAGACTCAAACGTCATGATTGTACTCGTTAAGCACCACACTTGAGGAACAATATTTCAGAGTGAATTATGTCAGAGTGAAAAACCGAACAAAACGGAAAGTCACCTTGAATGTACTTCAAATGGGAGTGTCAGCATTGGTGTGCCTATTGAAGATGAGAACTGTGTTAGTGGCAGAGTATCTTCAATCACAGAACAGGAAAATTACAAGAAAAAGTCTAGCTTCAACGTCAGATCAGCAAATTTGACATTCTTAATTGTTTCTGTACAAACACTGTACAAACACTATGTTATTCGTATTTGTTACACTACACTACTGTTTGATCACAAATTAGGTCTATTCATATGTTCTCTGTGCTTTTCATGTATCAGGATAGATTCTGTCGGAAATGGGTAAATTTACACTTCAGAATGAGTTTTACTTTTTTAGGATTTGAAGATGGAAGAATGCTTAATGAAAAACTGGAGATTACATGTGAATAATGTAACAAAGCATATAATCACAGATCTGATCTCTAGTATCATTATCGCAGCCACGCTGATGAAGGAGCCACACATGTACAATTTATACGACAAGGCATTGATACAGAAAAACACTCTGGGTGACCATAAAAATATCCAGACTGGATAAAAGGCATGGAGATGTTCTTCGATGTGATCGAGGTTTTGATGAGCCAGTTGAAATTTGGTTTACCATCATGCAAGAACCCACTCTGGACAAAAGCCACACGAGTGCAAGTTGATGTTTCTTGAAGCATTTCGCCCAAGTAGGTGCGATGTCTGTTCGAAGATGAGAAGTCACACTGGAGAAAGGCCATAAAATGCAATGTATGCCAGAAGAAATTTATAACAAAGAGTTTTCTGGATGTCCATACAAGAACCCATACTGGAGAAAAGTACTTACCAATGCAATTATTATTATGACAAAGCATTTACACGAAAGGTACGTCTCGATGACCACACAAAGATCCACACTGGAGAAAAAAATCACAAATTCGATTTCGAGTGAGAAATATGCCAATGCTACATTACAACTTCGATTCACAGTCGGATGACGACAATGCAAGTTTCTACATACAATGTCAAGCGTCACTGAATGCGAAAAACGGTCAGTGAAGTGTTCTGATCCAATGACAGGTCTACGTTACTAGTGTTAGGCCTATTATTATCCGACCAGATGAGTTTCATTTTAATATATTTCTTTTATGCTCGCTTGCTGGAAGCACTTGGTTTAAAAGCATATAATACGTTTCGGGCATTTGTTTGGGTTATTACTAAAGCAACCGAAAACAGTTTGACAATCAGTCAAATGTGTCAATGCTACACACGGAAATCTCAGCTTCCCGATGTGTGTGTCTACAATCAACAGAACGACATATACGTATCAAAATGAGTCGTCGCTGGTAAATACTTGAGTCAGACCTAGTTCAGCAGATGCGCAAGTTCTTCGCATTCACCCCGACCTATCATTTGTGGATATTGGTGCAAACTTTGGAACATATTCGCTGCCAATAGCAAATTGCGGAATTCATGTCTCAGTGAAGCCTAAAATGGACACTGTGCAACGTTTGGCCAAGTCCGTTCATCTCGGACGAAGAAAAAATCATATCGATATCTTTCACTATTCTCTTTCCAATGAGAAATTGACAACTTTATTAATTTTGAATTGACACGGTTCAACGCATCAAATGTCAGGAATGTGGTCCACAATTAATCCTGCAATGAATGCCTGTCTAACTAACAGCATTAATATCAGACAAGAACGCCTTAATCAAACTCGAAACAGAGGACGGAGAAATCAAGATTTTCCAGAGGGAAAGTGCTTCAAGGTTCTTCGACGAAATCGATGTTGTGATGATCCATGTGCGATGGGGTCTCTATACAACGTACTCTGGCAAGGCAGAAAACCGGCGGCGAAAAGTTGATCGCTTTCCTGAATTTTTCTACCAAGTAGGTTGCAATGTCTTCGATCGAAGAACAGAAAAGAAATTAGACGCTGACTGGAAACATTGGAGTAGCGGCGTTCTACTCAAGAGAGAAGATTTAAGAAAAACCGTTTCATATACGAATGGCGTGGAGAGATCGTTCGAACCAATGTAAATAATTATAAACTTTATTGACTTCTACCGCGCTCTTATTAGGTACATGTAAATGTACCATATTAAGTTTTCTGACATACTATAAGATTGCATGCCTAGCTCGAGGTGGTGATGCAACAGCTACATTACAACTTCGAGTCGCTTTCGGATGACGTCAAGGCAAGCTTCTACATACAATGTCACTGACCCGAAAAACGGCAGTTACTAGTTTTAGGCCTATTATTATCCGACCAGATGAGCTTCATTTTAAAATATTTCCCTTATGCTCGCTTGCTGGTAGCACTTGGTTTAAATGCATATTATACAATTCTAGCATTCGTTTGGCTTATTCCTAAAGCAACAGAAAACAGTTTGACAATCAGTCAAGTGAGACGATTGGCCAATTCCGCTCACCTCGGACCAATAGAAAACAATATCGATATCCTTCATTATCCTTTTTCCAATGAGGGATCGACCACTTTCCTTAAGTTTGAATCGACACGATTCAACACATCAAATGTCAGGAAAGTGGTCCACAATTAATCCTGCAATGAATGCCTGTCGCTTTAGTTACGAACCTCAACAAACTAATACGATTTCTGTCACACAAGATCACATACAGAGGAAGGAGAAATCAAGATTTTCCGGAGAAAATGTGCTCGAATGTTCTTCGACGAAATCGATGTTGTGATGATCCATATCGAATAGAGATCGTTCGAACCAATGTACATGTAGACTTTATAAACTTGCACTGCGCACTTATGAGGTACATGTAAATGTACTGTTTTAAGTTTCCTGACATAACTATAGCCTTGCATGCCATGCTCGAGAAGATGATGCCACACTGAGCCACAGCTACATTACAACTTCGATTCAAATTAGGATGACGACAATGCAAGCTTCAACATACACTGCCATGAGTCACTGACCCGAAAAACGGTAGTGAACTGTACAGTTCTGAGCCCATGGCAGGTCTACGTACGTTACTAGTTTTAGGCCTATTATTATCCCACCAGATGAGTTTCATTTTAAAATATCTCCTTTATGTTCGCTTACTGGAAGCACTTGGTTTAAATGCATATAATACAATTCTCGCATTCGTTTGGGTGATTCCTAAAGAACAGAAAACAGTTTGACAATCAGTTCGAAGTGAAAGGTGTCAATGATAGACACGGAAATCTCAGTTTCCCGATGTGTGTCTACAATCCACAGAACGACGTTTACCTATCAACATGGGTCGTCGCTGGTAAATACTTTAAGTCAGACCTAGTTTAGAAGATGCTCAACTTCTTCGCATTAATCCCGACCTATCATTGTGGATCTTGATGCAAACCTTGGAACATATTCGCTGCTAATTGCACAATGCGGAATTCATGTTGTTTCAGTTGAACCTAACAAGGACACTGTGACACTGGTGGCAAAGTCCGTTCATCTCGGACGAATAGAAAATACTATCGATTTCATGCACTATGTTCTTTCCAATGAGGAATCGGCCACTTTCGTTAAATTTAAGTCGGAACGATTCAACGCATCAAATGTCTGGAAAGTGGTCCACACTGAATTCTGCGCTGAATGCCCGTCACAGGAGCCTCAACAAACTGCTACCATTTATATGACACAAAAATCGATACAGAGGAGGGAGAAATCAAGATTTCCAGAGATAAAGTGCTGGAAAGTTCTTCGATGAAATCGATGTTTTGATGATCCAGTTGAAATTTGGTCTCTATCTAATGAATATGGCAAGGCAGAATACCGGCGTCGAAAAGTTGATCGCTTTCTTGAATTTTTCTACCAAGTAGGTTACGATGTCTGTGATCGAAGAACAGAAAAGAAATTAGACGGTGACTGGAAACATTGGACTAGCATTGGTCAAGAATTCGTTTCATCAATCCATGTTCTATTTAGCAGGAATTCTTTTCATCAATCCAACTTCTATTTAAACAACAATTATTTTTCATCAATCCCGCTTCTATTTAATCAAGAATCCTTTCATCAATCCCACTTCTATTTAAGTACAAATTATTTTCATCAATGCGACATTTAGGCCCTTTTTAGCAAGAATTCTTTTCTGAAATCCAACTTGTATTCGACCAACGGTAAAACATATACAATAAATGGCGAATAATTAGGAACACTAATATGCGAAATTACCAAACTTAAAGTGACTGGTGGTTCTGGGACAATCAAACCCTGAATATTTATTTTGTTGTGTTTTAAAATTTAAGTGGAATTAAATAATTGGTAAAACGTAAAATTAAAAAATTACTATAACTAAAACTGAAATAAACTTACTAAAACTAAAACTAAAATTAGCTTACTAAAACTAAAACGAAAATTGATCCATAAAACCTAAAACGAAAACTAAAACTAATATTGGCACACAATTAAAACAACACTACTGTGAGTGCAATTACGTTACATGAAATTTGCTTTTATGTTCCTAATGTAGGTCCAAAGATGAGTTTGATTTTCATTATAACTGCGGATATTAAGATGGAGAATTTTGATATTGTTTTGAAGGGTGCTACTATGAACCATTTTATTAAATCCTTCCTCTGAATAGTATTTAGATGCAGTTCTAGTTAAGGAATTGAACATATTGAGGTCCGGATCAAGGTCATCATTCCTGTTAGAGTTAACTCATTATTTATATTATACGAATCAATAGAACACTCAAGGCTACTAACTCTTATTGACAACATAATTATATACCAATGCCATTAATGTAGCAATAGAGTCTGGAATAATAATAGAAGACATATCGGACCATCTGCCCATCCTCATAGTAAGTAATCTAGAGACCTTAAAGCATGAAGACTCTAATAACTATGCATACAGGTTAATAACTGAACAAGCTAAATGCAAGTTCAGAAAAGATTTGGGATCAGTTAATTGGGCACCAATCACCAGAGCTTGTGATGCGAATGATCCATCCTTAGCATACAATTTGTTTCTAGACAGGTATAAGAGCTACCTAGCATTTCCTATTATACACAGAGATAGTAGGAGGGGTAGAAATTGCAAACAACCATGGATGACTCCTGCCTTGCTCAAGTCGTGTCACAAGAAATCCAAGCTTTTCCTGAAATATCTAAAAAATCCAACACCTGCCAACAAGGCTAAATTTGCTGCATATGGAAACAAATTCAAACAAATAAGGAGGGCAGCTGAAAGATTTCATTACACAAATAAATTTCTAGCATGTGAAAATAATCTAAGGAAAACCTGGGCAGTAATAAAAAATCTAATAAACAAAAATGAAACTTTCCATAACCCTGACTCCTTTGTAATAGATGGTCTTGAAATTAAGGATAAAAAACTAACTGCAAAAAGCTTTAATGAATATTTCACTGAAATAGGACCACAACTAGCCACGCAAATTGGGAATAGCAAGTTTAATTACAAGGACTTTCTCAAGGAATCTTCCCCTAACTCAATGGGCATAGAATCGACTACACCGATGGAGGTAATTTCGCTTTCTTTGTCAATCAAAGACACTCATTCTTGTGGTGAACACGGAATTAATCCACAGGTAGCAAAGTTTACTATCAAGGAAATATCGATACCCCTTGCACAAATGATTAATTGCTCCATTTTAGCTGGGAGTGTTCCAAATAAGCTAAAAATTGCAAAGGTGATACCAATTTTTAAGACGGGCGAGACAAACAAATTTAATAATTATAGACCTGTATCAGTACTACCCTATTTCTCTAAATATTTTGAAAAAATAATGCATCTGAGACTAACAAATTACTTAGCATCAAAATGTACACTAACTAATAGTCAATATGGTTTTCGAACTGGACACTCCACTTTCATGGCTCTATTAGAAAAATGCACTCAAAAATTACAGAGGCCATTGACAATAACTTGTTTTCGATAGGGATATTTTTTGACTTATCCAAAGTCTTCGACACTGTCGACCATAAAATTCTCATAAAAAACTTGAGCACTATGGTGTCTGAAGGATAGGACTTGCATGCTTCTCTAACTATCTTCAAAATAGAAAGCAATATGTCTCATTTGATAACCACCTCTCAGAACAATTAAATGTAAGGTCTGGAGTGCCACAAGGGTCTATACTAGGTCCATTGCTATTCCTGGTATATATTAATGATATTTCAAGTTCCTCATCAAGTTTTCATTTCAAAATTTTTGCAGATGACACCAATGCATTTTTGTCTGATAAATCTCTTGAAACCTTGTACACCAGGGCAGGGAATGAATTCGAAAGTCTATCTGAAAGGTTTAAAGCCAATAAATTATCCTTAAATTTATCCAAGACAAATTATATTATATTTAGATCTCGGAAGAAAATTCTCCCTGTCCTTAATTCTAGTATCAAAATTGATAACAAAGAAATTACTCAGGTCACTACTACAAAATTTTTAGGTGTATATGTTGATGAGCATTTGACGTTTAATTACCATGTCTCAATAATAGCAAAAAAGTGGTCAAAAACATAGGCATCATTTCTAGGATTCGCCATGTACGGTATTACAGAGACCTATCCTGATGAACTTGTACAACACTCTCATTCTTCCTTACCTCTCCTATTGCAATATTGTATGGGCATCAAACTACCACTCGCACCTGACAAGACTTACAATATTACAGAAGCGTATTGTGCGCATTATTTGTGGTCTTAAATACAATCAAAGCACTCGCACATACTTTAAGAAACCCAGAATAATGTCATTGCAAAACATAAATAACATGCAGACTGGGATATTTATGCATAGATTTAAACATAGGCTATTACCAGAAAGATTTGCTAATAACTTCCAATTGAATTCAGATGTACATTGCTACTACACCAGATCCTATAATAAGTATCATAAAGTTTATGCACGAACCAAAACTCGACAGTTTTCAATTTCTTATCATGGACCCTGTGTATGGAATTCGCTGCCGATTCCTTTGACTAATGTGACAACTTTAGCAATATTTAAAATGAAACTTAAACAGTATCTTATTGAACTGGAATAAATAAACTATAATGGATGTAGAAAACCACTGAAGACAATAATGGCTGCCACTGATCATCTGTTCTACCTATACTTAGAAAATTAAGGAAAATGGGGCTCCCTGGCAGCGGAGCACTAGTGCTCCTTTAAGGATAACCCTTTGACACTGGGAAACCGATTGTCTTATGGTAGACAACTTTGCTGTATATATAATTGATAATTGGACTGAAGTGATTATGTACTGCTAGATTTGTTTTTGTGAAGAATTTGGTGCTTGGTGACAATAAAACGTGTTGAATTGAATTGTTGAATTGAATTGAATTGAAATGGACATATCCAACAGAGATGGGTAACTAATCGATTAAGTGACAATCGATCATCTAATCGATTAGACAAGTGGCTAACTCTAATCGAAAATCGATCAGCTGATCGATTACATGTTTGAAAATTAAGCCGAGAACGCATTCATTAAGAATGAGTTTATTATTAATAATATTATTGAGTTTGAAGATTTACTTATTTACTTATTTATCTGAAGGCTAACTTTCAAACTTTCAATTATCTGTTCATGGTTATATGTCCATTCTACTCAAGTAACATTGAAAGATTATTTTGCTCGTCTTCATGTTCTTCATCCTGTGAGAATCACTGTGTAAAATACGTCTATGGTTCCTGAATGCTATGCGCAGTAGGCTAAGCTATGCAATGATTCAAGACATGCTAATTGCAACACGCAATAGTGAACTCATACAGTAGTAATTTCAATAACTGCAGCATGTATTTACCGATGTGGTGTTGCTTGCTTGTTTGTGAACAGTTCTCACATATAGCAGTCGTCCAGCTTTAGGCATTGTAATGGGGTCACAGCTTTAGGTATTGTAATACGCTACAGCTTTATGCATTATAATAGGCTACAGCTTTATGCATTATAATAGGCTACTGCAACTTGCTGTAGTAACATGCTGTACTTTGATTAAAATTTGACAAATTCATGAAGCAAACAGAAGTATCAAACTATTGATAATCGAAATCCAATTCTAATTGCTAATCGATCAGCTGCTGCTACTTCTAATTCTTATCGATTAGCTAGGAGATTTTGCTAATTATAATTCTAGTCGATTAGCAACTTTCAGGAGCTAATTCTAATTCTAATCGATTAGCAATTCAAGCTAATCGAACCCATCTCTGATACCCAACAACCTATAACTGCACGTACATGAACCGATGTCAACTCGTTCACTGATTGCGGATAATTAATTTTACGCTCTGCTTATATTGGCCTTCCGTACAGCAACTTTGAACCTCCCTCCCGGTCGTCGTGAACCGATATATAGATACATATCTGGGTAAACCATATAATGTCTTCTTAGACCGCTTCCCCATGCCCAACCGTGTCACATGACCTAACTGTCTGGCCCTTCGGCTTCCACCATCCGAAACCGGTTCTCTCAAAATAGCTAAGAAACTTCTAGGAAATCCTCGTGCACGTATCGAAAAGTGTACGCCAGCATGCATATCGAGCATTGTTCACAACGTCCTTCTCTCTGTTCGGTCTCAAATGCTTCGATACCGACAACCCGTCTTGGAGACTTTTCCCGTCCGTTGTTTCGCAGCAGAGGTCCACTATACTAACAGCAAACTCCGAACTCAGGAAACACTTATACGGCTGAGCACATTGCTCAGGCGGTAACAGTGGCGCATGATACTCTTATTTCGTGCATTGTGGCTTCATACATAAAGTGTTGCTACGAAAGAGACGAATAATAATTATATACGCATACTTACACAAATTGATCAAACGGCGGATAAACTTTGGGAAAGTCGTCGTCCTGCTGTCGGTCTTCCACCAACTCCTCTTCCTGTGGTCCTTCCTTCAAATCTGGCGACTGCTGCGAGCGGCGACGTCGCAGTTCGGAACAGACCGCTTGACGTCGGCGAACCGGAAGTCGTCCGACTTCGTTTATTTGGCCTGCCGCCTCGGAAACGTACAGTATTGCTCAACGCTTTCTTGCCCGGTTCCCGTCGCATAATTCCCAGTCGTTGTTCATGTTGTCCAAAAGCAGAAATCTTCGCGACTCCTGGCGTCCCGCCAGGTCGAAACATCGATTGGTGATGGCATTCGCGTCTAAGGTTGGTTCTTGTACGTCGCTTGAGGTGACAAAACATTTGGTGTCGCGGGAACCCCGCACACGCTCTCGCTCTGCGGCTGATGCGGCGGAGGATGTGGCGGTGGGGGTGGCGTCACCACGTTGCTCCATTTTCGTACAGTCTTGTCGATTTTCCTGAAACGTTTGCAAACATTCTTTGTTAACGCACTGTGAAAAGAAGCAGCCGAAATGGGCAACACAGACGACTGTCCGAAGAGACGAAGCAATATGGCAAGAAGAAAAACCGGTAACGGGGCGATAGCCGTTCGCGAAGGGCGCAGACCGATGCGCGCACCGTCCCCGTGTTAGCGCGTTGTGCGACAGAATTTCACATCCCGAGTCCCAGTCAGTCTTTCCACTTCTTCGTCTTGTAAATACTGCCACCTTATATGTACTTCTACATGCATACGCATATACGTACCTGCGTGCATACATACAGCAACCATTCCCTTTCTTCACGACGCTCCATCAACCATCGTGTCCGGGGTTGGCGAGACCTGGAACGGGATGGACAGAGATACGTTCAAGGCCGCACTCATGGATGTTTCGGCGGTCGCTGATCCGTCTTCATTAGCGGACCTCTCAGTCGAGGAAGCCTTCGCCACCAACGAAGCGACTGATCTGACCGGCCTCATCGACCGGTTCCTCCCGTTGAGCCCGGCCAGAGTCCGCCGGTGCTTTCTTTCGCAATATTTCGACAAGCAGTGCCGTTCCCTTCGGCGACAGGCTCGCCAACACGAAAGGAAATACAGACGCACCAAGCTACCATCGGTCCGCTCTGCATGGGTGCAGTTTGTTTGTAACATTCGCAGAAAATATAGAGAATCGAAGAGGACACAGTAGGAGACCAAGATTGCATCTCATGCCATAGAAACAAAGCGGCTGTGAACCAAATTTAACGCTCTTCTCGGTCGTTGCGGGGGCTGCGCTGGCCGTCCTCCGGACGCTCCGCTCTTCACTGCTGATGACTGTCTTGCTTCGTAAATAACCAAGATACTCGATGTTCGCCATGCCACTGAAAATTCTTCACCTCCTCAACACTTTACTACCAATTGCCGTATGCCTTCCTTGAATGTGTTTACTAGTGAAGAGGTATACACCGCTTCATTCTCGCCTCGCCTCATGTGAACTGAACCCTCTCCCTACTTTTCTTATTGGCCGAATACCCAAATTCGTTCAGGTGTCTAATTACATGCTGGAAACCTTACACCGGATCCTTGTCCGCCATCGCATTGTGTCGCTTACCTGGTGTTCCAATTTCAGCTGGGTCTGGCATATCCTATATGCGGAACTCTTTCGTCGAGTTTCGGGCACCCATGGTTGTCGCTCTCTTCGCTCCTCTGGCAGGGGTGCCCATAGTCCCATTTGCCCACACAGCTACCACGCAGAATCGTGCTTACTCAGTGGCAGGCCAGACTATCTGGAATGGGCTGCCCTTGAAATTGCCCTTATTCCCAGAACGCTCTCTAACGCGTTGTATAGTAAGCTAAAATCTTTTTTGTGCAGTGTTGAAGTCGTGAACACCTTTGAGTAGTTCCCTTGAAGATGTGCTATAAAATCCTGTGAATGAATGAATGAATGAAAACAAACATACATACATACTAGGGGTGATTCAAACAAATTGAAAATCTTATATTTGTTGTGCTCTTGCTTGTTTCTGTTCCTTTTGGTAATAAAATAACGGGGGAAAAATTTTAATGAAATTGGATAATATTTAGTACTGCCTCAACGACCTTGAAATTATTTAACTTTAACTCGTTTTGTCCAAAAATTGAATTTTAGTGAACAAACAATTTTACTGGAAAACTTAATAACGCAGTCTTAAAAAACAATGTAGCATTGCCTAAGAAGGTAATGTCTATAATTATTTTAAATCCCAATTTGTTTTTAATTAATGGAAATGAAAATTGGTAGAAAGTATGTATGTACCCAATTTCTTTACTGTATTTACTAAATGACACTATTCATTACATTCAGAAAAAAAGTGTTTTTGCTTGAATTTGGAAATTGTTTCCGATGGTCTTCTATAATTTGGAAAAAAATTGTTTTTGATCTTCTTGCCTCGTCAAGGTTGAGTTGAAGGTTGATGCTAGTGCAAATCCCTCTTTGAGACGTTTAGTTTCTGTGGAATCGTTTTCGGAAAGAAATCAAGTGGTGCCATTTCTTTGCCGAGATACCATAAGTGACGACCAATTGCTTTCAATCCTGTTTGTGAAATTACTTTGGATGTTGATGAATATTTTGTTAGCACTTATATCAAGTGCAGATCACATGCATTGGGACATGTGATCCATGGTTTCACATAAACTAAAGTTATAAAAAAAATCCAAATTTCAAACAACCAGAGGCTTATTTATCGTAGATTGAAATAGGGGAGACCGGGGCATAATGGGATACCGGGGTATAACGGGAAACTTGAATATTATCCGTCTTACTCACTTTTAATTTCTGAAGAAGTTATCAATCGGAAGTAAAACATCTTTAAAGGTGAAGAGCAAAGGCAATTTCGATATCGACGCGTCTTGCTAATTTTATGACTAAAAGTAGATTTTCAGGGTGGCCGAAGTAAGGTACGTTGATAATTCAAGACTTTTCTATAAAAAGTGGAGATATATTAAATTTAGCTTATAGGTTGAATATGCAGCATAATATATAAAGTCATATATCCCCATAAGAAATTTTGAGCAAGTTCAGTATATTTTGTCAAAATGGCGGGCTCACTATATTGGCTAGTTGGGGCATAATGGGATACAGATATCCCATTTTGCCCCATGTTGTGATTCGACAGCTGCTTATTTTTGTGAGGCCCTATTTTGCAATAAAAATGTGTTCACTATTAACCCATTAGTGCCTAGCGTCCCCAAAAATGGGACACTATTTCAAAAATTTACATTAAATTAAATGTACAATTGGAAGACTTGAGTAGCTCCCAGCAAGTATAGAAGCACCCTGCTGGTCAACTTCAACTGAGCCATCGGTCAATGAAGTCGATGCCACCAATTTCTAACCACTCAAGGCACCGTATGGGCCCAGAAATAAGGTCATCAAACAAAATTGGAAAATATTTGGTCATGACAACTGTATGAGAAATGCTAACTGGAGAGTTTGGTCACAATACCTAAACTGGACAAAGAAGCTATAAAGAAACTTGTCAATCCCTTTTAAAAACGGCTTGACATCTAAAATGTATGATGTATTCGATTACATGACAAAATAAAAATATCATGAAAAAACAATCAACAATGTCCCAAGAAAGGCAAAAGATATCGATCTGCAACAACCTTGAAGATGACGATAATACAAATGATTGTCTTCACTGTTGTGAGGCGTTCTCTGATGAAGGCGGGATCAGATGTCAGATGTGCTTGAAGTGAACACACAACAGTTGTGCTAGTGTCAACTAACATGTTATCAAATTTGTGTATGGCCTCTGCACGTAACAGCTTCGAACACGATTTATCAAATGAGGGAAATCTGACCTCCCAAAAAAAAATTATGATTTTTTTAGCTTAAACTTTACTGTTATGATGCTGTAATTGAATTGCTGTTCATGGTTCATGTTAAACAGTTTGTTGTAATACGTTCAAAGTTACAGTTTGTCAAGCTATATGTTTTTATTCTGGCCTATATTCCCTCTTTTAGATGAAATATATCATGGGACATAATGGAAAAAGTATATTCCATTTTACCCCTTATGGTGGGGCATAATGGGATTTGGGACACACTAGTAGGATAGCATTATCTTCGGTCTGGGTGATGTTTAAGTGGATTAATCTAATCTATGATGTACATTAGGTGTGCTGGCATAGTCTGAGTACAAGAAAACCCTGAATTTTTATTTACTATGTGGCGTAAATTTCAAAATGCCTTAATTATCCCATTATGCCCCGGTCTCCCCTACTTTGAAATAAAAAATCTGTAAAATGTAAATGAGTTTAGCCATCCAGGGTGCATGATGGAATGTATCTGGCACTCAAAGGTTTGCTCCATGTGGTGGAAACTCTGTAAGAGAGATTAGACCGAGCTCCAACAATTCTCTATAATCTTCCCTCGGGAGCTTCCAGTTCACTTTTCATTTAGAATGTCCATTATAAATTGTATCATCTCCGTCTTTAGTGTCTTTAACTGTTCATTAGACAATTGTCTTATTAGAACAGTACATTTCTTGGTCAATTCTGGGTCAATATAGCTGGAATCCCTTAACCCTCTAAGGGACAAGATTTTTTTGGGTTTGCAAAATGTTCAAAACTAACACAAATACATTGTCTATATTTCTCCTGTCAACATAATGTAGTTTATTTTATGCTTAGTAGTACACATTTACATGTACATTATGGTCACTTTTATTTTATGGGACAGATATGTCCCATTGTCCGTTAGGCAGTAAAAGTACATTTTTGTGCTATGTTGGATTTTTTGATTAAATGTCAGAATAAGATCATGTACCATGTAGCAACGAATTTAATTGAACAGATATGATAGATAGATAGTTAGTGTGGAACTTGGTGAAACAGTTACGGTCACTTTGCAAACACAGAGCAACACTACAGGTGGCACACGTGAAGTCCTGACCGGTTATCTTTGCCCATCTTGTGACTAAGCTTGCATCTCTTCCTGTCTGGCAAGATGTGAGGCAAATGATTATGTATCAACAATGGAGACTCCTTTCTTTGATAGCTCCAGTCGGAAAAGCATTCATCCTAGAAGTATAAATGCCTATGAGACCACGAACCACCTGATGTCTGAAGTTACTCTAAATGTCTTACTTTGGTGTCTGTTGTGAGACTTGTAATTCAAGTGGCATTCACAACTGCTTTATCGAGGCTATCAAACATCACTCTCAGATAATATATCGGCATCAAATTCTATGTTACATAATACGAGTTGAGCTGGTCTTCCAGATCAACTCCTCCCACATAATTAATTGTTGTATTCTTTCACCCACGATGGAACGTTGATAACAACCTTCACAGTGGAACCTTCTGACCTCTATCTATAGGTTCTGTACCTATGGAAGATTCTCAATTGGATACGAGATGGACAGCCTTTGTGTCCAACCACATAAAAAAGTTCATCTGCTTGTCCGTTGTTTGGAGGAACTGAATGTCTCCTCCTGTATGCTTGCAGTCCTTCGGCATATTTGTATGACAATACGTATGTATGTATGCATGCATGTATGCATGCATGTATGTATGCATCTATGTTTGAATGGATGGATGTACGTATGCATGCATACTTGTATTTGTGTATGTATGGGTGTATGTATGTCTGTATGTATATATGTATGGACGTATGTATGTGTATATGTATGTATATATGTATGTATGCATGTACATATGTTTCTATGTATGCATATATGTATGTATGTATATATGTACATGTGGATGCATATTATATGTAAGTACATATGGATGTATCAATGTATGTGTGTATGTGTGTGTATATATGTGTGTAAGTGTGAATTGTTATGTAGGTATCTATGCATGCATATATGTATGTATGTATGTATGTATGTATGTATGTATGTATATATATATATATATATATATGTGTGTGTGTGTGTGTGTGTGTGTATGCATGTACATATGTATGCATGCAAGTATGCATGAATGCATATAATTATGTACGTTTTTACAATGCCCTTTCATGCATAGGCATTTTGTACATGCATTTTATGACATTGCTTAAGGGACAATGGGACAAATATGTCCCATGAAGATTTTCTTCAAAATCTGCAAGACTGTGATAGGAATGGTTCTTGTCAATGAATATCCTATTTTGTGAAGAGTCGATGTACATTATTTAAAAGTTTTGTAATGTATTATTCCTCTGTGAGAAAAAATAAAAAATGACAAAGTTTTTATTTTATTTTAAAAAATTAATAATTTTAAAATTAAAAAAAATCTTGCCCATAGAATGTGTAGGAACTCATTTAAAGGTCACAGTTAGATTGATCAAATACTGAAAAAATAAATAAAATCTTTAAACAAACCAATTTGTTCAATCTAATAAATCCAGGCACTTTTTTAAAAATAAAAGAATTGTTTCGGCTTAACGACACTTTTCATGTCGAAGATGATTAGTGTCGGAGGCAGAAAACAACCTCGTACTCCACGTTTAAATTGCGACCGAGCCACCCGCAGTAAGATCCGATAAATTAATCTCTGATAAACCGACCGACTCGGGAATCGAACCCGGGCCGTCGGCGTGTCGAGCGGGCACCATCCTACTCGGCCACTCAGGATCTCAGGCACTTTTTTCTGACATGGGACATATATAATCCCATATCAGGATCTAAGTGGCCGAGTGGGTTGGAGCCCGCTCGTCACGTCGGCGCCCCGGGTTCGATTCCGGGTCGGTCGGTTTATCAGAGATTAATTTCTCGGATCTTTACTGCGGGTGGCTCGGTCGCATTATAATTACAATTATACAATACAACACATCACAATACAACTGGGGCGCGGTGGTGTAGGGGTATGTTCGGTGCCTTGCAGCTGAAGGGTTGCGGGTTCGAATCCACCTCAAAGTCGCCGCGTAGGGACCCTGGGCAAGTCCTTCACTCGCAATTGCTCATTCGTTTAGGCGTGAAACTCCGATTCAGCGTTCGCGCAGTAGTCGGGAGCGCCTCTGAATGGGAAATTTGGTAGGGACGCTATAACAAGTGTTCAAATACAATACAATACAATATCATACAATATGTCTCATATCCCTTAGAGGGTTAAAAAGTAATACATCTGGATCTGATGTTGGACCAAAACCTGCCTTGAATACGTGTACACATAGTACTTAATGCATATGATGGTGACAAGCAAGCAATAGGAAATTTTATCAAGTTTTCTTCTATTAAACGCAAACTCCATTATGGCGATCTGAGTTGGATGCAGTCGTATCAAAAGATATTCCAACTATTCAAGCTTGTAGTTAATACTCTACCCCAAAACGTTTCCTGAGGTTCTCCAATAAGCCATAATATTATTTTTTTATTAAAAAATACTAAAAAGTACTTCTCAAATCAATCAATCAATCAATCAATCCTTTTAGTGTTTCCATAGAATGGTTTACAAGTAGTGATCCAGAATAAACATAATCAACAATCATAAGTTTGGAAATTAAAACAGACAGACAGATCACATTATTATCTAATTAACGTTTGAGGGAAACAATCGGGTTCCCAGAAGGGACTGAAGTCCCGCTAAGTTAGGGATACCCGTGTACCATGTTAGCAGAGGGATGACAGTTGAGTATAGTTTACACAAATAGCATTGTCAAAAAATTAGAATAACTGGCTTAACTTAATAGTTTGCAGTATTTCGTTTTCATAAATTATAACAATAAATTAACAAATTTGGTTGTTTGCACAATCTGCCATTTTGTTTATGCTTAATATTTATAGCAGTAGAAGTAGTTTCATTTAACGACACAGTATGATAACAAAGATCATTAGCATCACCCTCCTCCTTCATCCAGGTTTGGGACTGGCAATGCCTGGCACTAGGGCACGGACATGCAGTGGCGGAGGAGTAATTTTGTATGTTCTTTTTCAGTTCTTTATTAAGAAATAGGTAAGTAAGTAATTTAAAATGCTTGATAATAAAAATAATTAATTTAATAAAATTTATCTTCAGAATAAAACTTTGAACTTCTTGAGGCAGTCCTAAATACAAACCAATTTCAGCCAAATTTCACAGTTTTTCTCTATATAGTAAAAGGAACTCAAAAAGTAAAGGGCCTCTCTTAATTGTCCACTTTAATTTTTTTGCTACAGAACTTGAATCAACCTAATACATACATGCATATACATGCAGGTATATATATGCACAACTTTGCACATGATATGTGTATTATACTGACATGTATACATACAGAAACGAACGAACGAGGCCCACTTTCACTCTTTCCCTGGCACATTTCTAAAATGCACAAGTCATGGCAATGTCTGTTTGCATCGCTAAAGTCTTATAGAAAAGAGACCTTCCTAATAGTATTGAGTTTCAGTTGAGTTTGAGTTTATTGAACCATTTTGCATTCAATTCAAAATTACAGTACATAAACAGCAATCACATTAAACAACTAAATTAACTAACAGCACGTTATAGATTAACAGTATGTGAGCCAAAAGAATGTGAGTATGCGAGTCAAGTAGCAAATGATTCATGGGGAGATGAAGCTGGGACAGCTTATCTAGTCTTCCCCATTGGTTACCGGTCACAGAAATACAACAACAAAATGTATTAAGTTAACAGGCTAAGGCAGTCGTACAGTTAGTAACAGTATTCATAGTTAAACGATAATAGACAGCATCACACTCCAAGTTATAAGTTGCTGAGTTAGTATACTGGTCAATCAGAGAAGTCTTATATACACACTTGAATGCAATCAGCGAGCGTAGTTCACGCATGCAAGAATCAATAGAGTTCCACAACTGCGGTCCTTTTATTCTGACCGAGAAACATCTAGCATTTATCCTGCCTTTTTCTGTTCTGTAGTTTTGTCTATGTCTGGTGTTATAATCATGTACATCAGTAATCACTGTGAAGTATGAGTTAAATAAAGCTGGGAGAGTGCCATTGTGGTGCCGGTACATATGTATGTATGTATGAATGTATGTATGTATGTATGTATGTATGTATGTATGTATGTATGTATGTATATATGTATGTATGTATGTATGTATGCATGTATGTATGTATGTATGTATGCATGTATGTATGTATGTATGTATGTATGTACGTATGTATTTATGTAAAGTAAGTAAATAAGTAAGTAAGTATATTCTTTATTAAACCAATGCATATCCGCACTTTGGTGTACATACATTTATACAGAGTATAACATTCTTAATATAAACGATCTGCGTGAGAGATTGTCCGCTTGTGGAATAAAACGGTCATGTAATCTCTGGCGCAGGGTGTAGGGGGACCGGCTTTGGGGTGAGTAGCCCATGGAGTACATGCCTCGGGTTTCCTAGGACCGCAGAGAAGAGGCGTGAGTCAGCAGTGTCGCAAAGATGTTCAAACGATGGACTGTCCTCTGGCAGCAGTGGCAGGTACCGCAAACGAATCAGACGCCGCATCACCGACTGAAGGCGGTTCTTTGTTGTTTCTTGTTGCCCTGCAAACCCCCACCAAGCCGGAGCAACATAGAGCATTCGGCCACCGTTGTAGCACAAACCACGTCGTATAGCATAGGGCCTGAAAGACCATGCGCCACGAGGATGCGCAAGGCATACAGCGATTGTCTGGCCTGACAACTTATACGGGTGATGTGTGACTCGAAACTTAAAGCTTCATTCATTGTAACGCCCAAGATGACCATGCTGGAGACCCTCGTCAGTCCCGGAGTGGTAATCGGAACCGCGTCACGCCCAGCGCGCCCCAGTGGCCGACAAATCACCATCTCAAAGGTCTTTTTTGAGTTCAGTTTTAAGTTACAGGGTTACAGCCCAATCTGTGACGTGGTCTAGTTCTGCTGCGATCGTTGCACTATGTGAGGCGGGTATCAGGAGATAAGTGTCATCAGCATATTTGATTGACCTGTTTAAAGGGTGGACCGGCTTGAGTTTTGAAATAGCTGTTATAAAGCTCGCTGGTCCCAAACCCGATCCCTGAACTATGCTGGCGCAGATACTAATAATTGCGGAAAGTAAGTCATTGAATTTGGTTGCATGTTTACGATTGTCTAAAAAGGCAATTATCCAGTTATAAATACAGTCAGGGATGGGCAAACTGGCGAGTTGCTCTGTAAGATATGAATGCCTGACCGTATCGAAAGCTTAGGAAAAATCAAGTGCGATCAGATGAACATAGTGGTATTCGTTGAGAAGTTCCAATAGGTTGTGGGTTAAGGCAATTATGGCTGCCGTGGTAGAACCAGTGGGACGGAATGCATGTTGATCCAAGAAGTCCTGGTTTTGGTGTGGTTCTGTCAGAAAAGGATAGAAAAAACGGCGCACAATAAATTTCTCAAGGAGACGACATGGAATGGGGGTGACTGATATAGGGCGAAAATCTGCGACACCAGACGGGTGAGGAACCTTAGGTACTGGCGTAATGGTGCTTATTTACCACTGAGGTGGTACATATGACAAAAGAATGACGTATGTATGTACGTATGTATGTATGTATGTATGGACGTATGTATGTATGTATGTATGTATGTATGTATGTATGTACCTATGTATGTAGCGAACTCAGTATGGCGCAGCCCGACAAGTCATCCTGTACTACACTCTCAGCTTGTTTTCATTATCAGGAACCGTTGCTGCCTAATCGTAATCCTAACACCTCCAATCTTGCCGCATAACTGTTCATTCATTCAAAGATTTGTATAGCGCCCTTCAAGGTTACTACTCAGGAGCGCTCCCGACCCAACCCCGGCTGAAAAGGATGGTCTTAAGGCTAGTGTAAAACGCATCTAAATGAATTCTAGGAATAAGGCGTAATGTTAATGGGGCCCATTCCAAACCTAAGAGGCAACGCCACACCAAAGCAGAAAGCCGGTAGGCTACACAATCCGCTGCGAGATAGGGAAGCCAGTGCAGGACATCCCTCATAAAAGCGGTGACATGGCCGAACTTTGGGATATGGCCGATGAGGCGCGCGGCCGTGCGCAAGACCCGCTCCAAACACCCCAACCGTACAGCCGGGAGGCCAGCGTAGAGTGAACAGCAAAGATCAAGACGCCAAACGAATGTGACGAAAAACGAATGGATAAGAGTAGAGGCAGCATTAGTGGTGAGAGAGCGCGAGACGACTCTGAGCTGGCGCAACTGATAATAGAAGTAGCGACAGAGCTGGTGTATGTGCCCTGCAAAGGTAAGCTAAATTACTTATTAAACTTACCATTATTTGTCAAGGATAACTAAACCTGCCCTCCTAGTCATTTACCTGCAACTAACAGCTCTGCACACGTCATTTGGTCTACCTAGCTCTCTCGTAGCGAGATAACCCTGTAAGCGTACGTACAATCAGCGACCAGTGATGAATTTGTATCATTCAATATTAACACCTTTGCAGTATTCGTTGAAATAGATTACCTCGGTTCAGTCTTAAAAATGAACTTCACTATATACGTACAAGTTACAGTGTAGAGTTAGGTGTCTCTGTCGACAAAACAGCCAGATGATGTTTTTGACTCAACGGCGTCGTCCGAAGATATTCTGTTCAGAGAGATCGTTCGCTCTGATTAATACGCCGTCATGTCGCTCTGTCGAGGTGAGGTTTAAATACCATTCTCGTCTCGTAATAATGATAATTACGACAATTTATATGGCGCCGTATCACGGCCATGCCGTTACAAGGGCGCCTTAGAACGACAGGTGTTCGATTCGATTCGTTCTCTATTCAAATCCTATCGCTTCTTTGAAGGCGGCGAAGCATGGTGTGTGTGGTCGTTAGTCCCTCGCCAAGGTCTACCTCGTTCGCTCTGATTAATACATTTATTGACGTATACGTCGTTAACGAAGCTCGGCCGTTATCAGTTTTCCCGGGTAACCGAGTGCACGACCATTGCATTGTCTACTCGGGGGGGACCCCCGCTGTTACGCTCATGTGATGTCGCCACCGCTTTAATGACGCTGCGCTGATGGGAAGGAGGCTGCGACGACACGTGCCTCACTTGTACAATGTACATATCTCTGTCTGTCTGTCTGTCTGTCTGTCTGTCTCTATGTTTGCCTTTTTCTCTTTCTCTCTGTCTGCGTGTGAATGTCTGTCTGTCTGCCTGCCTCTATCTCTGTCAAGAGACAGAGGCTGCA
This sequence comes from Aporrectodea caliginosa, assembly GCA_020284085.1. Classification (NCBI taxonomy): domain Eukaryota; kingdom Metazoa; phylum Annelida; class Clitellata; order Crassiclitellata; family Lumbricidae; genus Aporrectodea; species Aporrectodea caliginosa. Next base: position 41,854 of record JACEVL010000435.1, on the reverse strand, counting down.
ACCTGTAACTTAAAACTGAACTCAAAAAAGACCTTTGAGATGGTGATTCGTCGGCCACGGGGGCGTGCTGGACGAGACGCGGTTCCGATTACTACTCCGGGACTGACAAGGGTCTCCAGTATGGTCATCTTGGGCGTTACAATGAATGAAGCTTTGAGTTTCGAGTCGCACATGATCCCACATCACCCGTATTTGTTGTCAGGCCAGACAATCGCTGTATGCCTTGCGCATCCTCGTGGCGCATGGTCTTTCAGGCCCTATGCTATACGACGTGGTTCGTGCTACAACGGTGGCCCGAATGCTCTATGCTGCTCCGGCTTGGTGGGGGTTTGCAGGACAACAAGAAAAGAACCGCCTTCAGTCGGCGATGCGGCGACTGATTCGTCTGCGGTACCTGCCAGAGAACAGTCCATCATTTGAACAGCTCTGCAACACTGCTGACTCACGCCTCTTCTCTGCGGTCCAAAGAAACCCGGGGCATGTACTCCATGGGCTACTCCCCCCCAAAAAGCCGCTCCCCTACACCCTGCGCCCGAGATTACATGACCGTTTTATTCCACAAGCGGACAATCTCTCACGCAGATCGTTTATAATAAGAATGTTATACTCTGTATAAATGTATGTACACCAAAGTGCGGATATGCAATTGGTTGAATAAAGAATATACTTACTTACTTACTTACTTAAGTCTACCCATTACACTAGCAATACAAAGCGAGGAACGTGTACCAATTAATTAAGCTATTCCTGTGCTATATTACACGCCTAGAATAGAGGCGGACAGATGTTTACAAACAGACAGAAAGACAGACAGACAGATAGAGAAACCGACAGAGAAAGAAGGCCTATGATGCTGTTGAAACCAGGATCATGACGCATCCAGGTATGTTCATCTACGTCAAGACTAATTCAGTGACTTGCTCACAAAAGCAGACGTCAACAACAGGGACGTTATTTGCCCCCCTGAAAAAATCATATATTTATATGCAATTCAGTGCATTTGATGAAATAATATATATTTAATCGTCACTAGAAGTCAGATATAATTATAATATTTGATGTTCTTATCTTCTTATTCATTGAGTAACAGTGCACAATGTCTCATATTACATACATGGACTTAGCTTTCCATCTATATAGTTTCTGTCTCCCTCGGTTGCCAGAAGTGGGGGTTTAGCAATTCTCCACATAAACTGTAGGGTTGTTGATTTCCAGTATATTTATGTGTCATGTACGTTATCAAAGATACATATTATCTCGGACAAACTAAGGACCTCTGAATAATACTTAGGCCTATATAGAAGCCCTTATACAAACGTACCCAAAGTTCGCTTGAAGTAAGATATTTAATACAGTCCGTGCCAACTCAGAGCGACATCGGTGGTGATACAGACCGACTCGGGTTGACCTCTCATCACTTCAGGTCACGCACTCACGCCTACGGACGAAACTAAGTCGAAGCCCATGCCATGGCAGGTGATGATGGCGACAGATGATGAAGATGTATGTCCGCGTAGAGGGCAGGCTATGCCAGTGGTGGCCAACCTGTAGCACGCCTGCTAAATGCCAGCCTATGGAGTGGCACGCAGGACCCTGGAATTCTATTATTTTGGGTTTCTTAGTTTAAAATTTTATCTATAATATACACTGTGTCCTGAAAAAAGGGACCCTTTTGGCAATATGAAAATAAACTAGTAAATGTTCATCAATTTTTAAAATTCCAAGACCGTTTTAATCCTGACATAATTTGCTAAATACTGGTTAAAGTATAAAAGTTTTTGTTATTTAATAATGACGTCATAATGACGTCATTTTCATCAAAATTCAAGTGTCAAGGACGGCACAAAATATCATCTAAAATTTTCAATATTATTTTAAACTGTCATTTATCAATTATAAATTTTAGTTTAATTTAATTTTTATATTTGAATAATATTAGACTACAAGGCGTGCTCAAAGTGTCCGCATTCGGCCTCAACACAAGCTTCAAGACGAGCGTCCCATTGGCCAATAGCAGCATCGATAACCAGCTGATCAAATTCATCCCAGGCATTACAATACGCGACCGGAGTTCTTCGATGTCTCTGATCTTTGTCCTGTAAACCCTTCTCTTGCATTAGTCTCCAAATCTTGTAATCAACGGGATTTAAGTCCGAGCTGTTTGGCGGCCAAAGATTAGGAGGTATGAAATTCGGAGTTTCCTTTGTCAGCAGTTCAACAGTTTCACCAGCTCGGTGAGCTGGAGCGCCATCTTGTTGAAATGTGTAACAATCCGAATATTCGCGGATATCAGGCAACAACAGCAAACAATCCCGGTAACAAGCTCCATTTATTTTCACCTCTGGTTCTATGAAATGGATTTCCGTTCTACCAAGAGCCGATACACCAACCGAAACCACGACTAACCGACTAAATGTCGAGCGAGTACGAAGCAAACGATCAGCTATTTCAAGACGTCACTATGACGTAACTTTTTAACTGGGTCGTTCATAAATTACAAATTTGTTGACAATTATGTCAGGTTTAAAAATTTAATGGTCTTGAAATTTAAAAAATCTATGAACATTTACTACTTTTTTTCGTATTACCAAAAGGGTTCCTTTTTTCAGGACACAGTGTAGAATCTTAGTCGCCTATGTAGATCTGTAGCTGCCATGACCCAGGGCGTGGTTAATCGGAGTTATGGCTGCAGACAGACGCAGCACATGCGCTTGAAGAGGAAAGCGGCCGGCTCATCAGTCGGCAAGGAGTCAAAGTTCACTTTCTCCACAGCATAATAAATTTCTGCACAGGTAAGAACTTAGAAGCAGAACAACCTCCCATTGTAGAGTCGTATGATCAAACAAAGAAACAGACTGCATTATCTTTTTAAATATATATTTTTTTTGGGTATAAGTCTGTAGGATTGCTACGAAAACAATTAGTATTAAGATGACATTGCTTGCGATAGTTTATAAGAACAGTTTTGTTTACTTTGGGAAAGTTATCCAAGCCTGTTTGTCTGCTGTGTAACGCAACAGTTGCGGTATGTAAAAAATTCAACCTTGAACGTCACTTCAACAAGCTGCATAGGTAGGCCTACTAATGAAAACTGGGTCAGCTATCAGGACTGGTTTTATCAAGCAGAAAAAGCATCTTTGTTGGCAAAACAGTCATTTGTCAAAAAAGTGATGAAATGAAATTGATGTTCAATCTCCATACGAGTTAAGTCTGTTATGAGGACAAAAGAAAAAAAACCTTATTGAAGTTATTCTGATGGCGAGGAATTGCTGGAGCCGGCTTTGTCAATATTTGCAAAAGGCTCAGATGAAGCAATGGCGAATAACATTGCCCTTGCATGCATCACGACCATTACCTTGTTACCTTGTGCTGTCGGTTCCTTGAACCATGGCGACCGTCTTGATCAAGTTCCTCCATTTTCTTCTGTCCGCCGTCGCATCTCTCAGTTCTGTCAAATTCATTCTAGTTATTTCATGTATCTCGTCCGTCCACTTTATCCTTGGTCGTCCTTGTTTTCTCCTTCCCTCTCCATATGCTAACATCATTTCCTTTTCCAATCCGTCTGATCGCATGATATGTCCAAAGAACCTCAACTTTGCTCTTAGCATTGTTTGTTGAAGTGTCTCTTCTTTCTCAATTCCTATATCCCTGCGCACCCATTCGTTAGTCTTTTTCTCCGTCCATGAAATTCTCTGCATTTTCCTCCATACCACATTTCACATGCGTTAATCTTTTTTCTCGTCTTCTTAGTCAATGTCCATGTCTCACTGCCATATGTTACTGTTGGTATGATTAGAGCCTTCACCAATTTTTTTTGTGTCTATACTGACATGTTTGTCCTTCCATATTTTTTCCCGACCGTTCATTGCAGCTTTTCCTATCGCCACTCTACGATTTATTTCCATATCACATTTTCCCTCTTTTTCTATTACCGATCCCAGAAATGTAAAGCTTGTTACCGTTTCTATTTCCTCATTGTCTACTACGAAACTGTCCTCCTCTGTTGTCATGATCTTTGTTTTCTTTATTATCACGACCATGCATGAGGCAAATAGACGAAATTGCTCAGGACTTGCAAGTAAAGACATCTTTAGTTTTTCCTAGCTATGGACGAAGCTGTTGTGTTTCCGACTCTCTTCAGCAGAGACGTCATTTGGGGTCATTGGGTCATTCGCCACCTCTGAATTTGATTAACAAAGTCCATTATTTATAGGGTATACGTATGTGCAGCTGATTAAATAATATATCTTTATTCATAACTAGAAGTCTAGGACTGCAGAAAATGAAACATAGTAAAATATAAACAAGGGCAATTTATCGTTCTAAAATAGTCACCCATTGCAATTCTTGCTTAAATAGAAGTTGAATTAATTAAAATAATTCTTGCTTAAATAGGAGTTGGATCATATAACCACAGTTTTGCACACGTAGACTTAATACAAAACTCGACAAGCTGGCCAAGTATTGCCCCGTAAAAAAATTTTGTTCCCCCCCCTGAAAAAAACTGAAATGACGTCCCAGGTCAATAAAAGCACAATATAACATGACGAAATTTAACTTCATATGTACACATTCCATTTGCAATTGTAATTGGAAATTTACATAACGACACTTCAAAGAACCTAGTGAACTGTCATTAAAAGCAACAGTTCAGATAACCATGCAGTAACCCGCTGACTCAACAAGTTCCCATAGGCGTTGATCGATGACTCCCCGTGTTCGGAGTAGCTGTACGGAACAGCTTCGAAGACGTCGAAGGATGGCGGACGTTATCAGTTTATAAGCTATTAAGCCAACGTCTCGGTCATTACACTGACTTCAAATATGTCCCACAAAATTGCAGATATGCCTACTTACTGCGCAGCTTATTCAGTCGACGACATAAAATGGAGACTTTCATTTGAGAATGTTATCAGGTACAACCATGACAGAACTACGGTCAGAAACAGTCGAAGAAACCTTTTCAGCTGACTAGGCCTATAGAGCCCAACTTTCTAAATGAGTGCCTTGGGATTTGCTTGAAATGTGTGGCCACAGTTTAACGGCAGCTTATGACAACATAGGCCGTTGCCGCCGACAAAGATTAGTTTTGGCATATTACAGCTCTTAATTTTTGAAATGTGATATTTACCTAGGCTGATATACATACATACATATATACAATATACATACATAAATGCATGCATACATACATAAGAAATAGATACATATGTACATACATATTATTATGCATTCATTCATATTATATACATATAAAGCATAATTGCATGTATGCATTTACATACCTATTAATTTTATGTATACATCAACAGACATGTATAATTATTGTATATATATACACTGTGTTCGGGGAAAAGAGACCACTTCTGGTATTATGAAAATAAACTATATTATATTCATCGATTTTTAAAATTCCAAAGCTGTTTTAATCCTGACATAATTAGCTAACATTTGTTAAAATCAAAAAGTTCCTGTCATCCAATAATGACGTCATAAATCATAATGACGTCATTTGCATAAAATTCAAGTTTAAGGACGTCGAAGGATGTCTATCGTCATCAGGCCAAAGTCTCGGTCATTACACTATAACTTCAAATACCGGCGAGGAAAGTTTACAGTATAAAATTTTGTGTGAAACGTCCATGTAGTAAATTAATTTTTCTTGAACCAAATATTGTCGAGCGGTGACAAAATCATGCAATACACGTTCATATCAGAACCCAATGTCATGCTGCAATTTAAAAAATTTGTCGGAACTGTGCTTTAATTCATTTACTCTTTCAGGTCACGCGTGCATCTAGTTCTTACTGCCCCATCTCCATTCTCAGCCTCTTCATGCCATTCGCATATCTGGGGTTCCCTTGATCGTCGTATACATATGCCCGGCGAAGCACTTCGTAGCTCTTAGCTCTCTTCCCCGCCATCGACTCTTGACGCCCTAAACGTTGGCCAGCTCTACGACCTCCATTCTCTGTCTCTGTCTTTCTCTCTCTCTCTCTCTCTCTCTCTCTCTCTCTCTCTCTCTCTCTCTCTCTCTCTCTCTCTCTCTCTCTCTCTCTCTCTCTCTCTCTGTCTCTCTCTCTCTCTCTCTCTCTCTCTGTCTCTGTCTCTGTCTGTCTCTGTCTCTGTCTCTGTCTCTCTGTCTCTCTGTCTCTCTCTCTCTGTCTCTGTCTCTCTGTCTCTGTCTCTGTCTCTGTCTCTGTCTCTGTCTCTGTCTCTGTCTCTCTCTGTCTCTCTCTCTCTGTCTCTCTCTCTCTCTCTGTCTCTCTCTGTCTCTGTCTCTCTGTCTCTGTCTCTGTCTCTGTCTCTGTCTCTGTCTCTGTCTCTGTCTCTGTCTCTCTCTCTCTCTCTCTCTCTCTCTCTCTCTCTCTCTCTCTCTCTCTCTCTCTCTCTCTCTCTCTCTCTCTCTCTCTCTATCTATCTATCTGTCTGTCTCTGTCTATGTCTGTCTCTCTCTCTGTATCTCGGTCTTTTTCCCTGTCTCTATCTCTGTCGGGATAATGATTCCTTACTGCAAATTGCTTATTTCTGCATTGATAGCACTCTCCCTGAACTTGACCATATCTTACCATGGTCATCCACTAGTGATTTAAAATTAAAGAATTCTAAATCCAGTAGGCCAGCATGATCGCATTTAATTTACGAAAACTCGATTCACAGCCGAATAGAGCCATCCGATTAAGGCACAAGGACAGCAATACGTGCAGCCTAGGCACTCTCGGACTCTTCAAAAATGCACGCTTAATTAGGTCTTTAATTTTCACATCCACCTTTCCCATACGATAACGATGCAGCCAGTCTGACGTACAGGTCGCGCACCAGGTAACAATTCAATAAGTCTGCATCAAGTGATGTAGACAGTTGTCATGTCTGCCCGGTGCGTCGCTACTTCATTTTTAAATATACGCAGCGTGCACACCAATTCATCCTTCATGGACAAAATCCAAAGGACTGTTAGCAACAACATCAGTCAGATCAGTCGTCCGAGACAGACAATCACTTACTCATTCATTCATTCGTTCATTCATTTCGGATATTTATATAGCGCCTCTTCAAGAAGCCTACTCAGAGGCGCTCCCAAGCCCAGCCACGGCCAAACAGGAAGGACTTCAGCAGTTGGTAGAAAGCATGCAAATTATTCCCGGGCAGTAAGCGTAACGTAAGCGAGAGCCCATTCCAAGTGGAGGGCCAACAATAGAGAAGGCTCGACGCTGTCTGACCGAGGAGCGGGCCCGATGGACCAATAGCTCCTCCTTAGTCGACGAGAGGCTAATCGGAATCCGGGCGACAGAGATCAGATAAGTAGGACGGAGCACTACCAGTGAGACACCGCCAGACAAGTGCTGCTATCCTATAGGATATGCGTTGCGAGGCAGGAAGCCAGTGCAATACATCACGAACGTAGGCAGAAACTGGGGCATATATGGGAATATGACCAATAAACCGAGCAGCAGAACGAAGGACCCGGTCAAGACGCCCTATTAAGCGAGATGGGTGACCAGCAAGAACCGAGCAAAAATGATCAATTCTGCTGGTGATGAAGGCGTGGACAAGTACCACAGCAGCAGCATGGGAGAGGGACCTCAGAACAACACGCAACTGACGGAGCTGGTAATAACAGCTTTCAAATCAGGTTGACGTGCTGCGAAAGACTAAGTCCCTGATCAACTTACAACGCAGACACATTAACAGAAGACGCAGATTTAACCAAATGGACATCAAGTGTACACTTATCACGAACTTCGTACCGCTGCTGCGCTGCATCACGTTTACGTGCACACTGCACAACTCGTTCGCTGTTGCGTCTTTCGGGTGTGGCAACCAAATAGTCTGCTGAGCCTAAACGTTCCAATACAATATACGGTTCACAGTATTTCGCCTCAAGTGGCTTTCCAATAAACGGAAGCAACAACAGAGCTTGTTGTCCCGCTTCAAAGGCAACCATTTTGACGCTCATGTCGTACCACTCATTAGACTTAGACTGTGCAACTAAAGCATTTTCGTTCGCAAAACGCACAGTCCTACGCATCCGTTCTCGCAAATCAAACACATGCTCCCTCCTGCGGTCTAGTGGGCAGCTGCATCAGCTATAATTATGCTGATGATATACAAGCGTATGTCCACTTCCGTGCGGCTTATGGGGTGTCCTCTGTTGAGCTGATGTGCCGTGCTATTGCTATGGGGTGTCCTCTGTTGGGCTGATGTGCCGTGCTATTGCTATGGGGTGTCCTCTGTTGGGCTGATGTGCCGTGCTATTACTATGGGGTGTCCTCTGTTGGGCTGATGTGCCGTGCTATTGACGCCCTCTCTGGTGGGATGGCCTCAAACCGTCTGCTCCTGAACCCGTCCAAAACTCAGTTCATCTGGCTTGGCAACCGGAAGCTACTTGCTAAACTTGACCTCGCTGCACTTGCAACTGAATTCCCCAGTTATACTTTCTCCACTACGGTCCACGACCTTGGTGTCCTGCTGGACCAGGAGCTAACTCTTGCTCCACACATTCACCGCCTTGCCCGGGACTGCTACTATCAGCTGCGCCAGCATCGAACCATTGCCAGTTCTCTTACCCCTAGTGCCACCACCACCCTAGTGCATTCTTTCATTACATACCGCCTTGACTACTGCTCGTCACTCTACTTTGGCCTTCCTCTAAATCGACTTGTGTGCCTGGACCGAGTCTTGCCCTCTGCAGCGCGTCTTATTGGGCAAATCCCCAAATTTGGTCATGTCTCCAGCTATATGCTGGCTCCCTACCCGGCAGCGCATTGAGTACAGGATTGCTGCCTTGGTACGACGATGTCAGTTGGGTTTAGCCCCAGTCTACCTGCGGGAGCTTTGCTGCCCCTCGGGTATTCACGGTCGCCACTTCGCTCTGCAGATAAAGGGTGCTCTTAGTTCCATTTGCACAAACTGCAACTATGCAGAATCGAGCCTTTTCCGTGGTGGGCCCAGTGGTCTGGTCCAGCGTCACCCAAAGGTCCCGAACAGTAGGTGAAAAAGGGACATTGTTAGCCAACAGTTGCATGTCGGCACCGGCCAGCTGTCGGCGCTTACGGACCAAGCTTAGTTTTTCGCAACAGTCATGTTAAGTTGGTCACGCGAAGCTGTTACCAACTCCGCCAGCTGCGCATTTTGCTCCACTCTCAGTATCTCATGATGCTGCTTTTGTTCTTGTTCATGCCTTTGTTATACCAGCAGAGTTGATCACTGTAGCTCGATTCTCGCTGGTCTCCCAGCTGGCTCAATAAGTCGTCTTGACCGGGTCCTCCGTTCAGCTTTCCGACTTGTTATTGGTCGTATTCCAAAAAACTGCTGTCTTTGCTAACATGCGCGATGTTTGGCACTGGCTTCCTGCCTCACAGCGCATCTCTTACAGGATATATAGCAGCCTTAGTTTTGCGGTGTCTTGCTGGTTGTGCTCCATCCTACCTTTCTTACCTAAGTTACCTCTGTCTCTGACCTAGGCCCCCGTCGGACTCTGCGTTCCTCGGCCGGGACCGTTCATGTCTCAAGCGATTGTTGGGCCCTCAACCTGGAATGGGCTTCCACTTGAGCTGCGCTTGATGCCTTGCAGCTATATTCCTGTTTTCTGAAGGTTTCTCACGTCTTCTCTGTTTAGCCGTGGCTGGACTGGGAGCGCCTCTGAGTAGGTTCCTGAGGGGTGCTATATAAATGTTCGGAATGAATGAATGAATGAAATCAAACAAATTTCTCTTATTCACACCACTCAACACATGATGAGACAACCAACTTTGTTTGATCTAACGCAAAGAAGGGTGAGTGGATGGTTGAGTGAGTGACTGAGTGAATGGGTAGTGAATGAGCGAGTGAGTGGGTGCAGGGGCGTCCATCCTATGGGGGGAATGAAGCAGAAATCTTCATTGGCTTTTCGGGGAGAGACTTTTTTTGCATTAAACGTCTGTTCAGTTTTTTCATTTCAGAAATTAATCGATGTGTTTTTCATATGAAAAATGCTTTTCTTTGTTTTAAAAATAATAAAAGCATTGAGCTGTTCTCGGACCGAGCTGACGATAAGTCTTCAATTTCATAATTTTGGAGTGTCGTACATGCACATACATGTATACACAAGCGATTAGACTTCGAGGTGATTGTAGGCTTGCATAGGCCTATCTTAAAACAAAATGTTTTAGATTATTGTTCCCATTCAAGAATCTTGCAATTAACCTCCTCTGCTGACATGGCATTTGTTGTTCAGCTGATACATCAGTGCAGTCAGAACCTGAAACTGCTCAGGGAATATAAACATTCATGGCAGTCTCTAGTTAAGCCTACAGAAGCACAACGATTTGCAACGTCCTACGATGTTGATGTAAACTTGCCGGTTCATCGAGCAAGACGACCACACGCTGCACCCAGGCAACATGACGAGAAAACTGAGAAAAGGACAGTAAATGTGGTCCTCAGTAGCACAGATATTTTATTGGTTTTTACAATACAACATTGGATACGGTTGCTTGTCAACTACAGGCAGTGACGGATCCAGAAAGTTTACGAGGGGTGCAAATGGGCGTCCGAAGGAAGATCGTCGAGGCGTGCAGCACCTCGACGATATTACCAACAATTATAGTGGCCCGCAGGCCATAATAGGTTGGCCACCCCTGACCTATAGATGAAACAGGCACGTGCACTGACGATGACGAACAAAACACAAATCTGTAGACAGGATAGTGGATTGAAAGCAGTTACGTTAAGCTATTACGTGTAATATGACAACTTTCAAGCTATCCCACGCTGATCACCAACATAAACAAAATCCTGGTCTCCTTTGTGGTGACCAGCTGCTCAGCTGAGCGAGTTATGAGTGGAATCCGCATTCCGCATTGTAAAAAGTCGACTGAGGTCAATCATGGTTGATGACTGGTTTGCACCTCTGACAGTAGTTGCCTATCAAAAAAACCCTACTCTATCATTACAAATTTACAACTCGACGAAATTGTTGATCGCTTGGTTACGCAATTTGCTGCTCTGAAGAAGCACCTCTTGTAATTTTAGTAGGCTACTTATGTTAGTACTGTCTGGCCACTCTGGCGGTATGACTCTGTCTGTGCACAAGCCTTCATTTTAAAATGCATAATGTTGCTTGATTTGTGAACTAAAAGTTAAAGAATTCAATAGTAAAATCGTTATTCAAATTTTGATAACCATAATTTTCACTTTTGTCGACAGTCGACCAATCGTCTGGGGCGGTCGTCGTGGGGGGGGAGGGATCTGATGACATGAGGGGAATGCTTCATAGGCGTAAGGGGGATGGAGGCCCCTGAGTGGGTGAGTGGGTGAGTGAGTGGATGGGTGAGTGAGTAACCGAGTGAATGGGGAGTGAATGAGTGAGTGAGTGGGTGAGTAAGTGGGTGAACGAAAGAGTGAGTGAACAAAAGAATGAGTGAGTGAGCGGGTGAGTGAGTGAAAAAGGAATTGTGTGAAAAGGTGGACGAGTGAGTGAGTGAGTGCGTGAGTAGATAGGTGAATGAATGAGTAGTGATTATGTGGGTGGTATGAGTGACTCACTCACACCACTCACACAATCACTACTCAGAGTGAGAGAGTGAATCAGTAGATGGGTGAGTGAATGGGTGAGTGACTGAGTGGATGAATGAGTGAGTGGGTGTGTGGGTGAATGAGTGAGTGAGCTAGTTAGTTAGTTAGTGGGTGAGTTAGTGAATGTGTGAATTAGTAAGGGATTGAGTGAGTAGGTGGGTGAGTGGATGGTTGGGTGGATGAGTGAGTGAGCAAGTGAGTCCTAGAGGTCTGCGGGTATAGCCGTACCCGCGGGTTTACGCGTACCCGACCCGTAACGGATCGGGCAAGGCTCGGGTACGCATTTCACGGGTCGGGTCAGGTACGGGTAGGATCATCACGGGTACGGGTATACCCGGTTTTTACCCGTACCGACGTGAAGTTTTGGGTTACAATGTCACCGTCGCATATGATTGAGAATGAAGGCGCACAATGAGCCTGACCGGGTCTGCAATGTACTATTAACAGTTACTTAGTGTACTAGGTGACAGCATAGACCACGGAGATAAACTGTACGATGCAATTGAGAGAGCACAACAGTTGCACGTGACAGGTTCCACAAGTTGACTGAGTATTATTATTGCAACAACAGCAACAACTACTACTACTACTACTACTACTACTACTACTACTACTACTACTACTACTACTACTACTACTACTACTACTACTACTACTACTACTACCACTACTACCACTACTACTACTACTACTACTACTACTACTACTACTACTACTACTACTACTACTACTACTACTACTACTACTACTACTACTACTACTACTACTACTACTACTACTACTACTACTAATTCTACTATCTTCGTCATCGGCCTATTTACAACTGTCGGCCTGGTAGGGACATGGTCTACGGAAGGCGTGCTAATGACGTGACGGGTACTTTACGGGTACTGATATACCCGCGGGTACGGGTAGGGTCAGGTAGTAAGTTTGAGTACGGGTCGGGTAGAGCTACGGGTAACGTTTCTGTGTTACTGGTACGAGTCGGGTGGCAAAAATGCTCTACCCGCAGTCCTCTACAAGTGAGGCAGTGAATGAATAAGTAAGAACGTAGTCTCTTAATGTAAACGTCCTTATTGTGGTATTACACTATTACAAACAGTTTGCACCGTTGTCAATTATATGACGCATTGAAGGCTGATAACAGACTAATAATGGTTTGATGCTTTTTCAGAAGAGTCTATTCTCAACAAACGCATCGCTTTCCCGCGTTCAACATCGATTAAACTTCAACAAACTGCAGTTCAAGCCTGATAAGATCCCGCTTCATCGTTAAAACTGTTTGGATATGCCGCTTAATGCATGTGCTTCTTAGTTCAAACTGAACTTAAAACCGATAAGACCTGGCTTAATCGTTAAAACTGTTTGGATATGCATCCTAATGTCTGTAGGCTTCGTAGTTCAGACAGGCGATTTTCTTCGCTTACTGATCGATCGTATCAGTTTTATGGACTAAAATTGCTCTCTATCTGGCTTTGTACATCTTGCTTCGCTGTCCGATTCAAGTCATTTTCATCGTTTCGTATAATTAACACATCTATAGTCGGAAACATTTTCTATATTAAGGTCGATCGATATGCAAGGACTGTCAGTTTAACTTTAAATATTCAGTCAACGAAAAGCAACTTAAAGTGTATTTAATGGAATTTTGTTTATTTTGATTTTGAAATTCGCAGCCGTTTTCAGGCGGTTTTTTTTATTAACTATTAGCTTAATTGCGAGTATTTGCAACAACGGCCACCTTCCCAACTCAGAAGGTAAAACTGTTTTGATTCTCAAATATCGTACACAAGAACTGATGAATTGACGCATTGAATGCACGATCTTTAAACAAAATCTAGGGCCTAAACCTCTACGGTATAATAGAGGTAGATTCTGTTTAAAGATTGGTGCAAAAATAGAATTGCAATTGATTGTCACAGTAGCAAAGTTGCTTACGGTGGGCCACCCGCATAAATAAATAGGATTTAAACGTAAAAATCTAACTATTTACAAGGGAGCTGGTGATAGTCTCGTGACTTAGAATGAGTGCAATTTCAAGTGCTGATTTTAAACTTGGTTGGATTGGATATTAACATATTATAATGCATGACGCATTCCACTGGCTTCCTGTTTCTCAACGCATTCAATTTATTATTCCGGTCTGGGTCTGGCGGTGCCAGTTAGGGAGCAATCCAGCCTACTTGCGCGAGTTCTGTTGCCCCACTTCAAGTTTGGCTGCCCGCAGAAATCTGTTTTCTGCATCTCGAGGCGAACTTGCGGTTCCCTTTGCGCGCACTTCAAAGATGAAAAGTCTTGCCTTCTCAGTGGTTGGGCTGAGCGCATGGTGTAATCTTCCTTCAGATCTGCGTCTTCTTTTAGCTAGAGACTCTGCATACACCTTTTACAAGATTCTAGTAACTGTTCTTAATCGCCGGAGTTGGGCTGGGAGCGCCCTGAGTATGTTATCTACTTATCTTGGAGGGACGCTATATAAGTCTCAATATGATGAATTTAGCAAGAACAACAGCAAAAACGATTTCATTGATAATGAAATGTATTACATTGCGTTTTAAATTGAACTGCTGAAGCAGATGTTTTGCTAAAACAATACAAACCTGTAGGCAATGAATCGATAATCGACCAGCAGCGATGTTGCATATTCTCTATAATGAGCTTTGTGGTAGCGTTATGCGTGATGTCTGTAGGCAATCCACGGTCACTGTTAATATTGGATATCCTTGATAAAAAACCCAATAACTAATTAAGCTATCTGTTAATTTAATGTTTTAGTATCGGTGGTACTTGTAAAATAATTCATCCTTATTTGATTTGTTTTTTCTTGTAACAAACGGACCAATAAAGAAATCTATCTGCTGTATACCAATCTATACAAACATAAATACACACAAGCATGCATGCATACATGCACACGTGCATACACACACAAACATACACATACAACACACATACGTATATATATACCTACATACATACATATATGCATAACTTCTTACATGTTTGTAGTTAGGTATGCTTGTATACTCGTATCCAAGTATTAATTCATACAGCGTCTTCTAAGTGCACACATATAGGCCTACCTTATAAAAGTATATTAATATTGTCCATATCATTATTACAACTTATGGCACATGGGGGCGCGGTGGTGTAGGGGTCTGTTCAGTGCCTAGCAGCAGGAGGATTGCGGGTTCAAATCCACCTCAAGCCGCAGCGTAGGGACCCTGGACAAGTCCTTCACTCACAATTGCTCATGCGCTTCGGCGTGAAACTCCGATTCAGTGGGAGCGCCTCTGAGTAGAAATCTTGAAGGGCGCTATAAAAGTGCCCATACATACATACATACATACATACATACATACATACATACATACATACATACATACATACATACATACATACATACATACATACATACATACATACTATACATACATACACACACACATACATACATACATACATACATACATGCATACATACATACATACATACATACATACACACATACATACACACATACATTAGGGTATGTCTGTCTGTATGTATGGCTGTATGTTTGTTCGTCTGTTTATCTGTCTGTCTGTATATCCGTCTGTATGTACGGCTGTATGTTTGTTGTTCTGTTTATCTGTCTGTCTGTATGTATCACTCAAAGATAAGGATACTTACATATTGGGTGACTTCAACATAGACTTGTTAAAAACTAATAACCACTCACTAACAAGTAACTTTATGGACATAATGACTTCACATCACTTTCTACCAGTAATCACCCAACCAACACGAGTCACTACAACAACTGCAACTTTAATAGATAACATACTCTCTAATAGAACTACTAAAATCATTGACTCTGTAATAATCATTGATGATATATCAGATCATCTTCCGATCATGGCTTGGGTTGAACTCAAACCAAACCTAAGGTTAACAGGGATCCCATCACTAGGCTCACTCGCAATATTGATGATGCCTCTAAACAACATTTCAGCATGTTATTGGCCCAAACTGATTGGTCCTGCATTGTGGACCAGGACACCAATACCGACCCCGATACCGCTTATAATAAATTTTTTTCCCATGTTTAAAATCAGCTATGACACTGCCTTTCCACCAAAACTTGTAAAATCTAAACCTTCTAAGACTTATAAAAAACCTTGGATGACACCTGGCCTTTTGAAATCATGTAGGACTAAATTGAAATTATACTAACAGTTTATTAAAACTGCTACAGTAGAAAACAAGAACAGGTTTACAGCATATAGGAATAAGTTTAAAACACTTAAAATAAAATTGAGAAAACTTACTACGAACTAGAATTTCTTAAGTGTAGTAACAACCTTAAACAAACCTGGCAGACTATTAAGACCATAATAAATGATAAAACTCCTGATACATTGATAAAATGCTTAATATCAAATGATACTAAAATAACTGATGGAGAACAGATTGCTGAAAGATTTAATACCTATTTCACTTGTATAGCTCAAGAACTCGTAGACAAAATACCTCTTTCTGATAAGCCAATTAATTCTTATCTAAACCCTGTAAGTATAAACTCATTTGCTCTTCTTCCAACAACACCAGCTGAAATAATAGCATTAAGTCACACACTGAAAATTACTCATAGTTCGGGACCTGATGACATTAACCCTAGTCTAGTTAACCCGGTTCTTGACCACATTGCTGCTCCTTTATCGACTATTATCAACTGCTCCTTGGAAACTGGAATTGTCCCATCAGCGTTAAAGATAGCTAAAGTTACTCCTATTTTCAAACAGGGCCGACGTGAGGATGTTGCCAATTACAGGCCGATATCTATCCTACCATATTTCTCTAAACTACTTGAAAAAGTAATGTACTGTCGCCTATATAAGCTTAAGTAAAAAGCACATCATTTATGAATCCCAACATGGATTTCAACCTGGTCACTCAACCATGATGTCACTACTCAACATTCAAGACAATATCTCGGCTGCCATCGACAACAACGAATATTCACTAGGGGTCTTTATTGACATTAGCAAAGCCTTTGATACGGTAGATCATAAAATATTACTTACTAAGCTTTCAAATATAGGTATACGTGGTAATGCAAAAGACTGGTTTCAAAGCTATCTAAGTAATAGATACCAGCAGGTCCTGTGCAACAACTCATTGTCCAAATTAAAATTAATAAAATATGGTGTTCCCCAAGGATCGATTCTTGTCCCTCTCCTCTTTCTGTTATTTATTAATGACCTGCCAAATGCTTCCTCACTTTTGCACTTTTTGCTATTTGCGGACGATACAAATATTTTCGCTTCACATAAATCGCTGGACAAATTGTTCCAATTAATGAACCAAGAACTTGAAAAAGTACATGACTGGTTTAGAATAAATAAATTATCTCTTAATATAAAAAGACTAACTATGTTCTATTTTGTTCTCATCGTAAAAAGGTAATTTTACCAAAAGAAACTATCACATTAAACGATATTCCAATACCACAGGCAACTTCTGTTAAATTTCTTGGCGTCTTTGTAGATCAACACCTAACATGGAATGACCACATTGAGAATATCTCTTCAAAAATTGCTAAAAGTATAGGTATACTATCCAGAGTTGCCTACTCACTTCCCACTCACATACGAATAAGCTTATACTATTCGATTATCCATCCATATTTTAGTTATTGTAACATAATATGGGCTTCTAATTACCCAGCAAGATTAAAAAGATTAATTGTCCTCCAGAACAGAGCTCTCCGCATTATTGTCAACCAAGCTCGGCACTCTTCTACCCATCTTCCAAGCATTCAAAGACACACACATGTTAAAACTCGAGCAAATAACCATTCAGCAAACTAGTGAATTTATGCACAAATATACAAATAATCAACTGCCCTCATCATTTAACAATTACTTCAAAACTACGTCTCAATCTAATCCCTATCCTGTACGTTCTTCAGCCAATTATAGACCCATATACTCCCGCACTAATACCCGTAAGTTCTCAATTAAAAGTGCTGGCCCTAAAATCTGGAATAGTATCCCCAACGACATACGGTACCTAACTAGTTTTCACCTATTCAAACGTAGATTGCGTGCCTATTTGATTGCCAATGGTATGTAGGCCTACTAATAATATTGTGCGTGCTAGTTAACTAGTTAAGACTTGTTAATTAAATAAAAATAATAGAATTAACTATTATTATTCGGCCTGCCACTCGTGTACTACAATGATGTAAGGATGACCCTACTAGTCGGGACTTGTTCCCTTTAGGGTTCTCTACACCCGTTGTTTTTCCGACTATCATACTGTAATTTATGATGATTTTGCTTTTGCTTTTGTTTGTTGGAAACAATAAAATTTATTTATGGTTATGGTTATGTCTGTATGTACGGCTGTATGTTTGTTCATCTGTCTATCTGTCTGTCCGTATGTACGGCTGTATGTTTGTTGGTCTGTCTATCTGTCTGTCTGTTTGTACGGCTGTATGTTTGTTGGTCTGTCTATCTGTCTGTCTGTATGTCTGTCTCTATGTACGGCTGTATGTTTGTTTATCTGTCTGTCTGTATATCCGTCTGTATGTACGGCTGTATGTTTGTTCGTCTGTTTATCTGTCTGTCTGTATATCCGTCTGTATGTACGGCTGTATATTTGTTGGTCTGTCTATCTATCTGTCTGTCTGTATGTACGGCTGTATGTTTGCTGGTCTGTCTGTCTGTATGTACGGCTGTATGTTTGATCGTCTGTTTATCTCTCTGTCTGTATATCCGTCTGTATGTACGGCTGTATGTTTGTTGGTCTGTCTATCTATCTGTCTGTCTGTATGTACGGCTGTATGTTTGTTGGTCTGTCTATCTATCTGTCTGTTTGTTAGTACGGCTGTATGTTTGTTTATCTGTCTGTCTGTATATCCGTCTGTATGTACGGCTGTATGTTTGATCGTCTGTTTATCTCTCTGTCTGTATATCCGTCTGTATGTACGGCTGTATGTTTGTTGGTCTGTCTATCTATCTGTCTGTCTGTATGTACGGCTGTATGTTTGTTGGTCTGTCTATCTGTCTGTCTGTTTGTTAGTACGGCTGTATGTTTGTTGGTCTGTCTGTCTGTTTGTCTGTCTGTATGTACGGCTGTATGTTTGTTCGTCTGTTTATCTGTCTGTCAGTACGTAATCTTTTTGTACGGCTGTATGTTTGTTGGTCTGTCTATCTATCTATCTGTCTGTCTGTTTGTACGGCTGTATGTTTGTTGGTCTGTCTATCTGTCTGTCTGTATGTCTGTCTGTATGTACGGCTGTATGTACGGCTGTATGTTTGTTTGTCTGTCTATCTTTCTGTCTGAATGTCTGTCTGTATGTACGGCTGCATGTTTGTTCGTCTGTCTATCTGTCTGTCTGTATGTACGGCTGTATGTACGGCTGTATGTTTGATCGTCTGTCTATCTGTCTGTATGAATGTCTGTCTGTATGTACGGCTGTATGTTTGTTCGTCTGTCTGAATGTCTGTCTGTATGTACGGCTGTATGTTTGTTCGTCTGTCTATCTGTCTATTATTATATATTCGTTTAATATGAAAACCAGTTGACACACCGCAACAGGGAACAGAAAAGGGACTACAATTGAATTGAAAAAGTCTTTAGAGCGTCATTTTTGGCTTAAAGATTGTGGGCCAGATTTTACTGATTGTCGATATACATGTAGGATTCTTGGAATAAAATTGCGGTCGTCCTTAGCTGGCAGATTAAATTCATGAGGCCTCTGGCGAAGGCTGTATTTGTGGCTTGTCATGTCTGTATGTACGGCTGTATGTACGGCTGCATGTTTGTTCGTCTGTCTATCTGTCTGTCTGAATGTCTGTCTGTATGTATGGCTGTATATTTGTTCGTCTGTCTATCTGTCTATCTGTCTGTACGGCTGTATGTACGGTAGGGTGGTTCATGGTCACATGGTAAAAACTGAAGTTCAAGCTAGCGTCCAAGATACCCCTCAGCTTTTTACACCTGTTAATACTATCATTCTGGCAAAATTTCAGCTTCCTACTCCATATGGAAGACGGTGCTCACGGACCCTCCCTCTGTACCCCTTTACCATATAGTGCGATTGGTTAGAAAATACGCATAACGTCTTGAAATCTTAAATTATGATAAGATTATTAATTTACCAATATACATAGACAGTAGTTATATCATGTTAGCAATATTGTTTGCTGCAAGGAAACATATAAACAATCAACAACTCTCAAATGATGTCCTACGAAGTATGTGTCGCAGAACTTCATTCTTCAGCAATGCATGTATAGAAGAATTCTTTGTAGTATCAGTGGGAACAGCAGCCGTTCTGTTTGCCTCAAAAACTTGCAGGAGAAAGGCAACAACTTTCCTCATCATGTGGAGGAGGCTGCTGAATTCTTCCAAGAGCTTGACACTGTGTTCGACTGACACGCAATGCTCCGATCCATTTCTTTCCATGTTGAATGTTGAAATTCTGCGTTCTAACGCCTGGTCATACAAGAAAACGTAAACATCCTAGGCAGTGAAGGAGAGATGGTAGGCCTAAAAATCAACCGCAGCAAAACGAAAACAATGACCTTTGGAGAAAAAACGAGCATAGCACCAATCGAGATCAATGGTGAAGGTCTGGAACACGTGGAGGAATTTGTATATATCTGGGAAGCCTATTAACATGGGACAATGACTGCGGAAAGGAGATAGGAAGACGGATAGCAAAAGCAGCGGGGGCATTGGCAGCCTTTGGAAACCTTTGGAGAAGTCGCGAAGTAGGCATAAAAACAAAAATGGAAATCATAAAAACATGCATATTCAGTATACTGCTGTATGCATGTGAGACATGGACCTTGCGCAAGCGGGAAACAAACAAGCTATTGGCATTTGAGATGAGATGCTACAGGAGAATACTTCACATCAGATGGGAGCAGAAGATAACAAATGTGGAGGTGCGCGCAAGAGTGGGAAATACCAAAAATATCAAACAAATGATAATGGAGAGGAAACTAAACTTCTTTGGACATGCATGCAGAATGGGAAACGACAGACTCATCAAACACGTCATCTTCGGGATGATGGACGGAAAGGGGGTTAGGGGAAGACCGTGCAGGGAATGGCTGGATGACGTCGCGGACTGGTGTGAAATGGAAATCCACAAACTTAGCAGAATGGCACAGGAGAGAGACAAATGGAGATGAATGGTGAAACATGCGATTGACACCAACGGGCAATGAGCCCATGGACCGCAATGATGAATGATGATGAACGCCTGGTCTGCGTTCTCACGTCTGTTGGAAGGGTGAGAAATGAAACACCTACTTCAGGGACTGGAGTAGCTTTGGTTTTTGTAACAAAATTGCTCTTTGTAGCAAAATCTCTTAAGCTTGCTACCTCATGAAGTCTGTTTGCCCTACCTATCACGATCCGTTCACTGGACTCATTTGACAATCTGCACAATCTTCATCTTCTGCCAGCCTCATTGTTGAGGCAGGTGATGGTGGATTCACGGAACTTTTCTGTTTCAGAATTTGGCTCCGGACTTTGCAATTTGTCACATGTCACATTTCCCAAGCAGCCTTAACACTCTTGAATACTGGTATGTTTAGATGACTTAAAGGCTCAAAGATGACTTTTAGATGACTTAAAGGCTCAAAGTGAAAACCTTAGCTAAGATCAGTTCCATTAAAGGGTGACATCAAGTCAATCACAGGAGTTCAAGACCAATTATATTTTTCAGAAGAACACATGCTCCATTCAAGCGACCAGTGTTCACAGAAGTAGTGTCAAAGCTCATGACTTGAACTTTGTCAGTCAACTTCCATGCTTCCAGCAGATCATAAATAGACTTGGCTTCATTAAGTACTCTTCCAGAGGCCAACTTTAGAATTCCTAGCAGGTTATCTTTGTCACCTTCAGAAACCAGCACTGTTAAGCGGTTAATTGCTTTCAAAAATCTCGGAAAGCAGTTTACCAACTGTGTTAACTTAACCACCAAGGGACAATCTGGTATAGATTCGCCTATTACGGAATCAGCATGCTCATTTTTAGCTTTGTATGTATGCATGTATGTATGCATGTATGTATGCATGTATGTATGTATGTATGTATGTATGTATGTATGTATGTATTTATGTATGTATTTATGTATGTATTTATGTATATATAACATCTGTACATATATACATATATTGTTTGTATGTATATCAATGTATTAAATGCTGCAGAATGAAATGCAATCAAAGATATGAACTCTGGAATTATGAGTTCCATACACAGAACCGTTTGTGCATATATCAACGAAAATAAATTTCAGTACAATGTCTGGTAATGAGCAGGAAGTAGACAACAAAATCTGTAATAAGAACTGTCCAGTGAGTCCTAAATATAACAGTTAGTAAGAGAACATAGCTGCATAATTCCATAAGAAAGTTACCAAGATGATAACAATTTGTAACACATTTTGCTTTTACATGACGATTACAATGGTGTAAGTTTATGTCATTGAGCACCGTCTTCCAGTTGGAGTAGGAAGCTGAAATTTTCCCAGGATAATACAAATAACAAGTGTAAAAATGTAGGGGTATCTTGGCCCCTAGCTTCACTTTTATGTTTTTGGACCACCCTAATGTACGGCTGTATGTTTGTTCGCAGGGCCGCATTAAGGGGGGTGCTATGGGTGCTGCAGCACCGGGCCCGCAGTTTTGAGGGGCCCGCATTTTCAGAAGTGAATGTTTTAATGTGCTTGAACCAGGGCCGATGAGAGGGGAGACCCGGGGAGTCAGTGAGGGGTTGCTACCCGGGGCCCTGTTCCATGGCAGGGGCCCCTGGCAGGGGCCTGGAAATGTCTAAAACATAGTTCAAACTGAAGAAACCTGTGGGTTTTGTTTTGGCCTAATGCAGGGGTCTCCAAAGTACGGCCCGCGGCCACATCCGGCCCGCTATAAGGCCTTTAATCTGGCCTGCGGAACTCTCCTTGAAGAAGCAAACTAAATTGGTAAAATTGAAAATTTTAACGCCGCTGTACTCTGACATGCATATTGCCAAAATCCATGTCGCTGCTTGTAAGGCACTGTGCCTGATATGCAATGACACCATTGCAGTGCTTAAAGAGTGCAATATTCGGAGACATTATGAATCCAAGCATTCATCGCATTACTCAATAATTCACTGGACAGCTGTGCGCAGAGAAGTTTTTTCTTCGGAGTTTTGGCCCGTGGAGCTTTAGAAAGTCAGCAATGTGTTTCCCGATGGAAAACTTTGGAGACCCCTGGCCTAATGCAGTATGTAGGCCCTAGCCTACATATATAATTATGACGGATGCTTCATGAAACATGATACACAGTTCCACATAGGCATACATGTGTTTTGTCTATCTAGATCGCCTGGTTGGTCTAAGAATTTGACCCACAGTAGAAACGAACACAGTTGTACATGAAGTTATCCAGCCCGGTACGCGTCAATATAGGCTACGGCCAAGGATGATTTTCCTTTTTGCGTACAGGCACAGCCACTGTATACCCTTTACTATGCCTGTACCCATCCACGGATTCCTTGATTAGCCGGTCAACAGACTCATCACTCATAAGAATGATTTTGGATTGGCTGTTGGTGCAAAGTTAACTGATGCAGACAAATTTCGATTTCTAACTGAATTCTAGACTCCACCAGAATCGTATGCGTGGTTAGCACTTCGCATTAAGAACCCCCTCTGGTAAAATGATAATCCTAGCTACGTCGTTATAAAGGCTGTCAGACGATTTCGATTATTTCGGTCAAAACTTCTGTGGTTATATAATTGAATTACTTGAATTTGATAAAGAATGTGTCTATCAGTATTTTGAGTTTCTAGAATTGACGGCCTAGAATTGATTCGGCTATTGGTTTTCTGGCAGGCATAGAATCTTTTTACTGGATGTAAATTTATTAATTGAAATTTGAGTTATTAGGCTATCAAAATGAATAATTCTTTAACTTAATGCTGGATGTAAGTTTCATAATAAAATTGATGCCAAATTAGCAATATTTGATATTATATTCCATTAAGTTGATGATGAATTAGAAGATAACTTATCATAAGAACTCTGGAGCTTAATAAGCAAAGAAAGATTAGTGAAAGTCAGGAATACAAACGAGAGACAGACGCTTCTTCAAAGTCTTGCATTTTCAATTTCATAAAAAGCGAATGATGCAGCAAATCAAGCTGACAATATCTTTACTAGTATGTATATACAATAGTAGAAGTCTAAGAAGTGATTTGAAGATCATGGTACAGAGCGAGATGTGCAGATAGTAATGTAACGTTAATTGTATATATTATTGTGTCTTTAGGCAGTTAATAAAAGTGTACTCATTAGTAAGCATGCTATAAATATGTGCGTGGTGAACCGGTTGTTGTCAGAGGTGACCTTCGTCAGAGGGGAGGGGGCCCACACTATTACCACAGCACCGGGCCCGCACTAGCCTTAATACGACCCTGTTTGTTCGTCTATCTGTTGGTACGGCTGTATGTACGGCTGTATGTTTGTTCGTCTATCTTTATGTACGGCTGTTTGTACGGCTGTATGTACGGCTGTATGTTTGTTCGTCTGACTCTCTGTCTGTCTATCTGTCTGTCTGTATGTACGGCTGTATGTACGACTGCATGTAACAAAATACCGAATTCACATTGGAAAGCTCAATCTATTGCACCTTCTTGAATATGCACAGTATAGCCTATTTATCTGAGAACCTAATTCTCTGCATGAAATCCTTGTTACCAGTAACATACGCATAGAACATCTCAATAAACGTACGCATATAACTTGTCACAAGAAAGATTCTCATATTGTACTTTGTAAGAATGATTCCCTTCAACATGCGCGTGTAAAGTCCTTTAAAATTGCCATGAAATAATACATGTACAGCCAATAGACCAATACAACAAACATATAAAAAACCGGATTTTTTCCAGCTTTAGCTTTGCCTGTCTGACAGAGGACATGAGGCCAAAACGGAGGACATGTCCTCCTTTTGCCGGACGTCTGGCACCCCTACCCATAAGTAGCCTACCCGGGGGGCTCCCCCTAATAAGCGAGTCAAAGGCCTACCATCCAGAATGTCAGCTACACTCATCCGCCCATAAATAGAACCAACAATCACACGTTTGACTAAATATAAAATGCTTCTAAATTAAATGATAGGGTTAAAACTGTTTTCTAAAAACATAAAACGATCAGGTCTCCTCTGTATTTCTGTCCCGTTCGTCTGTCAGAATGTCTGAATGTGTGCCTGCCTGTAGGTCTGTCCATCTGAATGTCTGTCTGTCTGTCCATCTGTTTATATGTAATGGTTTGTCCGACTGTTGGTCCGTCTGTGCGTTTGCATGTCTGTGCGTCTGTATGACTGTCCTTCTGAATGTCTGTCTGGCTGTATTGTCTATATATATATATATATATATATATATATATATATATATATATATACACGTCTGTATGTCACTCCATCTATCCGTCGGTATGTCTGTCCGTGTGTTTGGCTTCCCTTATGTTCGGCTGTACGGCAGTCAACTACAAGCATCGCCGTTTCCCAAAGTAATTCCAGTGGAGGGCCCTGCATGCTGGGGATCAAATTACTAGGCTGCAGCGTTCTGTACCTCTCAGGTGCCCATAACAGTCCATATCGCTTTATCAATCGGGCAAGTGTAACCAAGCAGCAGGGGGTCAAGCAATGCCGTTGAAACCTAATTAGAGTCATTACGAGCCAGTGTGATAGAAAAGCCCCGAACCACTCTGCAGCCAAGAAGCCGATCAACTTAACATAACATAGCATAGCAAGGGCTTCAATTTATTCATTCATTCATTCATTCGGAGCATTTATATAGCGCCCCTTCAAGAATCTACTCCAAAGCGCTCCCGGCCCAGCCACGACTAAAGAAACAGGACTTGAGGGACTTATATAGAACCCTGCCGGATGGCTCACAGTATTGAGCGAAGCTTAAGCGAGAGGTAATTCCAGATGGAAGGTCCAACAACAGAAAAAGCACGACGCCGCTTAATTATAGCCAAGCGAGCCTGTGGAACTAGGAGCTCAACCCTTGTCGTAGAGCTATATATATATATATATATATATATATATATATATATATATATATATATATATATATATATATAATCCAAGCCTATAGAAGTACAGAAATGGTGGAGCGGGATAGTCTTGTGGTTAGCGTGCTTGACTGTTAACCGAGAGGCGGTGGTTCAAATCCCCGCTAGGCCAATTCAGCATAGCCAACATTAAGTTAGGTGGTTGGTTGGTAAGTTAGTAAGTTAGTAAGTTAGTTAGGTGGTTGGTTTGGTATTGTAATTTAGGTAGAAGTTTAGGTAGTCAGTTGTTAGTTATGTAGTCAGTTGTTAGCTAGGTAGTTACATGTACTTGGGCAGTTAATTCGTAGGTATACTTAGGTGTTAGGAAGTTCTCAGGCATGTGGGTGGCTAGGTACCTACCTAGTTAATGAGAGCGTGAAAAAAAGGATTTATTCAAAAAAGAATCTATCACACTAGTGGAAGTAACAGGCTTCTGGTGAGTTACATGTATATATGTATGTATGTATATATGTATGTATGTATGTATGTATATATATGTATGTGTGTATGTATATATGTACATGTAAGTGTGTATGTATTGACCATAGTTGGTAAAAACCGTTAAAACTTAAAACTGAATCATAAACGAAAAACGTAGTCTTTTCAACAACAACATAAAACGGAAAAACGGGACAAAATAAACTAGAAAATAAGTTCACTCTGTTACATCTTGTACTGCATTTTGAAAGTAAAAACTGTATTTAAACAATTTAATTTTAACCAGCAAACAACCCAATTAAGTAACATTAATCTACAACAATTATTTTATTTTTATATGTTTTGTTTAATAAGAAATTGAGAAATTACAAATATTGAAATATTTCCTAATTTAAATTGTAAGCAAAAGTCCACATAGGCTAAGTCCATGCTGACTAATATAAACTAACATAATTATTAAAAACTAAACTTTGTGAGTATAGAGTGTAGACTAGTTTACTTTATTGAAACTTGTAGGCCTACTTACAATTTTTACATAAACAAAGCTTGATAAAAATTATGGAGAAATATAAGTCAGTTTATCAGTCAATCGGAGATTATTGTAGCCTATATAAAGACAATATTTCGCATATTTGGATAACTTAGAAATTCAAATAAATTTTATACATTTTATTTCTGGTACTGTGATATTTATTTATGAAATGATTACATTAAAATTTATTGTTTTCACTATTTCATCGAGACGTAATTACCTGAATCCTTGAAAGTACGGAGACAACGTACGGGACTTCAGACAAAATGCAATTAAGACACAGTGTCATGAAAAGGGACTAAGGTGCTAATTTGGTGACTTGTTAGCGCGCGCTTGATATCGGTCGTTTCGTATCTATGGGTACACCAGCAAAGTCATTGAAGCCATTTGTGTTCCGTGTGCTCTTGTAATCTCACGTGAATTAAGCAATGCCTCAAAGTTAATCCAATTTATGATCTGAAAGAGCGCATTCACTTTAGTGGAAAAGTGCTTCAAAGTGAACATTTAAAATGGACTTTTGAACTAGAAGGCTCACCTAGGCCTACAGTCACTTGTTCTAAATATTTATGGCTTTGGATTTTGATTAAAATATTATATTCATAAATTATAAGCATTTAAAATAATAATATCGTATACCTGTGCATTTTTATCCCCCGGGGGATGATTTCACACGATGGGAGATAGAAATGGTTTATTCCCCCGGATACTCTATACCGGTATAGTTCATCCGGGGGATAAAATTATTCATCCCCCGGATATTCCTAGGACGGATACTCTATTTCGTGATACCGGCGGTACTGTAACTGCAGCAGATTATGTATTGAAAGTTTTAGTGTGATCACCTGATGAATCCGTCATATTTAGTGTTTTAAACTTTTACTAGTATTGTTAACCAATAACCAGTAATAATAATTGATTTTTTTCATATTATTAAGTATTGCTTAAAATATGGCGCAACGAATTTTGCTAAGATTCTGGAGCTGCAAAAAAGAAAGATGATTAAGCACGTAATAAATGAGTTAAGTGGACAAAAATTCGCTGGATGCATTCTTAAGTCGTAGACACGTCGCTGATTAAAATAATAATTATAATAATTATCTTCGTTTAATATTTCAAACTCACACACCGCAGTTTGATTACAATTCGTAGTATGAACGGACGATCACAAATTATTACAGGAGTTGACAGGGGCGTAGCCAGAAAAAACTTTCGGAAGGGGTTTTAAGATTTCGGGGGTGGGGTTCCATTGCAGATGGTCTAAAAATTAAATTTTTGGTATTTCGCATGTAAAAGCATATAAAATGTTTTTCGGAAACTTATTTGGGAGGGGTTGTCTACTCGAATTTAAATGTTTTGCAGCCATGCAGGACGCCCATCACGTCCTACTGCTCATATATTTTTTAAATAATAAAATTCCTGCTTACTGGCAAAGCTCCACCATACTTTGGAACAGTAGGCCTATAGCATGCGGTTGATAGCGGTGAACCGGACCACATCCTGAAGCCTGAATCCAGAGAGCGCATTTGAGATCAAAATACGATGGGCATCTAGAGATTGCTTGGCCCGAATTCAAAGTTTTTGAACATTACGGGGAAAAACCGAACTTTTCGGTAATCTCAACGCCCAGTATATTCAATGACATAACCCTTCTAATGCCAGGCAGGACTGGAGCGCCTGTATAAGCTTCACCTTTGGTTTGGTAAAAACAATCGCACATGATTTCGGGTGGTTCAGATGGAGATATATAGTATACATTTAAGAGCCCAGGTGCTATTATTATCTAATTATGCATCCGTAGTGGAGATAATATATTAGAAGCCAAGATCACAAGAATGCAGTCATCAGCAAATTTGAATATACGATTAAAGCTATGGAGAGGTTTTAGACCGGAGATGGCTACCAGGAAGTTTACAGGACCCATTCCAGAACCCTGAATTATGCTGGCATTGATTTCAGCCAGTGAGATAACAGACCACGGAACTTGGTACAATGACTATGATTGCTCAGGTGGGAGATAATCCAGTTGAATATATTAGCTGGGATAGGCAGATAGGCCAATTGGTGATCGTATCAGAGACCTTGGAGAAATCTAGAGAAATCACACGGACATAGGGTTCAGAATTAAGTGAGCTCAGATGAAGTCAGTAATGGATATAAGAGCGGCAGAGGTAGATCCAGATGGTCTGAAGGCGAATTGGTCAGCAACTGAACGGTTCAGGTCGTGATTGGTGAGGATGGGATAGATAATAATTACAGACGCAATACAGGTTTTTCTAACAATCTGCATAGCACCGGCGTGATGGAAATAGGTCGGTAATCAGCCTCAGCAGCAGGGCAAGGGATGTTAGGGATAGGAGTAATGCAGCTAGACCTCCATTGGTCATGGACAGAGGAGTTATGTAACGATAGGTTGAGTACACAATTATGTTTTTGTATCAGCCTAGAGATGGTCCATATTAGGAAGGAGCCAGAGTGGGATCTGGTCGAGACCAGTGGAACAACCACGAATGGAGAATTGGACAGTGTAAGTGCCAAGAACCCCAGATTTTAACGGGCAGAAATCAGACCCGTCAATCGAGTACCACATGGTTGGCTGATGGTATTGGACATCAGTCGAGATATCTCTATGATGTTGGTTGAGAGTTTCTGAGTTAATAATATGACTGGAGGTTGAATCATTGTTAGAATTGAATGATTGATTGTCGGTTTTCTTGTAAAATATTCTAATTGAACACCAATTAACTGTCATGCAATGTAGCGTATACCGTTGGAAACAGCCCTTAAAATGGAATACGTTGATATATTAATTGTCAGAATTTGTCCATATTAATTTTATAGATGTTATTAACTTCTTACCATTTCCCATGGTTCGCGACGTGTTGCTAAGCCTGAAAACAATTAGACACTAATAACGTTTTTATCCTTCATTTCAACCCATAGTATGTCATTCGCTTCAGCTCTGGACCGCCTTTATAACGGTACATTGTGATGCGGTATTTTTTATGAGTACAAATTTGCTTTAATTTTTTTACAGTTTTAGTATAGCTTTTTGACATCTTTCATTGATTCTGTACTCATTGATTCAGCTGAATGCTCACTTTGTCCGAAGAATTGAGTACAAAAACAGCTAGGAACTGAACTTATATGTTTGTAACCCTTATAGGGTAACCGAGGGGTAAAAAATAACCCCCAGTCTACTCTTTTCGTATGCTTCTTTTGAATGAAACAAAAAAGACTTGCTTTTGTGACTTTTCCTAGATATGTTTTTTCTTCACAATGTCGTTTTCAGCTGTGCCACATTGCGCTGCCACCTAGCGGCAGACTACTATGAAGAATAAGGTTTTATATTCCGGTACTGGATAAATCATTTCTGCACTATGTATTTGTAAACATAGTAGTTGATAGAACTGAATTGTTGGAGATTTGTGGTTGTTGTATTTTTGCATATGAATTAGTCATTCTATGCAGTGTGATTTCCATTTCCTGTTGCATTATATTATTGTCTCAGCCATCAGTCTCTCGAGCACTGTTAGCAATTGGAGTTGAGCCAGCGGTTGATCCAGTTCCAACCGCTATTAAGAAAAGAGGTTGCTGCCAGAGTTGCCCTCGACAGATTGATCAAAAAGTCAAACACCGCTGTACCAAATGTAATCACTTTGTATGCGGAAAGCATTGACAAAAACGTATACCATACGAATGCATAAGATGCCCACTGAAACTGTAGTAAAACTATTACGGGTGTACTTGTCACTGAATTTTTCTATTTTGTCAGTTTAGTCAAGTGAAATTTTGTAAACGTCATTAGTTACTGACTAATACAGCACTGCTCAGCCGCTTGTTATTGCTTGAAGTTAGTTATTTCAATCAACACTACGACACAACATTTGGCTTCAATGATTAGCATCAACATAAGTATCATTGATTAGGTATCATGGTAGCATTGACTCACAACTTATTACTACTTTCGCTTTAGACAGCCATATTGGAACGAGTCGTCATTTTAATTCAAGATTTCTTACTCATTATATTCAATAATGTTGTCTATTGTCCTTGTCTATCAGATAAATTAAACATTTCCCTAGATTTGACGAAAAAAAATTGGTTACCGAAAACTGTAACCAAAAAACGGTTACCCTATAAGGGTTTAACCCTGCGACTACCAGTGGGGTCAAAAATGACCCCAGAGGTAGTTTGCATTAGTGCTGCTCACCCCCCATAAGAGATATCTCAATGAAATTTTATGACTTTATAGGTATTCCTGTTCTGTACAAAATTCCAAGTTTTATTTACATTTTCTATCACCAGATGGCGCAGGTATACTATTTATACACTGAGTACCAGTGGGGTCATTTTTGACCCCAGTGTAAACTTAATAATTCTGACATATGTAAAAATTACAAAATACATTTTATTGAGCTAACAATGATTTAAAAAGTATAATGTACATCATCAGGTACAGGTCTTCTAGCTGAGCCACGATGCAGAACAGTTATGGGCTCTCGTGCATTCCACGCCTCTGCTCCAAAGGAATGGAATCGACTACCACTTTCTCTTCGTAGCTCAACTTCACTTTCTTCCTTCAAAAAGCGACTCAAAACTCACTATTTCTCCTTGGCTTTCATTGATTTAGAAATCTAAGTGCATCTTCACCTGGCGGCTGACTATCCGCGCCTCAGATTCACATTTCGGTGAGACCTTGCGCGCGTGACAAATTTATTTAATAATAATAATAATAATAATAATAATAATAATAATAATAATAATAATAATAATAATAATAATAATAATAATAATAATAATAATAATAATAATAATAATAATAATAATAATAATAATAATAATAATAATAATAATAATAATAATAATAATAATAATAATAATAATAATAATAATATGTAACAAAGATAAACTATTATATATTGTTTACTTAGTAAATTTATTGCCAAAAATGTTGACAGTCTGCGAACAGGTTCCAACTAGTTATGAGAAATCCAATTCTAAAAGAAACTGAAGTGGATAAATAAGGAAGTCAGTGCCATCTATGGTGAAACATGGAGTGATGTATCTGACAAGTCAAGAAATGAAGCAGTACAGCAATTGTAGAGTTTAGACATTGTTTTTGACTATAAATCGGTTCCAGAAAATATCACATGCCCTTAGATTTGACGATGTGGTGCGCCGAATAGAAAGTCAATATCCTAAACAACTTGCACTTATTAGAACAATATTTGACAAGTGGACAAAATAAGAAGAAAATGATAAGAAGTCAAATATAATCTGGGTCACACGTAAGCGCAATTATGTCGTTTTTGCCGAGTATACCTGCATAAACTGTAAGCAGTAACTGTAATGACCGGATTTTGTAAATGCTAGTAGTTTTGAACATTGAACACTCGAACACTTTGAACACTAATATGCAACTATTAAACTAAAAATTCTTTTATTTCAACAACCTAAGCATGTTCCAAATACTTTACTAATATTTGTTTTCATGGCAATAAATAAAAATGCAAAAAACAAAGAACTTATTGAAAAAATTATGTTGGGGTCATTTTTGACCCCACTGGTACTCAGTGTAACAAAAAATTGCTGGTAGTCTGAGGGCTAAACAAGCTGCGGCCATGTCAACTTGTGTCAGAATAAACGAATATTATTATTATTATTATTACATTCCATTTTGATCATGAATAAATCCTAAATGTCGAAGCCTAAAAATACAACGTATACTCGTTCTAAAACATACGTTTTGTTATTCGGATACGGACAGGAACTACGGCAGTCTCTTCTACCCACCAAAAAATTAGAATATTTTACAAGAAAACCTGGAAGTTTCTCGAAAAACGATAATTTTCTTAACTTTGACCGACCCCATGGTGGTGGTGGAAGACATTCGCATTTTAGAAACATATTTCGACATTTTTTTAACCCCATGCCATTCGGCAAATTGCTATTACAATTTTCAGATTTTTAATTTTCGTTACTTTAACTCCACTCTAATAGAGGCATTCCAAGAAATGAAACGTGTGACAATCTGCAACTTGACTATTTAGCAACAATACGAGTGACTAAGGCAATAATGTACTCTATAAAAGACAGTTCATGGCCCAGGATGACTTCACAAATTGTTGACCTGGTTGATTTAGATTTACGGCTGTCTGAACAAAAGAGAGAATGGACCATCAGATGCATATGAATGTCGACAGAAGACTTTCATCAGATAGACGTAAGTTTGATGTGGTTCTCTTATTCCAATGTTCTTCACTGTATTAAATCTGCTCATGTAACGGTCATGAAATCGATAAGTCGACTGTGGACCTACGTAAGCTTCATAATGCTTTGCATCATAATATCGCAGCCTATGTATACAGTCTTACCATTATTGCAGAGCGCATTTACTTATTTAAAACTTTATTTATTTATTATTCATGCTATCTATGTATCTGCTTATTTTTTAAAAGAACAATTTTATGAAAAATCTGTATGTTTGAGTGTTTAATTAGTTGTAACAATTTGCCTACATGTCTAGTAATTTCTTTTCTATTCAGGGAAAATATACACTTATGGTGTATATTTGTACATGGTGTATATTTGTTGAGCTGGCTGATGCTGCACCTAACTTGGGCGTTGCTTTTAATTCTACCATGTCTCTCACTGGCCAAGTAAACAGTATTTGTAAGTCGTCCTATATGTTCATTCGTGACATAGGCTATGCAGAATTAGGCGTTGTGTGCCCATGTCTGCAAGAATATCTCTGGCAAATGCATTGGTTTCCAGTCGCCTTGATTATTATAACTCGCTTCTTACTCTTATCAGTAAGTCAAACATACTGAAGCTGCAGAGGGTTAGAACTCTTTGGCTAGAGCCATAACTAATACATCTAAACAGGAACATCTGCTTAAATCTTTGCATTGGATTCTTGTTCAGCAAAGAATTCGTTTCAAACGGGGTTTAATAGTTTATAAAACGGTCATTATCAGAGTCATATATTCCTCCACAATGGAAAGAGAGTAAAATCACGCCTGTACCTAAGACAGTTAACCCTGAATCAGACAGAGTCTGATTATCGACCGATTTCTATAACGCCAGTTCTATGTAAAATTCTTGAGAAATTTGTAGTAGCCTACATAGTTACTATTATCCTATTTTGACTAATCCTGCTGAAAATAGCCCGTACTCTGACCAATATGCCTTCAGGCCTACGGGCTCAACTTCCGCAGCGCTTATTGCAATAACCCATCATGTACTCGAAACAGTCAAAACTGAGCCTTATGTCCGCCTTATATCACTGGACTTTTCCAAGGCATTTGACACGGTAAGGCATAACAGTCTTGCCGAGCAACTTGCCTCTATGCCTGTGCCAGACTTTGTGTACAATTGGGTAAATGCTATGCTGCTTAATCGTGTGCACTGTACAAAATTTTGTGGAATAATTTCTTGCTATAAACGTATAAATGCAAGTATTATCCAGGGGTCTGGGCTTGGACCAGGTAACTTTTTGACTACAATCTCCGGCCTAAAACTCCTTCACCCTGGAAACCGAATATTCAAATTCGCTGATGATTGCTATTTGGTGATTCCAGCATCCAACATAGCTACCACTGACTCCGAACTTGACCATAATAGCTCTATGGGCTAGAAACTGCAATCTACGCCCTAATCCTGGCAAGTCCTGCTAAATTATTATCCGGCGACCCCACACCAAAATACATGAAACCATCCCGCCAATTGAAGGGATTGAACGGGTAAATGAAATTAAGATTTTGGGAGTAACCCTTTCAGAACGAATTGGCTTCTCCGCACATATCAATAAAATTTGCATCAAAGTTGAGCAATCCTTTTTTGCTCTGAGAGTCCTTGTGGCCCACGGTCTCACTGGTAACCGCCTTCACGACGTTGTGCGATCCACCACACTTGCCCAACTTCTGTACTCCTCCCCTTCTTGGTGGGGATTTACTACTGTGGGGGAGCGAGATCGCATGACTGCACTGATCGATAAACTTATACGCCAGGGATATCTACCTACTTGTACTCCTACAATTGAAGAGCTGTGTGCCAAAGCAGACGCAGCTCTCTTCTCCGCGGTTTTGTCGGATCCTGGACATGTCCTCCACGGATTACTCCCTCCTATCTGCGAAACCGGATACTCCCTAATACCTCGTTCACACAATCGTACCATTCCGCAATCTGACCCCTTACTAGGAAGGGATTAATCACCAGGATGCTTTACAATTATTAATTATCTTCCACCTGCATTTAACTTGTTACGCATTATTATTATTATTAATATTATTACTTCGATGTTTTACAATTATCATTGCTTAACGGTTGTCCCATTGTGCGTTTGCAAATGGCGTAATAAAGACCATACTTACTTACTTACTTACTTACTTAAAACCTTGTAGCCTCTGGCCAACCACAACATTTAAAATCTGTTTTCATTGCCCAGACATCAGTATTCCATGAGGTCATCTGATTGCCTTTGTCTGGTCATACCTAAATCAAGAACTGTTCGTGGTGAACGAACTTTTTCGGTTGCTGGGCCTACATTTTGGAACTCTCTTCCTGTGTCTGTACACTGTGCTCTGTCGCTTGTGTCATTTCGTTCTCGGCTGAAAACACCTCTTTCAAACTGCTTATCCGCCTTAGGCTGCCTCTCTGTCTCTTACGGAATGATATTTTGGATATTGACCTGATTACGGATTGGTTTTGATATGCCATCGGTTGATGCATTGTGCAATTGACATAGGCGCAATTAAAGTTGCTAATTACAATTACAATTACAATTACTTTCTATGAATTTGTCATTGTAATATGTAATATTACTTGCAATGTGATATATTCTTTTTTCTTTCTTTTTCTGCAGCATTGTCACCAAATGGAACTGATCTGCTGTCGCTCTTTGAGTGTCCAATCTGTTTCGATTATGCTCTGCCACCCATAATGCAATGCAAATGTGGTCACATTGTCTGTTCGCAATGCCGACCCAAACTTTTGTTCTGTCCATCATGCATCGGAGCGCTTCGTGAGTGAGACAGATCATATGATTGTTCTGTGGTTTAAAACAATTATACGTTTGTGTTTCTGACAAGCTATTTGATAAGTTTGCAATCTACAAACCTTGATTATTAATATTTGAAGTCATTTTGGTTAAAATATACTTTTACTTCTTTGTGGCTTCATCTGAATCCTTTTTCAATACCTCATGTTTTAGTACTGACCAGTAAAGCATGATACCATGAGTTGGTACCATTTCGATATTTCCACTTACATTCCCATTTTCAAGTTGTATGGCTTCTGTACGTCTTTGCTCTATTCGGCATCAAGCCACAATCCAGGTGACGTTATTATGTCAATTTGTTGATCAGACGACATTCCCAATTCGGCAATGGAAACGTTAGCGAGCTGGATTATGTTTCCATGCAAGTACATCTCAAACAGTTGTGACGCACAGCTGCCACACACAGAAAAGGCTCATCACGAAGAAGTATGCGAATACAGGTGAAGAATGATGTTTTCATCACTGCAGCATCTATGTAACACATAAATTTTGAACAAACTTTTAAGAACGCTAAGAACTTGCGTCTGTGCATTTATTCATTATAATGGGCAAGCTTTAATATTATATTGTAAATAACCTACATGCATATTATATATATATATATATATATATATAGTTATATATATATATATATATATATATATATATATATATAGTTATAATATGGTCCATTGCAGTTGATTTGATGAAGTGTTCGCTAGGAAAACACGTAGCGAATGTCAGAGAACTGATGATATTTGAAGTCGTCTTAAGGTATATCGTCATTGACTTTGGTTTTAAGGAGTGATTGTGTGTGGTATGGAGAGGAAGGTGCGTTGACTAAGTCAGTCGAACTCTAAACGCTGATGTAATAGGGTCCACACCGGTCGTGTATTCATCGTTGATTGATGAACTTTCGAACTTCAAGTGAAAACGCTTTTGGTGATCAAACATTCCACGTTAAACGAAAGATATTTCGTGTACTTGAACAATGAACAAAACAAAGTATCAGTTCCTGTCTAGAGTAATTAATGAAGAAAAACAACTGGAATATTACAATATATTGTTGCGACGCTGTCTAGAAGAACTGAAATGCCCCGGATTCAAAATAGAACAATTTAATGAAAACTATGTACAAAGCATATTTACAAGCACAGTGATTCCTTTACCGGACGGCAGAAACGCAGCACGACTCTCCAACACCAACAAAACCACGCCAGCAGGTCTAACGAAGACCTCTA
Organism: Aporrectodea caliginosa; assembly: GCA_020284085.1. Lineage (NCBI taxonomy): Eukaryota > Metazoa > Annelida > Clitellata > Crassiclitellata > Lumbricidae > Aporrectodea > Aporrectodea caliginosa. The sequence continues at coordinate 4,942 of JACEVL010000435.1, read as the reverse complement.
ATGCCGAGAACGTGAAGACCATACCCCCAAGCCGTAATTTTTTGGGCTAACGGCTGGCTTGAGAAAATTTACGGCGGCTTTTCGGCGAGCCGTAAAATGACGTAATCTCCCGTTTTCGGCTAGCCGTAAAAAATACGGCTTGAAACATAGTTCGTTCAAAACATGTATGGACTATAGAGTTCCAAAAAGCCAATTAATTAGGCATTAGGACATCTGCTGCAATGCCACAAAAATGAACAATTAATAGTGGCACACAAAAAGTTATTCGAAACAGTAAAGTTTCAATAAGTCCGAACTTGTACGGTAATCTAAAAAGTCATAACTCTTTAAAACCAGCGGGAAAACTTTACAATCACAACGTTGTGCATGCTCTAGCTGAATTAGCTGAATATGTTTCCGGCGGCTAGTCGTTAAAACATTCTCGGCGGTTTTTCAGCTAAGCCGTAAAATTTCCGGCGGCTATTCGGCTTGAAAAAAAATTCGGCGGCTCGGCGGCTATGGCGGCGGCTTGGGGGTATAGTGCAGACATCAAAACTGTCAGTCCAGAAGACGACGAAGTGCACATCAGCAAAGACCGTCGACAACGGTGCTACGACAAGCACAAAGGACCAAACGGTGGTCGAACGAAGAAGGACCCAACAGGGGTCAGCCACACCACAAAGAGAACCACAACTGGCCTCACAACTAATCTTACCACAAGCTAATATAGGCACCACTGGTTTACGCGGGAGACCAATCCTATGTTCCACACACGTGCTAGGCTCTACCATCTGACACCAGTCCATTTATATAGAGCCTATGCCTAACAATATATATAATTACCACTGTATATGCCATTGCAGACACCCGCCTCTTCAACGCCATTATGAATAATCCATCGCACGAACCACACTAAAACAGACCTCATACTTACTGCGCCCAAGAGTCCACAGTAGGGTAATACCACAAGCGGACAGTTTGGCACGCAAAACATTTATATTACGGACAGTCGAGGGTATACGCGGGTATACGGCGTACAGCACACCCACTGAAAATTATAAGCTAGCACCGTATACCCACTGGAATTTGGTGAATAACGCGAGTATACGTATCAAATATTTGCAAAAATGTGGGTAGGCCTATAAGGCGCAGATAGCTCAATGACTAAGTGCAGATTCATCAATGATGATGAATCATCATCATTTACTTTATTCTGAATTAAAAGCTCAGTTTATGATAGCACGCAAATGCGTATCCTGTCGTCATTCAAAGTAAGTCCTGGTGAGAAGCTCTAAAGGCTGCAGAACGACGTTACTCTGGCGGAAAATAGGAAAGCACAGTCGATTCATGTCGGTCAGTTTCTACAAAGTCTGTGTAACATCTGGGACGCACGAATGAACCACGCTGCTGCTGCTGCTGCTGCTGCTGCTGCTGCTGCAGCAGGACATAGACATTATACTTGACCCAAGTAAATGGCCTTATAGATTCGGCATGGAGAAACCGAAGTACGACTCATGTGCAGGAGGTGGAACATTGATACAGAGCAGGCCATCAGAAGTATGAGAGAATATAATTATCGAAGACCCCTCTGTTGAGCCCGAAGGTCTACGAGTCTACGACCCATGGCATAGTCTATCCATAGCGTACCATGTAGCTCCAGCGAATGTGAGCGTTCGCGTGATGAATAACATTCAAGCTGATGTCAGAAATGCTTTGCTTATTGCGACTGTAGCCATGGGCGTTTGCGCATATTTTTGCAGAAGGGGCCAAACACAATGGTCACGGTTAAATTTTTAGCAACAGCTTCAAAAATGCAAAACAGGAAATTAATGACATGGATAAGGGTTAGGGTTAGAGGTTCATAGAGGTTTTTTAAACCGAAAATTGAAAAATTTAAAACAACATCTAAACAAAATCAGCAATTTGAAAGTTTTTCATGAAAAGTTTTTAGAACAGATAAAAAGCGAGAGTTATTTGAACAGAAAGTGAAGTCCTTCTGCGGTCTCTGCCGAACTCGTCTACCACTTTTCTCATAAAGTCTTCTTTGTTGGCGTTGAGATTACTTGGTGTAGGCCTACACTGAGCATGCATAATCTGGATAAACGGTCATCTGCCATGGTTGCTCCTATAGCCATGTTTTCACACGATGTATTGTAATGAAGGACAGTAATGACCTCTCAATAATTATTGTACACGTAGTCGCTGGTAATGTTAAGAGAATGACAATTGCTTCGTGAGTAGCAGGGTAGAATTCAGTATGTGAAAGTATGTCAAGAAAGTGGCTGTTAGCGTCTTGCATTGCATTGCGATGAATACCAAAAGTCAAACCAAGCCATAGCTTCGGTTTCGAAACCACCGTGGTGCCACAGATACAATGCAAGTTACCACTAAATGACAGCAATGTTCATGCACTATGGAAAATATACAATTCCAATTATACGTTGTAGACTTGTACAGGGTTGGAACCAGCGGCGTAAATCACGGGGAGAGTTTTGAATGAGGCCTTTCTGCCCCCCGTCTCAAGGGCAAAAATCCAGCCACAAAAAATCTTTTCCCAAGCTATGTACAGATTTTCGCCTGTTGGTGGAACTTGGAAATAAGCGGTATCTAACAGTCGTACTATGATAATTCTACTGTACTACACTTTAAGAATCTATATTCTCTTGGATTTGATTGTTTTCAACATGTTCAACTTTTCTTGAAATTCTTTCATTATGTCGTCAAGGTCTTGATATTTCTTTAGAGATTTCATTCGTCAGAAATACTTATTTTCAAATCAGTTTTCCATGCAAGAATTGAATACTAAATTCCTCAAAATCGTTTGTGGCCGGGGCTCTGCCCCGGATTATTCTGGGAGAGCTTACGACGCTCCCATGATACACCACAAATCGTATTTCCTTGGGCGCTGTGCGCCTGAGAACTCAAGCACCTTTTTACGCATCATTGGCATGTGAAAAAAAACTTCATTACATTTTACAGTATACCAACTGCTATTTTAACCACCACGCCACTGATAATGGATGATTTACGTATGAGTTTAATGCCGAGGATAGATGGCGCACCAAAATTTTTAATACATGTCAGGTTCGCCCAACACATAGGCTAAATGTGATTCTCATGCCAATACCTGACCTTTCAATACACCTATCCACTAACTCTTCATCTCTTACCTTCACCTCTGATGCCCCTGTCCGCAATCTTGGTGTTACTTTTGATCCACATCTCTCCTTCTCTAACCACATCTCCAACCTCTCGCGCTCCTGCTTCATGCACATTCGTGACCTCCGCCGCATCCGACCCATGCTCGACTTCAAAACTGCCTCCACCATTGCTACCTCTATTGTCCACTCAAAGCTCGACTATTGCAATTCCCTCTTTCTCAACCTTGAAGCCACCCAACTACCCAACTAAAGCGTCTGCAGCTCATCCAAAACTCATTAGCCAGAGCCGTCACCAGAACGCCCAAGCATCATCACATCACTCCAATCCTCAAATCACTCCATTGGTTAAAAATCCCAGAGCCAATTCACTTCAAAGTCCCATCACTAACCTACAACTCCCTACAACACTCCCAGCCAAGATATCTCCGCGAACACTTCACCATCCAGCCAACCCGCTCTACCCGATCATCCTCCGTTCTCACTCTTTCTAGACCCCCGGTCACTACTCATCTCAAGTTCTCCAATGGTATTATAAATGATTATCCAACACTGCGCCGCGTCTCTGGAACGATCTACCTCCTGAATTCCGCACTTTTTCGGTTCCTCCACCATCATCGCCAATCAGTCACCATCATCTGCCTCAGGCCCCTCTATCCATCACCCCAACGCTTCCCACTCGAAACTAAAGTCTCTGCTTTTCAAGAACTCTTATCCTGACTCATCTGATCCTGTACCTTCCAATCCTCGACCTAAAAGACACCTGCCTTAACATCTGCAGTGCCCTCTCTGATCCTCTAGAAACCGGACTCTGACCTCCCTCGGACTACTCTTTTGGACAACCCCTCTGACTAGACGCAGCGCTCGTGAATAAGCTGGTGCCGTGCGCTTGGCTTTCGAGTGGCGCTTTAGAAATTTGGAGATTACGATTACGATTGTCTTGTAAACCAAAACACGGTTAGCAATTGGTATTATAAATGGTTATACTTATAATTAAATGTATATATATATAACTTATATATACATAATATATATACATTTTTTAAGTATATGTATCAAGATTCATAATATAACGTCATTTACTTGGTGTTGTATTGTATAATAATATTGTGCTGGTCTATTTTTTTTATATAACATGTAAGAATATTAAAAATGAATATTTATGAGTGTATGTTATTTATTATGTTGATATGCAAACACGCATCAATGTTCTCTGGTTTCCTAACCATTTGGAACTGTAGCAGTGTTATTTCAGTTATGGTCTTTCAGTTACAGTTTTAGTTACAGGTATCTAATTTACGATTTTTCTGTTACAGTTATGCACGTAGTTACAGTTAACTGCAAACAGATTCTTCAGTTTCAGTTGCAGTATTTATTCTTCAGTTACAGTTTCAGTTATTATTTTAATGTGTCACGACTAACGAAACCCTGACCGCAAGTATTCCGAATAGTTACCAGAAATATTTACGCAGCAAATCAATCCGATTTAACGTAAAGTCGCTTTACTTTAAAGAAAACAATTCGTTCCGGATTAGCACAAACTGAGAAAACACGCTCAATAACCTGCTTGTGATGCTGGCGCGGATACGAGGTCTTCCGTTATCGTTGCTAGAGTTGGAACAGAGGTCTGTCGATCCACACTCGTGTTTTTCAGCGTCATTGCCAGCAAAAGTGCGAACACAACACCGACTCAAAATTGTGTATTGCCTCTACATAAACATAATGTGAACTAATGTTTTGCATATATAATGAGCACAGGTGTTTCTTGAGGTTGATATATATATATAATGTGTATTCGATTGTTG